>CM067347.1:28410183-28708627 GCA_034190875.2 Urechis unicinctus
ACACACCAGGGGCGTAGCCAGGCTCGAAGGAATGTTACGCACAGACGGGGGAGAAATCTACAGTTCCAGACAGTATATAAAATCTAGCCACCCTTAGCTTTTGACTTTGATGTCATTTTTGGCCATATTTATTTTTTTACTATTCAAATTGATGTTACGCTAAAATGATTTGCATCCACACAAACAGTCAGTGAATTTACAGGTAATTTTTGTTTTTGTTTTATGTCGCCATAATTTCATTGTCTAACAGCGTTTCCACATTCCTTGACGAACAATTGTAAATAACACAAACATGCTACATACACTTTTAATTGTCGACTGGCAATTTCGTTCACATTAATTATGACCATATTGACAACTCAACAAACAAATTTTCTAAGCTTTCAATTTCTTAAATAATCAATATTGACATTTATGGACACAACACTTACTGTTGCGGGTACCCAAGCCAAAACATTTTTTCAAGCCAACTCTTAATTAATAAACCTTTGTGAAAATAAACGATAAACCACGGTACCAGATTATTTATATTTAGATTATTACATAGTTACTTGACTAAGCATAACATAAGGAACAACTGCTTTTGATATTGCGTGTACGAAACAACCAATCTCGCGTGTACGAAGAAACCGCAAATAGTGTGTACGAAACAACCTGTGTACGAAACTACCTGTATTCATTAGATCTCTCATAACCGCGCTGTGACAATTTTTTTGACAAAATGAAAGATTATATCACAAAATGACGCGAAGACTGTTTCTATTACTACAGTTTTGTATAATTGTTTTGTTTGAGCACTAAAATACGGCACATCAAGAAACTTTGTTCAAAAACTCAACATGGCAGACTCCCACAATGCAACATAATTGAGTTAATTTCGCTGTTATATCGCTCATGTTTTCGATTCGCGCGGTAGCCATGTTGGACAACAATTCTTAAAATTGTGTTGGATTTCATTGATTCTGTTGATTAAGGAGTATGACTGTTGTTGCACTCTAGGAAAGATTGATGAGACATTTATGGATATGAAAATGCATATTATTTAAACTGTCACCTTGTCTGCATTGCGAGAGGGAGCATATTTGCTTACATCCTTAAAGATTCTGCCATGCGAACCCTCGCCCCTAAGGTGGCATCAGATTATCAAAACACCAGGGGCGAGTGCCTTGCCTAGAAGTCTTACTGGCGTTGTGTTGGTATATATTTATATTACCGTCCAACCGGGGCTAGCCGATATTTTGGTAGCACGTTAAAACATGGTAGCGCGTTAAAACACGCTTTGCCCCGATAGATGCTATTCTTTAAGAAATGCCATCAATATCATTTCCGAAAAATCGCGATGCGATGGCTGCAATTTTGGAAAATATTTGGTCGCTTGATTTCCCATGATTTCCTGCCGCCTCATCCGCATTACCTCCCTGCTAAGCTTGGGAAGCACGTTGACGCACTTTGAATACAATCTGCTGTATCTTATCGAGTTCAGACGCAGGAAGCAATAGTTGTCGATGGGCACGTCATACTGAGCATGCGCGATCCACATGGGCTTGAACTTGAAAACAAACATGGTGCTGTGTTTCAGACTTTCTACCGCTTCCAAATTTATCGATCTATAACTAAAAACCATGGATGAAATCCCCCGCCACAAAGAAATAAGATCGTCCGTGAACATCTTTGCATTCTAAAACTCCGTCACTTGGGTATGTTTGGTGTTTGGTAGTTGTCTGAATCGATCTCCAAATTTATAACATTGCATTGTTTTCAAACAGAGTAAGGGCTTGTAGGGCTTAGGCTAGCCAACAGAACAATGTGCCCATCGGCCTCTATCTATGTCTGCTAAAAGAAAGTCAATGATAGTTAGGTCTGGTTAGCGGTCTACTAACTATAGGCTTAAGTGCGGGGACGTATCATTTCATTATAAAAGTATTCATGTGGTAAAGCTATTAGTGCCTAAACTCGCCATATATGCTAAAACTCGCCCCTGTTTTGTGGCATAACACGTACCCTGCATTACTAACTGTGCATACAAGGTAATAAATACCGTTTTCACTAACAAATTCTTGGCTGCGACTGATCCATAAGGACTACTGGCCTGTTAAAGCCCTATGGCATAGTGATCCAGTAAACCTTCAATTGGCCTCTTTGTCTGCGGTAGAGGATTACTCCATGACAAGCCAAATGTATTGGAGTGGCTACGGAGAAATAGTTCTTCATCATACTCTTTATCCATTTGAAAATAGGCATACCATTATCTTTTTGTTCGACTTTTTTTACTCGTAATTATATCCAAAGGAAACAACTAAAAAGTGAAATTGTCTGCCACAATTTCATCTGCATCGTGTCTAGCTGACAAAGAGGTTGATACTGTTGATGAAATTGCATCCTTTACGTGGAATGTTGGGGAAGATAAGTGGTAATATCAGAGTGAGTGTTCAAATTGTCATACAAGAAAAATTTGCTGCTTGCATGATAATTTGAATGATAATTTATCACTTATGCCATGATAAAGTTGACAATGAACAGGTTATTACGACATGACTGCCAACCTGGTCCAGGAATCAATGTCTAAATAGTACACCTTGTTGTCTTCAACAGAAATGGTGATTGGCTAGATGGTGTTAAAGGTGCATTTCACCAAAAATCATCAAAATTCTGTTCTGGAAAAAAAATCTCTACTAGGTTTAGTAATGATATCCAAAAACTTGTGTCCAATCAGTGACCCTAACTATGTTTATGACCTTGATAAAGTTTGATTTCTTATTTTTGATGGGACGTGAGTTTTAACCCAAATATGGCACATGGTAGACTCTAAAATACATCCCAGGCTGAAAAGGGCTGTGGAAAATGGTAGTTTTGGGCTTGCAAAGTTACTGGTTCAGTTCGCTATTCTTTTGAATATTTTTAAAATCAAAGTTCAGAGTCTGTTTTCAGTGCGCCTCAATCGATTACCTATCAATGATTTGGTGTTCCCAGCAACATGTAAGGATTATGAACGAGCCATTGTAGTAACTACACAAAAGCAGAAGCAAAATAAAAATTGCACAAAATCACAGAAAAATGCATCTCTAATTCTACTGTGCACTTAAAGTGAAGCAATTATGATTTTAATATATCAATGAGCACAGTTAAGATATTATAGAATACCCAGGATGTGTTCCTCTATAAAAGTAAGTGAGTTGATCGCATATTGACTTGGCCTATCACCAGACCAAACAGAGAGTCAATAATACTTAGGTATGGTGCCAGGCTAGTGATCCATGCTGGCAGAAAATCCAATTGCTCGATGGTTCAGGTGATCTTGCTTTGCTTATTACTTTACCACTGCAATTTGTGGGGCAGTGTCTGACTGCTAAATCCACTACTTCTGTTCCAAATTTTAATCTTAAAATCAACTCTCAACACATAATAAGTCAAGGTAATTATTGCTTTTTTCCCATGCAACTAAACTCTCTGGTCTTAGGCATTCTGTTGTTTAAGAATCAGCCGCATTATTTCAATCCATCGTCTAAAAAATTTGCATTTCTATAGACAATGTCTTTTCTTGGATGGCAAAAAATTAATGAATGCCGCTGGAATAATCCAAGATCATTAAACACATGATTAACAGTAGATACAATTAGTTTGAGATGATTTTTTGGTGACCAGACAATAACATCTGTTATAGTAATAAGGAAACAGTTGTTCGGTCAACCTTGAGTTGCACCACGTGATTATCACTGTTGCCTTTAAGCACACAAGTTTCCTCACCCAATTCAGTAGACCAGATGTTTGTTAATCTCTGTTGTTTGTCAGCATGTGCTCTCGTAGTGTGTAAGTGTTCAGTGCTGTTCCTGGGTTGTATTAGGTCAAGTCCTGTGTAATCTCTCATATGTTTTCCTGACTCATAATCATTTTAAAACTAAATCTAAAACCATGTGATTGTCATATTTATTGAAAGGGTAAGTAATAATTCTACAAACTGGCTTAGTGGCAATATTCTTCAGCCTATTTCCACCCCCCCCTTGACAAAAATAAACTCGATATTGTTCCTACCTCTGAAACTTAGAATCCCAAAACAAGATTGAAACTTAATGTATTGTCTATTGTCTGAATGTTCAGTATTTTTTAAAAAAATTACCTGATATTTTCTGTCATGTATTAATCTATTCCTGCTCTACAATGCAATCCAGAGTGAGAGTATTAATCAAGATATTCTAACTTCCATGTTGCACTGCTTTATCCTCCAACTAATCAGCTAATTACCTGCATTAATATTTCTTACATGATGTTGTGATGTGGGATAACTCATTGTTTGCCATTTATTCATGTATTAAAAATTATTGACGAATGAAACATTAGCCTCATGCATATTTTTGACACTTCAGGCAAGCAAGAAATAGGAACTATGTTGTGGAGAAGCTGGGTAAGGAATCAGTCAGAGAAGAAGCTGTGTCCCACCCTCTGAAAGGTGTTGTAATAACAGTAGGTGTTCATTTTGTCTACACTCCTATGGCTGGATGATTCATATTCGTAGCCTGACTCACGCTCTTTCATGTTAAATGTGTTCTTTGTAGCAGCCAAGTCAATTAAAGAATTTGTGTACATGTATCTATTCATATAGTGGTACATTTAAGATAGTTGCATTTTTAAAACCATGACATTTCACTGATTTTAATCATATGGGGGTAGGGTTAGGAAGAGAAGCAGCCAATTATCTACCTGTCTAGTGAAAGCACTAATAAACTATGACACTAGCACATATGCATTCAACCCATTCACCTGTGGATCCCAAGATTCCTAATCGGATTTCGATGGAGCTTGTTTTGTGAAAGCTCTGCTGTCTCTGTCAGAATTTGCTTAACGTAAAGCAGGGGGAATGGGATGCCTTTATTCCAATGCCAAACACAAATCACATATTCCTTTCTCTTTGTTTTTGTAAATTCATTATTGTGTTAGATGTCAATTATATACAGTGGATAAATTTGAGCATTAAATAAGCTGCCATTGTTCTATTAATCTCACTTTATGACATCCAAATTTGATTTTGGTTACAATGGTTTGTGAGGAGGGTGGCATAGGCTGGAATGTATGCTGATATGAATGAGGCCAGGAATAATATACTGCTAGCAGTATAACCTGACAACTATTTCATGACAAACAAGGGAACTGCATGTTATGCAATCAACCATCAGATTACCAATAAATAACAGCAATGATTTATCTGTTATTCAAGATGTCCAGGCATATTCAAAGACCAACCAAATAACATTTCAGCAATTTTTTAAAATGTTTCTTTTGATATAACTTTGTTATCCTGGATTGCAGGTTACTGAAGGAAAGATTAAAAGGGTAGGTACTGGTCAAAGGTCAAGGTCAGGAAGCAATGCCTCTCAGAAATCTTCATCAAGTGGAACATCATTTGTTGACCCTCTCAGCTCTGCTCTAGAAGGCAGTGACCCCCTGTCACAGTTTGCGGCCAAGAATGTAGCCACTGACCCCCTCTCCCAGCTTGCGGCACAGGCGTCAAACGCTTCAGATAAAGTAAAGGAATGTTTTAACCAAACATCAGCATAATTGTGTTATTGTTATTTGAAAAATGAATCATGTATTATTTTCAATTGTGTAGGGGAGTAAGCATGGAGCTGTACAGATGACTGGGGATCATTCTGATCATCTCGAAGATACTTTTGAACCATGGGAGAGCAAGAAGTTGGGCATACTCAACAAGTTTACGACGTCTGAGAAACTCTCAATCACTACCAGCTTTTTATCTGGGATGGATAAAGAAAGGGGTAATAATAATCTCAACATGTTGTGTTTAGTCTTGATCGTGTCATGTCAAATCACTAGTTGCCTATCTTCTAATATTCTGCAGTCAATGATATTTGTCCAGTGGGCATGACTGTCTCTTGTCATGCCTAGTTCATAAATCTCCTGGTCACTTCAGGCTGTCGTCTTTGACAATAGAGCTGTATGTGGCTATATGATTATCTGGTCGTTACCACAGGATGTGTAGTTGTAGAACAATTAATTCTGTCTTAGTGGACCCCACTAACATTAATGGACAACTGCATGTCATCAATGCATTTACAAAAAATGCCAACTGCTAAGATTACCAATAAATAACAGCAATAATTTATCTGTTATTCAAGATGTCTGGGCGTATTCAAAGACCTACCAACAACCATCAGGGAATGTCACAATTCTCCAAACGGTCACTTCTCTATGAGCAATGAGACTTTCCAACCGATGGAAAGTCTTATTTGGATTCCATATCATAATGAACTCTATTATGTGTGTTTCTGAACAGCTAAGGCACAACCTACTGCTACTGTCTCCGACAAAGTGAAACACCGGTTGGAACAGCTAGATGACTTTGAAGAGGTGATTTTAACATACACTAATAGTCTGTTTTTAATTGCATTACACTGTCGAATGCTTCATAATCTCAAATCATTGCTTCACTTTCCACACTTATATAGAATTTGGACATTAAATCAATCACATTCCTGACACAAATTTATCGGTTTTCAGGGATCAGTTCAGGAGATGTTGAACTTAAGTCAGCAGGATTATGTTCACCGCATAGATGAGCTGAACACTGCCTTGATCAATGCATGGGAACAGGACCAGCGGGTCAAAGCACTCAAGATTGCCATACAGGTAGCATTTGGCATTCATGTATATTCATAACAAGGTGATGTTGGGCTGACAATGGAGTTATTACAATACAAGAAGTGCTTTTGTGTATCTTATGCAGAGTTCACCTTGACTGTACATCTGTGGAATGTTTGTAATTTTTTCATGGAATTTTTGTATATTGGAATATAACCCACACACAATGTAAAATAATTCCATGTGGCAAACTATGTATTCTTCATTGATTGGATGCCATTTATATATTGTTTCCATTTTCCTGTAGTTGTTAAGACGACTCTGTGAAACTCTTAAGTATTGGGAACATCATATCCTCGATAGTTTTATCAACACCAGGCTCTCATTTTATACCCGTGTGTATAGTGTGCCAAGTTACTAGCTGATGTGTCCGTCATGCCTTTCTACCCAAGCAAATTTGTTCTTGTCACAGATATTCTAGACACATTTGGTGAGTGCTTGTGCCATTCCGAGATGAAATTTGCATTAATGTACTGATGCAATTAATCTTCATTACCTGCTATATTTTGATTCACACCCCATTGAATCATTCAATGTCTGTTTGCTCGAAAATCAACTTGATACATTTTTCAGGACGTCTGGTTTTTGACCGCATTAAGACTAAATCTACTTACGTTCCCAAAGGCCATGCTGCCACTGTACAGTTGCCAGGTAGAGAGAATTATCAATTTCCACTGCTTCATCCCAGCTATGATTGTATGATTGTTTTCAAAACTGGGCTCTTCTCATATGTGTCGGTAGATCACTTTAAACCTGACCAGGTGCCGGAGTCTGCCAAAGAGACCTGCCGTAACTGGTTCTTTAAGATAGCTTCTATCAGAGAACTGGTTCCCCGATTCTATGTGGAGGCTGCCATACTGAAATGCTATAGTTTCTTAACATCAGGGTATACACACATGTTATTTGTTTGAAATCACCTTGTTTTGATGGAGGTTTTATTTGCTCTGGTGATGGAATGGTTTCATGTGAAATATGAGGTGTTGGCATATAAGGAGAATCATCCTATATGCAGTCTGAGTCATATTGAGGACCTTATCACAAAGAAGCTTATTGCTTGCAAATGGAGGAAGCAGTCACACCATTTATTAAGCATTGTCCACTTGGTATGAAAATCTGAGTCTAAATAGACTGGCTTGAATGTTGATGGTTGATAGATGTGCTCGTGGTGGTTTCAGTGAATACAGTGCTGCCCTCACAAGACTAGCGCTGATGACAAGGGGGGTTGGTGACCCCCTCGTGGCACTCTACACACGCTGCTACCTCTGTCGGGTTGGCCTTTCTTCCGTCACGTTTCATCTCTTGTCCTCTTTTCACTATTCAGGATTTTTTTCTGATCATATACGTTATATTAAAATGATGTTGATGTATTTTTTATACCTGCTTGATGTATAAGGCAATATATGATCTGCAGGTGGGTATTGCGGTGGCCCCACACATTCGAGATCATATGATGCCCTGCTTCGATGACACTCTCCTCTCATTCAAACAGGTGAATACACACCTGGTCTACTTCTATACTGACTTTCATTCGTTGGCACTCTCATCCAAGCTTTATTAGGGATCTGTTCTGACAACATGAAATATATTTAAACTCAATGTGTCCTAGTCATCTGCATCAATTGTTTGTGCCGGCTAGATTGACTCTGGCAGTGTTCAGCGAGTGTTAGCAGCTCAGAAGCTGGACCTTCCCCGCTACCTGCAGCTCTACGCCCCTGGTCTAGACTGGGTACTTCAATGCATCGCCAACAAAGCCCAACCCAAAACACTCTCAGATGTACTGGACAAATGCAAATCACAACAGCACAAGTATATTGACCCACTCTCCTCTCATTACCATAACTTGTGACTTAGAGTTGATGTTTAACAAAGATGATTTAATTTTTATATTTCCAAGGCTCTCATTATGATTTTGATTTTATTTTTTATCCCATTTGTACTTAGTACCTTGCTGCTTCAATCAGTGATGTCTGTATTTCAACCTGAATACATATCATCTCGAGCCTTGGAGTTCACTGCCATCATCAAAGATTGTGAGGACAGTATCCTTCCCAAGGTATGCTTTTTTCCTTACTGATTTCACTGAGTTGTGAGTATTTTTACACTATTTTTGTGGTAAATAAAAGAGATTCAAGACTGTTTGTTTTTGCCTGTGGTTTATAGCACCTACTCTACCGCAGTCTGGGCTCCTGTGTATCACTGGCTGACCCCCCAGAGAAGCACAAACTCACCCTACTTAACGATGTCTGGAAGATTATTATGAAACTCTCCAATCCTCGGGTACCTCAGTATGCTTAATAGCTTGTGATATCAACTTGGTTTGATGTTTTAGAGCCACAACATATATATAATTTGGGATGCAATAACTATGGTCTACTGTTATTATGGTCTACTGTCACTATGGTCTACTGTTACTATGGTCTACTTTTCAGGATTACATAAGCTGTGCTGAAGTATGGGTTGATTTCATTGTCAATAATTTCACAGTGAGTAAACTTGTTGGTTTGTTTATGTGTATTGTTATTATCAGTCTCATCATCCATCAAGCTGGTGATTCCAATCATGTTGTCCACTAAGCTGCCCCATTATCCACTAAGCTGCCAACTTCAACCATCATTGCCAATATCATCCTTCAATTCCACCCATGGGTATATACCCTAAGACCCTGTGTTGTTGGTTGTCACCAAATGAGCACTGTAACATCTCCTTGCTGACATGATCAATGCTGTTTGTTTGACCCCAGACACATGAGTTGAACACCATTCTGGGAGACGTCATCAAGCACATGACGCCGGACCGTGCCTTTGAGGATTATTATCCTCAGCTCCTCACCATAGTCACCAGAATCATGACTCCCAAACACGACTTTTCACAACTTTTCTCCCTTGTTTGTACTCTTCTATTGTTGATTGATTTAGTCAGAACTAATACATATTGTCTGGACTTGATTAGAAAAAAATCATAAATATTTAAATGGTTGATGATTATCTTTGTCCATCATAAGGTGTTTAAAATGGGCATTTATGTCATGTTGTGTATAGGACAAGTTTCTCCCATTCATAGACATGTTCCAAAAAGAGTCTGTGAAAGTTGATGTGTGTAGGATCATTATGGAGGCATATGTCAAGTAAGTCTTCTAGATAGTCATCACCATCAACATCATCATTGTTGTAGTTATCAGTATCATCATCATCAACGACAACTACATCACAACACATAAAAGATTATCTACTGCCATTTGTCATTATTTTAATTCACACTTTGACAATGGTACACTTTGGGTCTCTGCAACTAATAGTTGTCAATCGACAGGACCCAGACAGAGGCGACCATGGATCCAGTCATCATGAACGCTCTGCTATTCATCAGCAAAATCATGCATGATTCTGTCAAGTTAGTTTTTTCATCTTTAATGAACCTACAATACTTGGTATATACTTGTATATGAAGGATATTTTGCTTCTTTTTTTTTTCATTTGCAATGACATCCAGTCTCTCGCTCATGGCAGCTACGTATCACACCGATCTCACCAATGCAAACACAATCAGGATCAAACAGATTTGCTCTGCACAGTACATACTGTCAAATTAAGGGATACAATTTTTACCGACCCATCTTTTCTACCTATCTTCTTTCACCTTCTCCCTCTGTTGGTATGTCCAGTGCCCTGACTTTGGACGATGAGATCCGTGTGACCAGCCATCTTATCATGGGCTTCATTCGCACCATCTCCTTCGGTCAGGATTTTGAGCGGCAGCTGAGCTTCTATGTCGATGCACGTGCTGCATTTAGTAATATAGATGCCGTCCTGGTATATCTAGTCCAGGTAGGATACCTTGTTCAATTTCATTTCATTATAGAGTTTGCAGTGTTTGTACGTATAGTATCAGAGAAGCTGTACTAATTGATTATCTGCTAATTATAATATGTAAATGAGGAAAAAATTTCTTCACAAATCAAGACAGTGCATTAATTAGCTTAGTTGTAATAGACTCCAGCTGTCTGATGTTGCCTTTTGGTGCTTTATTTGCACAGAGTGTCAACCAGTTGGCCATGCAGACACGTGAAATTGTCAAAGGAAACCACAGCCGAAAGACAGCAGCCTTTGTCCGGGTAGGTGTTTCCACACGTATAGCCACGATCTCATACAATCCGTATTATTATTCACATGTAGTACATGTTGAGGTGATATGTGCAGGCTTGTGCTGCCTACTGCTTCATCACTATACCCTCCCTAAACAACATGCTGGCTAGACTCAACCTTTATCTCATTTCTGGGCGTGTCGCACTTATCAACCAGTGTCTCTCTCAAGGTATGTCAAGTTTGCTTCCCTCAATGTATTAGAATAATCGTATATTAGAACATCAATAAGGCTTCCACCCTCGGGACTATATCACAGTAGTGGTAATATCGCAGGGGTCGTCTGAGTGTTGTCCGTATCATATGTGAAGTGTAGGAACAGGACTGGGAAAAGTGGTTGTCAAAGAGGGGTTGTTCCCTTAGTGTTGTTGTTGTTGTTGAGTAAGCAAGGTTGCACTGAATTATTACATTTCATTCAACATGTATTTTTCGAGATTTTTTATTGTCTATAATCAAATCAATATATGAATTTGTCCAATGTAATTCTACTTAGATCCTCCATAAATGAGATGTTTATCCTTCCAAGAGAAAATCCCTGAGTCATAAGAAATTCAAAAAGTATGTTAAGTGTGCTGTTGTTGTCAGGGGACAGTTTCTTCAAAGCTGCAATAGCCTTGATGTCAGAGGTTCCGAAATCTATGGAGTTGGATGGAAAAATACGCTCAAGTGACCCAATCTTACTGGACTACATGAACAATTTCATATCCACCCTCCTTGTTGTCCCAGTGAGTAATTCCCAGTCCTGTCAGACCATATAAAGGCAGTTCAGTTTGGCAGGCTTCAACTGACCCATTTCATATCTATTTCTTTTTACTAGATATGATATCTAGAATATTTCTCAGCTGGGCTTGTATTGTTTGAAATTACACAAATGACCACATAAGTCTAATTTGTTTCAGGACAACCCAGACCAAGGGGTCCTCTACTTGTTACGTGGGTTACTAAATGTAACCCACGAGTACCCGTGGGACAGTCACAGTGATGCGAAATTCCATGTCTTCTCTAGTGTCATTGTTGTCCTATCCGCCATGCTCCAGGACCCACTCTTATACAGCATTGACAAAGGTATATTGTGGATATCCTTATTTGAGTTTGTATATCAATATTTAATGTCATGAATAGTTTGCAGTATATATCAACTATGCTTTTTAACTTCAGCGAAGCTTATCCTACACCTTTGCTCAGACAAATATATTTAGAGAGGTAATCAGTGACCATGGGTATATTTTCGAAGCCCTGCTTAATAGATGAGTGAATCTGACACATTTAGGAGGAACATTAGGTCAATAAAGCTTGTAAAATATTATAATTGCACTTGCAAACACCTTTATTCATATCACTGATATGTTTCAATCTCTATGCTTTTTTGGCATAATTTGAGTGCTATGTGACCATTAATGTGTGCCTTTGGAAGCAGAGGAAGGGTGTAAACGTTATGATTACCTCATGTCATAACGTTCTATTCTATGATACACATTATGATTGGTGATTATCATAAATTCTTCTGAAGCACTCAAGGTATTCCTGCAGGTGTGTGTTTACCTGCACACAACATCTGTAACCTCCATTGTTCTTGATTGACAACTTCATAGTGAATCACGTTACAAGCAGATGAGCTTTTGGGATGATTGGCCTCCTCCTGACTTTTGCTTTTGTTTGTTACGAATATCAATTTTGGGCAACTCATTATCTATCATGTTTTGCCAACTACAAATGTTAAACTTGGTTTGTGCAGTGTTTTTATGCACAACTCATGGGGGTTGCTTTCACCCATCATCATCATCATATGGCCTTTGATTTTGATAATAAAGAACCATCATGTATGATTTGGTGCTTTACCTCTGTGTATTTAGTGGATTCTAATGACTCTCTTTATGGTGGAGATCCCAAATTTGTGGCCGAGGTGAAGAAGCTGATGGGGACTCTGTTAGATGAGGTTCTCACCCACATCAAGTCCTACAACTCCCCTGAGGTATATATCCTGAAGCAACTAGTTGATTTACAACACACACAAATCCCTTATGATTCATTCATTGCAGATTTTTTTTTACCCATTGGATTGATGACACATTTCTTGGCATATTGCAGCAGTTCAAAAAACGAGCTCAGCTTTCCTACCAGTTGTTCTCCTCTTTGGTTGCCCATGGTGATCTCTGTGATGAAGGGATAATGACACTGGCACTGAAGCTGTGGCAGATGTGTCAGAGAGATGGACAGTTGGACACAAAGCTAGCTGTAAGTTGTCCTCTTCTATTGTGGTTGATTATCAAATGCACTACATTCTTTTGAATAATAACAATACAACATTCCTTTGGTGCGTTAATCTGGTGATAATTATATACAATGTTTTGGCGGAGCATAAATACTCTTCTGGCGTGCTTTTTTGTATTCTTTTGGTGACAATCTATGAATGTTGATCTATCTCATCTGTGTTTGTCAGGTGAGAACAATCAATGCCATTAAGCTGAGAGGCACTGGTCCTTCCGGCAATGTGTTTGCTGCTCTGGCTTCACAGATGCATGTCCAATCAAGGGCTTGAAGTCTGCTTTCATGTGCATTCAATGGGATAATCAACCACCTGCCAAGATACCCGAGTGCTTAACCACTGGTTCATTATCATAACTATTATTCCCATATGTGATAAATTTTAATAGTCTGCATTGTTGTAGCTTCGTCATCGAAGAGGCATATTATGTTATTTTTGCAAGTAATTAGAGTAGGATTGAAGAAGTGCACACTGAAAGGTGTTAATCAGATCTAAAATAATGTGATGTGCAATAAATTATATTTGTCTAATGGTCCACCCTTTCATGTTGTTATTGCTTACTTTCTACTCTCTTGTGTATTGAGTAGACTACTTAGATAATTTCTGCAGGAAGGGTTGCACATTTTATAACCCTGCTGTGAAAATAATCTTATTAATTGCTTTTTAGGTCTATCTGGTACACAAGCTAAATGTAAGTTGATGCATAAATACTCTTAACAGACATGATTGCCAAAGAAAAGGCCAAGAAAAGGTAAGATTAATCAAACTAAGAAAAGGCCGATCTCCAGTGAATTTGTAACATTTGGCATCTATTAAACTTTCACTAACGGAATCTAACGGAATCAACGTACAGATTAAATAGACAAGGAGAGAGAATACTTCCCTGCCTTGCACAATTTGATACCAACCTTAATTGCCAAGTGAACACACATCATTTGGTTGGAGTACCAATACATAAGCAATCTGATAATATAAAATGGTACACCTCTATTCACAAGCTTCTTAAACAGAGTGTTGATATTAACTCGATAAAAGGCTTTACTTGCATCCAAAACAAAAACAAAATACTACTATTTAACACCATATATGCATCTAGAATTACCTTCAAACCATAGATACATTGGTCAGAACCAACTTTCTTTTTAAAACCAAATTGAATATGCTGTTTAAACAACAAGTCGGATATACGATTGCGGATTATCACCTCCATGATCTTACTTAATACAGAAGACAGAGTTATAGGGCAGTAATATTAATTGAAGATATTTATAAGACTTGTCCTTGACAACAGGAACAAGTACAACTGACATCAGCATGTCAGGGAAAGCACCATGGACAAAAAATAATCAATCAAGCTAACAATCTGGATGAGAACATGTTCAGCAAATATACCATCTAGTCCACAAGATGTTACAGTCCATTTCATTAATATCATTTTCTATTTCTGAAACATTATTTTTTACATCACTATACAGGCTGGAATAATCTACACAACAATTTGGACAAGAATCAGTTTTAGTAACACAATCAAATAAAGAATTGTAATGCTGCCTCTATAACTTGGCTATATTGGCTATCACCTGAGGTTCAATCAATACTCATTGGTAGGGGTATATTACTATTGTTATGTTTGACCTCTTTCTAGAAAGCTTGAGGGTTTAGATCTCTAAGTTTGTTACCAAGAGATTCTTTCCTCATTTGTGTTTCATGGCATTTCACATATCTACAGGCATATTCAAACTTTGCTTTGCCAGCTCGATAAATATCCAACACAGGTCGATCCCTGTCTTGGCTTACTAGCACTGACCCACTTCATATACAATCCTCGAGGTTTTTTGTAGAGATCAGCAACATGATCAGACCTGCCAGGCTTATGTGAACCTTGTTGGCACTAGAAACACAAACAATCTCTAATATTCTTATTACAGTTTATATCATCACAGAACCAGAAAGCTCAACATTACTGATAAATTCCTCTGTGGTACTGCAGCAAGTTTCATAGTCTTGACTAGATAAATTAGCCCACTTCAGCTCAGGCACACAGTCACAATTAACATCAGTTAATGCAGGTATTTTATCCAAATCAAGTTTGATTGTAAGAGGAATATGGTCGTCATTCATGGTTTTATATTTTTACTACATCAAAAAGATTAAGAAGTGTCTTCGTTCATCTTTATTTGTTTACAGTATATTAAGAAAGATTAGCTGTAATGGCCAACCTATGCTGTTGGGTGATAGCCATGCAGGGCCAAAAGACAGTACGACACTTTGTGATTGGGTAACGATAAAACATTAATTATAATATGTTGTTTTTAAAAAGCACATCTTGTTCAAAGACCTGGTGGCTATCTAGGCCAGTAAGTAGACAGCGAGTGCCTTGCCTGGCCGATGATTAGCCAATGATAGGTTCACGTGGACCTGCACCAGTCTCTGGCCTCTTTTCAAAGGGCATTAGCTTGTTTCTATTTTAAGACATGGGGAAGTCCGTGAAATTACTTTCATATCCGAGATGTCTTATCAAGAATTACAGAAACCGGATTGTGTCAGCGTCATACAAAACCACTAGGCGGAATCCATGCATGCCGAGATGTTTGAATACTGACTGCTGTATGTGACGTCTTGTGCTCTCAGCGACCTGTTTGATCCTTCACATATCGCTTTAGCTTCCGTGATTATCAGCGAACAAAAGCCTTGAACAGTTGAATATCGCTCAGTGTATGAACAGCAGTCCTGTGACTTGTGTCACATATTTAAACACTGCAAGCTTGACAGTCTCGGGTGAGTCATCTTAATCGTTTGCTATTTCTGTGAATCTATCCCATATGATAAGCCTGTCGTCGTCTCTATCCCTACAAGGGTGTGCGGTTTCGTACACAGGCGTTTCCTACACAGGTCGTTTCGTACACAAATGATCGTTTCGTACATGCAACGGGGAGTCGTTTCGTATACTGAATATGAGATGTCTCAGATATGCTTGTTATTGTTATCTTTTTCGAATTATTACGCCATGTTGTGTATTAACTAATATAAGTGTCGTAGGTCATTTTTATGCATATCTCATGAGTTATCCAGATGTTACGTCATACCTGGCGTGGAAGGACGGTGCTCCCTCTTCAACAAGGTAAACGTCCGATTGATTGTCCGTTGTCTACACCTACGGTCGGACGATGATACACTTATAATATACCAATGCCAATAAAAGACAAGTTACCTTGCCCCTGATGGTCGATGCCCCAACAGTCGATCGGGTACTCCCTTGTCAATAGGGAGCGCATGCTCCACTTGGTTCAAAAGAGCTAATCCCGAGTTCGAGGACCCCGGGCTGTATGCAAGACTGGCATACATAAGTACAACGACGGTAACAACCGAACGCTAGGGTCTAAGGTCTTGTTTCTAGCCCAGGTCGGACAGTGATATTGTTATATACCGTACAGCACAGATACTATCGAAGGAAATGGCAAAAAAATTATTTTGAGCCTGCACTTTATATATCAATGTTCTGTACCTACGTATGTATCTGGATCAAGAATATTGATGAATATCTTACATCCTGCACTATTTTGGTTTTCTACGGTTTTTTCTGCGTGATTGTGTATCAGTTGTGAACTAAACCTTGAAAATCGCAACTTACGATCACAGTGGTGCCATATTGCTCCTAAAGACACTAATTGTGTCAGTGATGTGAACTTTCAATGTCTCTCTTGCTGGACTCACACTCACTCAACTTATTGATTCACATTTAAATAGATGTAAAAAATCATTCTTCATAGGTACATTTTGTATGTGACTTGTGTATAATTTGAACTCTGATTGCATATCATTGACGTTGAACCTGGCTGAGAAATTGAAGTGGATGGTAGATTTACTGAACTACAGTAATATATATAGGTCCATTATTCTGGTTCATTAGCCAGTCACCAGCCAGGCTGCATTTTAGGCTAGCACTTTCAATTTCTGACTGTCAAATATCATTGTCTCTGGTTTGGGAAAAGTGTTTGCCTGTCAGAAAAAGGGTGTTTTTTGGACAAGTCAAAAAAATTCCAAAGTTTACCTAATTTAGCTCAGTACAAGCCATAACTGTTGGGTGGATATCACTATGCTGTACATGCTGTGCAGTAGCTCAGTTTTAAAAATCAAAGAACTACTGTAAGTTTCTATTTTCTTTGATGTAGAGCCTAGCCAAACCACAGCTAAACAATTTTTTCAGAATCAATCAAATTCAAGCCCTTTGAAGATTTGTGTGATGAGCCAGATTTACCAAGTGAATATATCTCACTGATAGATACCCTAATGGCAATGATTGCTCATCACTTGACTTAATTATCCTAGCAAGCAGAAATGTTAAGAGATGCAACCCTTATGAATTGTATAGGGGAGGGGTAATAGTGCATGAGATGTGTGATGATGTAAACAAACCAAATATTCAAATTCAATAGCCATTCAAATCCAATACCAATATCTTCAAGCTATGTTTGTGTTGGGCTCAACTGTGGTTATGTAGCATTTGCCACGTAATCATTGAAAAATTCAGCCTGCTAGAATAATGACACCACAGTGGAAATGTGACATCATCTGTTGTTTTAGTTTCATTCGCCGCCTGGCTGGTGCTCGTTTATAATTATGTAGCACACTGGCAGCAAAATGCATTTAAATCTCTTTGTGTGTTATCTTGAAGCAATCCCTGAAATGACTGGTCATTACACTTTGTACAGCTCCCAACTGGTTGCAATATGATTTGGAAGCTTTGTTGTGATTAACCTTATGTGGGTAGAGTTAATTTCTGCTGAATGGCTTTGCCCCATTTACAGCAACAACAATTTTGCAGCTTGCTGCATTTAAACTTTGTGTTATATAAGGACACAACTTGGTGTCAGAGCTGAGTTCAGATGAGATTTGTCTTATTTCTAGGTACAGCTCCTTTGTCATAAACTGTGTAAAAGATTAATGTTCACCGCTGATTTTATCAGCTATACTGTTTACTTTTTGTTTCAATTGCATTCAAACTGAATAAATGATGTTGATTTTGACTTTTTCAGTTGTAAGCAGATTACAATTCAAGTTATCTGCTTCATGTATATGGTTATTTGGTGGGATGATTTCAAGATGGTTGGAGTACTGGAATATTAATATGCAGTATGTCATTTCAGTATGGGTTGTTTCTTCGACACATACTTTGAGATATCATGTCATGGTGTGACATCTAACCACATCCAATGATCTGAATACAAGCTTTAACCTCACTTCATTTGATTGTGTACCCAAGGTCACCATGGCTGGTGCAAATGCTAAAGAAAAGGGCAACAAAGACAACTCAAAGGATGGTTGGGTTATGGAGCGTTCGCTGGGCACTGGTGGCTTTGGTGTTGTAAACCTATGGAGACATGAGGTATGTTCCTGATCAGTGATTTATAAAGTTTCTTATGAGTAACAAACCATTAAAATTGTACCCTTAGTTATCAAAAACATTTATCTCTATTAACTAACTTGCAGGAGACAGCTCAGATTCTTGCTCTCAAACACTGTAGAGCTGTGAATGAAATGAAGCCCAAACACAGAGAGAGATGGCAGATGGAATGCCAGATCATGATAAAGTTGAACCATCCAAATGTGATCAATGCTCTGCCTGTGCCTGAAGCCCTCAGAGAAAAGCCAGGTGAACTCCCTGTTTTAGCGATGGAGTTCTGCTCAGAAGGAGATCTTCGCAAGGTAAACAAATGAGGAATACGCTTGCTTGATTTGTTTTATTTGATCCAAGAGTTTCCATTCAGTATTAGTTCTGAAAAATTTACAGAAAGAGGATTTTCTTGGTCCACTGACTTGTTAACCCCATTGGCCATTGTGGTTATAGGGGAATGAAGGGGCTACTATCATACTGATTTATGAAATATGTAACAAATTTGATGTACAGACATTGAGACCAAACAAGGCTATATGACCTAGTAATGACTCTTAGTGTTTGCTCTGAGATAATGGTTAGGTTGTGTGATGAAAGGTATTGAACTTGCCTGAGAACTGCTGTGGGTTGCCCGAAGCACAGGTACGCACCGTCGCTCGAGACGTATCATCTGCCATAGAGTACCTACACAAACGACACATCATTCACCGTGACCTTAAACCTGAAAACATTGTCCTGCAGAATGCTGATGACAAGGTAGTCTGCATTTAATTTGTCTATAATTTTTTCTTTTGTCTCGAATAGAATTTGTGTCTATGCTCAATGATATTCTTCCATGGACCTGCTGCAGAAACAATAGTGATTTTTTTTTCACACTGTGCTATAGTAACAGTTGTTAGTGTATTTCGTAAATCAAAGTAGGGATAATATTTCACTTATGGGAACTGAATTGTTGAGTTTGGCATTGTGTGCCTCAAATAGACATAATTATCATGTGACGGATGTCATGTGATGACGTACATAAGACACTATTACTGTCATGTGATAGTGTATTGTAATCTATCATAGATAATGTGTATAAGAACATATCAGGTTACATTGTGATATTGACAGTGTTTTGTGATTATCTGTAAGACATTCGATTATGTGTATCAAACAATCATGTGATTAGATGTATCAGACAGTCATGTGATTATGTGTATTAGACTGTGTACAAACTCATAGATCTAGGATATGCCAAAGATTTGGAGGAGAGCAGTTTGTGCATATCATTTGTTGGAACAATGCAATATCTGGTAAGTAGTAACCTTCTAGTTACAGTGCATGAAATGTATTGTAATGGAATTATAAGTGAATTAAGAATCAAACACTCTTCCAACAGGCACCCGAGCTTTTTCAAGAAACCCGTTACAACCACACAGTGGACTATTGGTCATTTGGAACAACACTTTTTGAGTGTATCACAGGCATCCGTCCGTTCCTACACAATCTTCCACCCATTAGATGGTTTGTACCATTGTGCATGATGTGTAATTAAAAAAAACAGCTTCATGTCATGTTGTTTTTAGTTTGCAAAGACTTGATCATTTGATATTTTAATATCTGGGAATAACTTCCAAATATGTGGTATCTTTGTATTTTTGGAGACATTTTTTACTTATCTCAGAGGTGAAGTCATTATTTATATATGTTGTTATGTAACAGGCAAAACCATGTTTCCCAGAAGAAGAATGAACATATACATGCATACATGGGAGCTGGAAGCAAGCCATGCTTCTCAGAGAAACTTCCAAGTCCAAATAATCTTTGCAGGTGAGTCTTCACATCTCAGGTAAAGCCACAAATACAAGCACATTCAAAGAACCATAACTATGGCTGATGCTAAGCTCAACACTTTACATAATGCACAATTAGAATTGATATTTATGTAGGCATGGGCAATGTCAATTATTTCAGAATCACTCGACCCTTTTTTGAGCAATTTCTGCGTTTGATACTACGCTGGAACCCCCAGGAGAGAGGTGGTGACATTTACAGTGATCAGCGCCAAGAATGCTTCCACAGATTTGAGGAAAACATTGTCAGGAAGAAGGTAAATCATTAGTACAGTCACAGTGGACCTTGTCGTTTGAAATAAAATCTGATGTTAAGGCACACTATTCTGGTTCATACTAGGCATCTAAAATTATGTCAAAAACTCAATAATGTCATTACTTGAGTGAATGGTCGGACAATTCTCTAGCACAGAACCAATGAAGGTAACTTTTTGGTGGCCTCTACTGAGTGAAAAAAATTATCTATGTGTAGGTGATCCACATCTTCTGTGTACCATCCACCACTGAGCTGACCTACCCTGTTCTGGAGAACCACACTGTACAGGACATACAGTCAGTGATAGCACAGGAAAGTGAGATACCGGTTGGTCAACAAGAACTGCTTCATGCCACAGGCGTCAACGTCAAGCCAAGCGCCTTGGCTAAAAACTACTGTGCCAAGATTGTAAGCATGGGATACAATTGACATGATTCTTAACATTTTATTACTGATATTGATTCCTCCAGAATGTCCAATTTGAAGAGATGTTAACAAGTGATTTATTGGCTTCAATGAAATAACTCCCAAAAATACTGTGATCAACTTATTTCATCAATACATTTGTCAGAATTTGTTTGACATTGTCCTTTGGTTTTTAAAAATGATATGATATTGGTTTAAAGTATTTTTTTATGTTTGGAGTTTGGAACTGTTGGACATTTGATCAGGTTCCTATGTTGCATCTGTATGCTTTAGGGTGAGGAGGACATGGCACTCTTCCTGTTCTGTCGTAATGACACAACATTTCCACAGGAGAAGAGGCAGGTTCGGGAATTTCCTGAGCATGTGAAATTCATGTTGCAAGAGCCCAAAGTCCTCATGAAATATGATGTAAGTTGTAATAGTATCTTATAGAAAGTGAGTATGTATGAGTTTATTTATGTTTCAGATGTGTACTTATTATTTGTTGTTATTGTTTCCCTCAAATACATTCCTCCATTTCTTAGTCTTATAACTTAATTAAATGAATGACTGGCCACTGTTATCCTTAAGGATGTTATCAATAACCACCTCCTTGTTCATGCCTCTTGGTCACTTGTGATGATGTTCAGGAGAAGAAGAAATCATGGAGCCAAGCAGTATTTTACATTACCTCAATCAGCAGAGACTTCCAGCACCTAGTTGATGCTCAAAGAGCCACAAAGTAGGTCAAACTGCCTAGATGCATTTTGTTTATTTTATGCTTTCTGACTCACTTGCCTAGTTGTAAGTAAGTTTCATTTTTCATTCCCACTTATTGCAGTGTGTATTTGATGCGATGCAAGTCAACATTTGTCAATCGGAGGAACTACATGCTGAGTGTGAAGGAAGACCTCAATTCCAGAATAATTTTTTTCCAAACTAGGTGATTACTTTATTGACCTGTGTATGTCCGAACAAGTTGATATAATAGTAACTTGTTACACAATACTGCATACGAATATATCTGATGTTCCCAAATGGGGGATTAATTAAACAGAGAAGAATCAAACAATCATTATCATTTATCAGTGATGGACTAATGCAAAAAACATAAGCTTCAGTTTTTTATTCATTCAAATATTCATCACTTACTCTTCGATGTGCATTACCTGGCTTAGTCAATTGTTGTCTTAGGCCATTGAACATTATGTGTCATAAGATGCACTTTTAACCATCTGATCTCTTTAACCTTATGTAAATTATGATATATTGTTTACTTCCAGCATTGAATTTGATCTTAAGAAACTAGAAAAGCAACAGACCTCTGGTGTATGTGAGTTGAAAGTTACTTACTTATGACCTCTTGTTCACCTTGTCATGTTGAACATGTCTCTTGACAACTGAAAGCCATTCATTTTACGACATACATTTTTGTTTCAAACAGATTCAAGAGACATGCACAGCCATTGGGATACGATGCAAAGTAGTGTTACCGCATACAAGTCATTGGTGCGTACTCATATTGAATATATAATTATTGCACTTCATTGTGGCTTTCTTTGTGTGACCTTCTGAGGACACATGAAGACTCAATTTGATTAAATCCTATTGGCCTTATTATAACAAACTTTCTATTATGATACTTGGATTTGTCTGCTCATGTTATTCCCAGGTTGGAGATGCCAAGGCATTGGATGGACTGTGTAGTGCTTTTGATGTTCGGGTCATCGAACTGCAAAGAAGCCCATTTGCCAAAACTAAGCAAATAGACAAAATACAGCAGATGTAAGTCCTAGCTTTCTTCAGGTTAACTATCTAAGATATTTTGTTGTTGTTTTTGATATGGCATTAGGTTATGTCAAAAATGATTTGATAAAGGCTTGCTTTCAATTTAATGGTTTCCAGTGTAATAACTTTCTTTGTCCTGTCAAACTACATATTCATTCTCTGAGAAAGTATATGTCATATCACAATCACTACACAACTTCCACATCCCTTGTCTTAGCCTCCTTAGAACAGAGAAGTCATCAAAAACAAACCGTAGTTTGGCAAACAAATATTATGTTTTACAGATGCAAGCAAAGTACTGATATATATATGGATATGAGGAAAATGTCACAAGGTACTGTGCATACCGCTTGACTAGTGAATTGTTAAATATGAGCTCGGTTTTGTTCACATATTACATCTACAAATTGGCATTGTTTTTATTGACTAAATCAAATAGTTATGCTCCATTTCACTGGCTTAGTTTTCAGTGAAGTGTCTGTTGTAAATGCAATATTTCTATGTTTTTTGGTACAGAATATCGCAAGCATCCCACAGACAATGAGAAGATGCTGCAACTAGTGAAGGCTTGTATCAAAGAATGGGACCTTCAGAGTCGAGATATCTACATGCACCTCAGGTAAACAGTGCTTTTTTTTGTTTTGAATGTTCATTGAAATAGGGGAAATATTCCTATATTGTACACTTCCTTCCTTATGTCTGTCCGTTAGTAAACTTTTTGTGGCACTTTTTCTTATCAAGCAAGCTTGCAGCCCCACATTACATATGGACCTCTCTTAAGTCAGTATCTCCTTGTGAACATAAATACTGACCTTTGACCCTTTAACTATTGAAAAGGGTCAAAGTAAACCCAATGGGGAATGGAATCTGCTGTATCTTAGCAAACAGTACTCTAATAGCAATTTCTTTCTGGCCAAAATATAATGTCTGTTGGGACCTTGAATAGGTTATCATTGCCCTTGATATTGTTATCAATGTACAATGTTATAAATACACATGCATATTTTAGCACAAAATGTGTGGTGGTATATCAAAAAGTTTATCAGTTTCTTTGACCTTATTTTAAAGGTCACAAATAAATAATGATACATTATGGTAATTTAGCAGCCTAAAATTACTGATGAACCCCTCTTATGGCATTTTGCAAAGTAAAAAATCAGCCCTATATGACCTTTGATCCCTGAGCTACTATTGAAAATCTCTTGCACCGTGTTAACTCCCCCTGGCTCAGATTTCACCTAGGCTGGAATGGCATGATCCAGTAAATCGGCTTGTGGTGACTTGCCTTTGGATAATATTTGTATGTTTATCTTTTGCATCATCATCCACTTGAATGTGCCTCTTTTTTCCATTTATCTTGGCTGCTTAGTCAGGTCAATCTGATCTTTTCACCTTTGTAGACACCACATTACACATAAGTGTTGGTGTGCCATTAAACCCTGTGCTAACCTCACCTTGCACAGTGTTAACCTGATGGGGAATTAGAACTCATGTTTCTGAGCAATCCAGCGACTTTTAGTATTTTCTTTCAAGCCCAACTACAGTCTGGTGAGATCTTAGATTAGAGAGGTTATCCTTGACCTTGTCATCATTCTGAAGGTCACACCATCAAATGAGGAATATCTGTTACTTTTAGGTGGCGTATCAATTTCGCTTGTGGAATGTTTTAAATGCACTTACTGATACATCTTAGCATATGATTATCTTGTGTGGTTGAATAACTAGGCCAATGTGATATATATGAGGGCTATGTGACCCTTTTAAGTGTGCCACTGAATACAATCTAAATATATAAACGTTATGTCACAGTGGTTGATTGAATATTTTGTCAATACCAGCAAAGCTTTGAGGACTATTGGCTTCTTGTTACATTTGTCTCACATTGTAATGAGGATTGTTTAAAGTTGTGTAAAGAACTATTGTACTATGTTATCTAGTGATGCATCACTTTATGATATTTCAGTAAAATTCAAGAATGCAGGAAAGAGTTGGAGAAGCTAGAACCAAGAGTTGAGGAGGTCATCTCAAAAATGAATGAAGCCAATGAACACATTTTATCGTTCCAACGATCCCGTCAGAATGATGTGTGGAGTCTAGTACGCAAAGCTGTAAGTCAATTCACTTGAAAGGCTTGTAAGCCACAATGGACACTGGTGCTGTCAATTATTTAGGAAATATTTGATTCACATTACTGTGTATATTTTAGCGAGTCTTTGTATCACTGCTGTTCCTCTCTGTACCTCATGCTGGGGTATTGATTGGTTTTGTGGTGGCCTGCTCAGTTTATGTTCGTTCAAAATTGTCACACACCTCTCTCTCACTCTCTTCCTTCATAAACAAATCGCTGACATAACTTAATTTAGCTGATAAAAGAAATTATTCTTGATACAAGTTCCTGCTGTATATTTCTGCAAAAGCAGACACAGATTGCAGCGGTCATTATTGGGGATAATTATGTTTATTTCAGTTCAAATGCAAAGCCACCCAATTGGCTCAATTCAACATGGATACAGGACCTGCATCAGGGCTAAGCACACCCCCATCATCTGGAGGCCTTGACCTTATAGAACAACAACAGCCTCCCTTCCCCATCACTGCCACAGGAGATCAAATGGCGTCCTCGCAGGTGCGCGGGAGTCGACGTGATAACCCAACAAGTCTGCAGCTCATTCAGGAATCATCACAAGCCTCCATTCATCTCAGGAATGAATGCACTTACACCAAGCATCAGTAAGCTCACACTTGCAACAATTCCGCTGCTTAAGCCTGACTGTATTGAGATGGTATTACATTGTTTTTACCAATGGCCTGATAATCATTTATTTTTTAAATGAATAAAAATATGGGTTCAAGGTATTTAACTGAATATACTTTTGACTTTCACATCCACCGGGATGTACACCATATTATGTCACAGATAGAACTGGGTTGATTTTTCATATATGATGTGGGTTTCAGGTTGGAATCTGTCATGCGTACTTCATTGCATAACAGTGGCGACAACCATGCTTCCCTAGCAGTTAATCTTGACTGGAGTTTTCTTGATGCAGCCAGAAGCGGTATGGACAATTCCTAAGGACTGATGTTGCTTGAATTATGACAGATTTGCCACCAGACAGTTGAAGAACAATAATGTAAAGATGCTGGTCATTCTTGGTACTTAACCAAAGATTATATTCTTTGGGGTTCTGTTTTACTCTTTGTTCGACAGCATTATTTGTCAATTTGGTGTTGCTGCTGCATATATATCATGCTGAACTGGTTTTCTGTTCATGTGACATGGTGCTATAATCATGCCTGGTATGAACTGGTACATCATCACATGGGAGACTGTTACATCTTAGTTATTTGTCGTTGATTTACATGAAAAATCATATAATTTATCTTGACAATAATACCTAACATTTTCCACTTAGAAAGAATTGTCATTATTTCATTAGGTTAGCAAAGATATGCTCTCATGACAATCTTGTGCATAATCTGAATGGATGTGCTTTCATCATATCTTGTGCCTTCAGTATCTGAACCTTTAGAATCACCCTGCTTAATTACTTTTGAGCCCAAATTAGGTATTTAGAAACATGATGGTATTTATGAAACATTCCTAAAAACTTGTGTGAATATAATTCAGCAGTATGTAAAGCTTCTCCTTAATACTTGAGTGTATGAAACAGGTAAAAGACTATGAATGTTCTCATGAAAGTGCAATTAAGTATGAAAATAATGAATTTTGATTATGCTTAAATGAAGACATTTATTATTGCTCATTTATGTGTACTTACAGCAACTTTTCATATGTGTATACATTATGAGGGTTGGGGTTTAATGCCCGAAACCAACTGGCAGACATTGAGTATTAATGTACCAACTGGAATGAACAAGATAAGTCATCACAATTCGTCAACTACCCTCCCGGTACATCTCAGATCCCAGTTTGTGTCCAGCACATCAGAATAATATTCAATGAACTCCTGCAGGGAACACAAATGAAAGTGGCAGAATGGAAACTTGACAGGCTCCTCTTTGTGCAGGAAGACCGACCATGAAATCATCCATTTTTTCAGGCAGTGTCAGCTTGAAGCCAGCACTATCATAGAAGCTTGAATCTTTCTTTACAGAACCTTTCTTGCATTGGTATAAAACAATAGCGACATTAGATGCAAATGGACAAATATAACTAGTTTTGAATTGACGATTGCTCATTTTGGAGAAGGCGTCTGCTGTGAGTGGGGTGTTGTCTTGATGCAGCCCGAGTAAGGCTGTGAATGGCAGCAACGTCTCTGCATGTCCAAAGCGGAACACTCCAACGGTGCTCCTATACACCAGCAATATAATATAAAAATCAAATAATAATATCCACTATGTAATACATGGGGAGATAGTGCGGATGAGCAGGAGTACCTTCAACACATATCACCCAACTTTCTGTTTAATACACTGCATGCTATTGAGGAATGAGCTGACCTTTTACCAGAGGCAACATCTACCATGTTTGTTGTCACATCCTTCAACAACTCGGATGCTTGCTCATAATTGATCTTGTGGCCATATGACTTCTTCCAGTAGTTCTAAACACAAACCGGCCATACCACACCATAGAGCTGGCACATGAGATTCACACCACTCTTGCAAGTTGGGAAGGTGCAACCAACGAGCTTATAGCTAAGCTAAGAAGTTTCGCTTGCCCTCTGCAGGAGAAAATATGTGATCACACCAACTGTGAGCAGTATGATGCTTTGTCACGGCGTCTCTTAAAACCACACGGAATACCACCACCAATTAGAAGACTCCATATCTTTAACAGACACCAATAAACAGTCCTAAGTAATTTTGTTGATTTCATGGTAGTGTCATCTGATGAGGGGCATATGTTTCACTCACTTTCATGAACAATGCAGTCAGAGTGAACCCTCTTATCATAGCTATAAGCTTTTTGGTGCAATTGTGAGCTAATAAGGGTTGCAGTTCATGCAAAGCATGGTTTCACTACAAATATATGTCCCCCCCCCCCCCCCCCCCACCTAAAAAAAAAGAAGGCTATGGTAACCTGAATCAGGACGGGTTGGTATAATGAAATACCTTGAGGTCTGCAGCATATTCCATGATAAGTCTATCTTGTTCTGTAAAGAGCTGTCCCCAGTGGCCAGTTCCAAACACCGCAAGCTCAGACGCAGCATACACAAAGGCAGCCTTTACTTCCTCTATGCACAATCACACCATCAAAAATAAATAAAAAAATACTTTTCATCACGGCCATTATTAAAACTTGAAATTCATGTAGGATTGAAGATACACCAGCTGTTTTATCATAATTAATCATCTGAACTCTTGTCAGTTCAATAGACTTACTTTGACTCATGCTGAAGCCTCCATGGATATGCCCCAGGTGACTCAGAATATGTTCCGCGACTTTTGGAAAATGAGCCCTCTTAAACTTATGGTGCTCTATCAAGGCAAGATTATTATTATCCACATCTTGCAAATACTTTTCACAATTGTCGAAAAAACGCAAGAGATCATCTTGCACCTGAGGTTCCGGTAATGAGATGTTCACAGCTGAAAGAGATGACATGAATGCAGCACAACTGTCCTGAGTCCTGCTCTTGCTTGTCACACTAAATATGAGATCATCTGCATGCGCCTTATGTAGCAGATCATGGAAACGAGCACTGAAACGCACCCCCAAATCTCTCAGCTCTTGCCATCCAGTCTCTGATAATTCTTTCTCATCAGACAAAGAGAACATATCAGCAGCTTCCTGGAGATACATAAGCTTCTCTCTGTCTGCTACTGTGTGAAATATCCTCCTGAGAAAGTTGTCTACTGCTTTAATATCACTGGCACCAGGTTTGCGAATCCCATGGCGAATGAGGATATTGAGGTGAACTGGTTGACAGATGTCATCTGCGTTATGGTGATGTGGATGTGTAGATTCTTCGAGATGAGACAAGGCTAATTTGGTTGCCTCTGATAAGGTGTCAATAT
Organism: Urechis unicinctus; assembly: GCA_034190875.2. Taxonomy (NCBI): domain Eukaryota; kingdom Metazoa; phylum Annelida; class Polychaeta; order Xenopneusta; family Urechidae; genus Urechis; species Urechis unicinctus. Next base: position 28,438,904 of record CM067347.1, read on the forward strand.
ATCTTGACTTGGTGGCATACATTGTAGACTGTGGTGCTTCATTTGTTCTGACAGCCAAGAGTACTTGCATGAAGGTCACCAAATGGATGAGATAGCAACAGCATCTGAATCTTCCCTGCATGACTGAGGCCTGGTGTATCTTGGAATCGAATCAAACAAAAAAAGCTGTGTAGAATTTTGCTAATTTAAAGATCAACTGTTGTCATCAAAGCTATCATTTGGAATGAGGAGGTGAGGCAAAAGGAGGTTGGGGTTGTGTATGGGAAGGGAAACTTATGACGATGCTCAAAATACCTTCAAGTTGCCCTAATGCTAGGAATGAAGGTAAGTTGAACTAAGCAACGGTCATGACGTGCTATCAGTCTATTACTTAACTAAGACCTATTGAAATTTGATCAACACCTAACAATGATCTGTCAGCCCTCCGAGACCTGGGACAGATTTTCTATCAAATCAAAGTATATACTAATGCGGCCAACAAAGCTGGATAGTTCCGTGTGTTTTAAAACTAAGCCAATTGTTGTCTCTTATTAAAATTTAAGATATACACCTTCAACCCCATTCAGAATTCCAAAAATTGAGACGGTTATATCAATATGTATCAACAGCAACAACATTCCAAATCGACGGCCTGTCAGCAATTCATTTTCTTTCCATAGCAAACTACAGGCCATATCGATTTGTTATAGTCTAGCTCTATGATAGTGAATATACATATACTATATCTCACTTAATTCGACTGCCAATGATCAGATAATACAATACACATTGGCTAAACTACAATACACATTAAACAGTTAAACTGCTAAGGCCCAATACTGGAACGATAGGGATTAGCCAAAGTATCTTCGCCACTGACAGAGTCCGCGCTGTTTATTACTTTCTATTTCTCGTGTGTACAGGGTGATAGTACTGATACGAGAAAGTCAATCATCAGGCGTAAGGTAACTTGTCTTCAAAAGACATGTACGATACCATCGTCGATCACGATGCTGAGTTGTTGTACTTGTTATAGTTGTAGTCTGGCGGGCAACTTTGGACATCGTCACGATATTCAAAATGGCAAGCAAGATGAGCATCATCCGCTCAAATCTCTTATCAGCTTATCTTACCACTTGTTAACTCGAAATATTCTGCGGCTGATCGCTAATAATCAGCGATAAACTAGTCAAGCAGACGACTTTTTAACAGCCGATTCTGCCGAAAGTGGGAGGGTCATCAAATAAAGTTCATAGGTTCAAGGCCAAATTTTCCTGGGCTGGGACGACTCGTTTGTGTTTTATCATACGACTTCCGAGACAATTAGAAACAGTAATTTACTCCTTGTTCTGCATTAGATCGACCAGCAACTATCTGGGAAAATGTCTGGGGACAACGCAGCTGGGTGCAATGCCTCACCACACGTAAGTTTCTTCCAAACGGCCCTAAAGCACAGCTGGGTTGGCTTACAACGTCATTATCGCCCTCGCTACTCCGCCTTACCCCATTGCCATTGGCTTGGCTTGTCAAGATGTCAATGTATGGTAAATGTAAAGTGGCATTGGTGCTAGGCCAATTACTTGAGTAACAAGGCCTCGTATCCCCGGATCACACCATGGGTTATACTATGAATGCTCCAGTCTGAATATTAATGTACCCGAACTAGCATACAACTCTTTATACCTCTTGTATTGACAGCTTAATTAACAAGCATGCAATTCGGTTAATAGATGCACAAGAGTAGTTTGTCGTAGCTGGTAAGTGGCCTTAAGGATATGAGATCAAAAGTCGACTTTGGAATGGTTTGGTGGTTTTATATGCTGCTCATTATGATGCATGTTATTAGGGAGGACAAACGCTGCGCCGATCTCGTTAGGACAGGGCCGTTTTTGGGCCGTTTGGTAGTCTCATGTAAATGACCACTGACAAAAAATGATGCAATGATACACTTTGTTCTTTCAATATATCATAAATGAAGAATAGCTTTATAATTTGATACCATTTTCGTTTTTATTGATGGAATTTAATGTGGTTTTAATCGCCAACGAAAATGGCTAAAAAGTTGTATTTTTTTTTTCGAGGTCATAAAAGTTATGTCGCGATTTACGCACCTAAGGAAAAAGGGCCGTACTACTTTATTCTTTATACGATTGCTATATAAATTACACCAAAATGTAAAAGAATGTTAGAGATATGCCGATCCGAGTGATAATCGATCAGATTTTGGAGTTGAAAGTGTTAAATCGCGATTTTGCCACTTCAAAACCGAATAATTCTCAGAAACTCGAATAACTTTTCGATTATCACTCGGATCCACATAAAGGAGACTCTCCTCAACTTATCCGTATGATTATCTATTCTGTGGGACCAAGAATAAAATGGTACGGTCAATTTAAAGAAACCATGTATTCAGCTTATTTTCCCTGAGAAATCTAACGCCATATAGCCTTGGCGCCATGGCAACGATCCGCGTCCTTGGGAGATTTCATATTGCGACTGTGTCAAAGGTTGGTAAGTCTGAGTAGGTCACGTATTTTGAAGTTCGTCGGTATGGAATTACTCTGATTTACAAAGTCAATTGGACTGTTGCAGTCACTTGCGCGATTCACAGCCATTTGGCGTGTGTGAGTGAAACTGTTGCCATACTTGAAATACTTTTTAAAAGATTTATGTCATCTCGTCGAATATATCAACCCTGCTTATTTGGAACATCCCAATGAACTATTTGACCTGCGTTGGTTGGGAAACTCTCCACTTCTCTCCATCCCGTATCTTTCAACAAATACGGTAGAACTCTGTCATGATATTCAGAAAGCGACTAAGCGGGTGTTATTCGAGGAGATATTCTTACTAAGTAAACGATATAAATCTATATGGGGAATAAGAACCTTTATCTTTCCACATGGCACAACAAGTTAAAAACGAGAAAATGTCCTACCGTCTAATATATAAACTTTCTCTGCTTCAAAGAAAGATCTGATTTAGCCCTACGCGGACGTATTATTATGCTACTGCCAACTTGACAAACCGGGTTTTCTATTCATGAAAGTTTTGTCAGACTTGCACATACAACATCCTCATACGCTAAGGAACTTTTCCAAAACAAATTCAGTTCGACCTTTATCAGATCCACAGGAGTTGACTTGTCGGTAAACGCCAACGCGAATTAACTGGTGGTATTGTAGTGTCCAATTGTAACTGCTAGGGAATCTGGCTATTGCCTTGATAAAATGACAGTTGGTTTTGTCACGCAATCCACGGAAATGTTCACACATTGCTATAATAGTAATGTTCGGCTACCTATGACGTTTTCTGCCGGACAAGAAACAGAATTATAACCTATTAAGCGAAAGGGAAAATAATGCAATAAAGTTTTCTCGGGACAGTTACCTCTGTGTAGGATGATGGTCACCTGATGGGTAAAAACAGAAGAACGTTCTCGCGTTGGAGTGGATGCGGAAGGGGTTTGGGAACTTATGGCGCTACAGTTAACTGGGTCACGGAAGATTACAGGGGTGTTTGGGGTTATCTGAATCGTTTGGACTGTTGGAAGGCTTAGCGGACTGGATGGGCGCATAGGCGCTCGTGACACTCAAGAGCGCGAGAGCACCTTTTGAGTGGGGAACAGCAAACTAACGCTGCTGGTGGTTCTATGATACCAATGGCTAATAGTGAGTGGCTGTTTCCCAATATTAGCATTTAGAGGGTTTATAAATGAGTATGCAAACATTCGTCGATTCTATGATTGTATGAAATCAATAATACTGTCACTAATGCTTCCCAATGTAATGGTAAGTTGATAATAAGAGTTACCTTTGAATCTACATGACACTCTAAGCAGTAAATAAACACATATCCATTTTAAACCATATATGGTGCATCCATGACTACTCAGTAACTGATACAGAAATGATCAAGAATGTATATGCTGATAATTCCATACACATCTATATCAGGACTGCCATCAAGGTAAAATAATAAGCTGAAATGAAAATGCAACTTGTCAATTGTTATTAAAAAAAGCTCAGTTTACCTGGACATGTTATGTTCCAACATTTCTGCTTAAGCAATTTACATGCTCTACAGCATGCTATCTACAGTGACTTCGAAGGAAAATGAACATCATTTTTCTGTATATAGTTGAACTTTATAAAGGATTCATAACATTAAACATCAAAATTATTTATGATAAGAAATATCATATTGAGTAGACATGGTAATTGCATGAAAACAATGAATCAGCAGCTTCTTTCAAGACTGATTTTTGAGCTGAAATTGTCATATCTCATTGCACATATCTAAGGGGTAAGGTGTATGTACCATGATCATATAAGTATTTGTTCACTTAAGGTTTTCTCAGAGACAGCTTTACGAAAATCTGAACTAGTCGCTGCATATTTGGACAAATTTTCATGGCAATATATCCTCAGGTGTAGCAACCACATAGATTTTCTTAATGTTCGGGATCCAAAATGGCTATGTATTGAATTCAGGATATCTGACATTCATAGGGTGGTTATTGAGTAAGTAAAGTATATTTGTGTATGGGAATATGCTTTTAGGACCTAATAGTGGAGTTGACATACTTCCATAAGGTTTTTGTGATGTTTTAAGTCATCTACTGTCCAAAAATCTACTTATAAAACAAAATTATCTTTAAAATTAGCACTGATAAATTTTTGTGAGGTTCTCACTCCAAGAGGTCTTTGTGCTTAAATAAGGCTCCAATTACTCTGGTAAATACCTAAATTTGACAGCAATAGCCTACACTAACCAACTGTATCCATTTTGTGGGGTTAAATGACCATAGTTCATGAAAAAAAAATGCAAAAAGAAATGGAGAAAATGAGTGAAAAAAGCAGCCTTTTCGGGCTATCAAAGGTTTTTAAATATTGAAATCTGATTTTAGTTATGAAGCATTTTTACAGGCATTATAATTAGCAATTATATTCTCGACCATAATTGGACATAAGTTATTAAACATATAGATTTTATTCTATATTTGGCATGATAGCTGTCCAAAATAGGGCCATAATTTGAAAAATGGCTCGGACACTGGTAAAAAAGTCCAGAGCACAAAATAAACATTTGGACCATCTGTATTGCAAATAATCACTTTGAATGTGGATTTCTTAGCATATAATTACTACAAGGAGGCCACAAATACCGAAGTTAAAAGTTATTGTTTAATGTTGACATAATTACACATTAAAATCTCCTCATACTGGATAGGCAACTTTTTCTGAGGCCGTGTCCAAATTGGACCCTAATTTTTGACTACAAAATATGCAATAACTTTGTAACTTGATATCCAATTTTGCAGTTTTGGCATGCTCACATTGAGCTATTTCCAATGAACTATTAAAATATGCAATACAACCCTTTCGAATTTTTCATTGACCACCCTGTTGTTATGATGTCACATTGTTAATAGTTGTCCCTGACAAAGTTCAAGATACCTCAACAAGTACTAACCCTGTCACAGGCTAAGAGTCTGGGAGTCAGGTGTATTATTGATCGCAAATTTGTACATCAATTTGGAAGAGAACTGTGCATGTAGCATATTGTTATTTGATATGTCAGAAATGAATATATCAGAATCATTTCTAACAAGTTGCCAATCATTGAAAAAATCCTTATCTTGTATTGTAATAATGCCCGGCTTTGCAAATGATAGTGCCAGACTGGAGATTTTGATTGCATTCAGGATACTGTAGGATGATGGTATAAGTGACCTATTGTCTACCTGGAATAATTTGAAATGTCTTACTGGTCATAGGCACACCTGCTGTCAGGCTTCTGAGTGCTGGCTGTTTTGTTACAATATTTCCCACGCTTAGCAAGCATCATTTTACCCTCATTACTGGTGAGACTTCACATTCAGCTTACTAGAAAATAGCCTTTGGTTTAGATCTATTTGTAACAACAAGATATGAAATGGCTTGCTGTTGCTGCCATGGGACCCTTCCAACATTCACATGCAAAATTAATATCTTTCCCTCGGGACATCTTACATTAGGATGTATGTTTCTGATTCTCAATTAAGTCTTTCCGATCTTAAAGCCTTTGGCGTTAAATGATAAGACAAACGGTTTTTCTTTCATTCAGAAACAGCATTTCAGCCAAAAAATTAATGAGAGAACTTTTTGCATTACTCTTACTCAGTGGATATATCTTCAGGAAACATTCATTGTTTATCTGCCAAGGGTGAGTTGAGTTACCAGGAATTGGAGGGGTGAAAAAATATTTGACTCCTGCATGAAATCTGTTGATAAATTGCAACCCCCTGCAAACCTAGAGGGGAAAAATCTTGACCCTCCCTACCATCTACTGACTTCTTCTTCTTCTTCTTTCGAGCTTAGAGCCGTTTATGGCAACAGAGGCCATGTACGGCATCTACTGACTTTGCATGTTTGATCTCTTATTGTGTTTCATTATTGATTCCTGCCCTTTAACTGTTTGATTGCTGTTGATCACACTTAGTTTTGATGCAGCTTTAAAGCCTATTGTGAAAAGAACATGACCCTGTCGCATGGAGTAGGCGTTGGGTTGGGGTAGGGGAGGAATGCAACCCCGTTCCCCGGTTGCTCGGCCCTTTCCGTGGATAATTAAGTGAACACTTCCTGGTTCTCCTCAGAAGCGAGTACCGACCCATTATGATTTCATCTGCTTAGTCGAAATCATAATGATTTGGTCATAACGCTGGAACAAATTTTACGTGCTCATGATGAGGTCCGATCTAAATGGCCCATCGACGTAACCCATGTGCCTGTGGGGGATGGGTGGGGTGAGGGTATGGTGAATGACGGTGGTGTGAGTCAAATGAGAGGACAGTGATGCGGAGTCGGTTGATCTACTGTTCAGGTCGCCGCCATGACAGTTCTACGGACATCACAGATTTACGCAGCCATCGTTTTCAATGTGAAGTTTGATTAAGCTGAAATCTTCTTTCTTTACTGATCAGAGATGTCGATAATAAGTCGCACCTACTGCTCTGCCATGCCTGTCAGTGACGTCACGAAAACTCCCATGGCGTCGGTCATGGTAGAACATGTATAGAAAATTTGGCGATAAATGAACATCTCTCAGTTATTTGAACCATGGTGGTCGGTTTCTCCGCTGTTCGTTCATAAGATGTTTTGACTATAACATGGGGTAATTTGCCTGATAGACTCTTTCACAGTGATGGCTCTGTGGTAATATTTAAAGGGCACCCCCTGATTTCATATAATGCATTGGGTTCTTTGAATTTTGATGCCCTGCCGTACGCAGATATGCCCTATCACTGGCTGTAGCATATGGGTGTAGCTCTAGTTGACTTGTACCCGATCGAACCCCTCTCGCGAATGAGGCGGCGTGGAAAGTTGTCATCTCACATTAGTGCCATAACACTATTGATTGTATCCACCCCCATGTTGATTAACTGGTGTTTTCAATATGCCCTTATCTTGCCATCATCATCCCCTCAAATATCACAGTCGATGTATGATGGCTATGATGTATCATTTGCCATTTGTAGGGAGGGGTGTCAGCCATCACGCTGTCTCTTTAGCCTGAAATACCCTCATTTATTGACAGCAGTTGAAAGATAGGCATGCCTCGTGCTGTTCCTATGGTGACCGATTTAGACGTCGGAGCAAGGTTGTTATTCTTGGGGGGAAATTGGTGTTTTTTTGTGAGAGTGGAAGCTGATGAAGATGGGTTTGGCCAGATGATGGGTAGGGGCTGTGTTTAATATGGACGGCTGGTAAATCGGGCGTGAAATGCGATACGGGGTCGGATCGATAACGTGATTAAATAGCGTGTTTGTGGCGCGATGCTCGGCGCTTCGCTGCGATCGAGAGAGGAGACATGAAACAGGGAATCTGCAGCGAATCGGGTACTATGATGGCTGTCAAGTGGCGAGATTTCCCTTGTATTAGGTGACGCGTATAGATCCGACACTGCTTGGGGTATGTTTAAGTGCACGTAGAGACAATCGGTCTGAAAGTCTCAAGGCTTATAATGCGAGCACCAGCTTTGTATTCCATGCAGTGCGGGACGCCTCGTATGATGTTGAGTCATGTACGGACGCTTGCTGCGGTGTTCAGTTGAAGCACAGCGACTCCACACACCCCCTCTCCTGTCATCCTCTCTCATTTCTCTCCAGTGTTTTTAACTTAAGTAGAACTCACAATTCATGGTGATAGCGCAGTTACACTTACATGATCCTAAATATACCTCGTCATCGTGATATTGTAGAGAGGGGGTGGGTAGACAGTGAGAGGGTGGCAAAGTGGATTGTTTTGTCTTGATCATTTGTTTGTTTGTTTGTGTGGTGTGTGTACTTTTGGAAACTTTTTTTTTTGGCTGGCGAGACAGGTGGTAATTTTTTAAGCAATTTCGAATTATTTTTTTTTAAAAGGTCGGCAACAATGCTGACATTGATCTCAAACTTATGTCAAGGTCATTGAAAATGTGAAAAATCTAGAATCCTGAATATCTCCAGGGATATTTACAAAATTTTGTAGCTTAATTAAATTGCAGACTTGTGTCGGATAAATCTTGTTGAAAATGATTAATGGTTTTCCCAAGCGCCTTTGGTCGAAAAATCGTGGTATCAGTCCAAATTTTAAGAAAATTAACAAAAAAAGATTCAGTCGTCTATAAGATTATTAATAACCATCCTATGGGAACAAAAATTTTGTCGAAAGTTGTAAGTGACAAGGTTAGTTGCATCGTAAAATTGTATGGATGTTGATGACGTGGTTAGCAGTTCCGAACACATCCAAGTTTATAAAAAAAAAGTTGATTGCCAATATCTTCGTGTATAACGCTTCCATTTTAAAATGTTTACTTATTCTGGAAGTTTCATTAAATTGCAAACTTTTTCTTGATGTACGTTATTGGGTTGCGACTCGTGTTGGTGGACAAAGGGATCCAGATGGTTGAGTGAAGTGGTCCTTACGGGGGCTGTATCTGTAACACACCAATTTGGGCCAGATTTCGCCTAGACGAGAGGCTGGAATGGCCTGGTCCAGTCAATCGGCTGGTGGCGACTTGCCCTAGGATAATCGTTTCCATTTGTTTTCTATTCCATCTCCATTTTCATTTATCCTAGAAAGCGGCTGCTTAATCAGGTCAATCTTATCTATCAACCTTTCTTGGCACAATATAACATACTAGTGTAGGTGTGCCGTTAAACCCTATACTTACCTTACCTTGATATACGCTATTGTAAAAAAACATTGTTTAAAAAATTCCAGCATGTCAAAAACTTCTGGTTTCAATAATCTGTAAGATTCTTTCAATTCGTAATTGACTAGCCAATTATCTCCGGATCTAAAATAGATTAACATTTTCTGAAAGCTGAAATCATCATCAAACTTATAGTATGACTATGACACGTTCTGTCAAAATATTTCGTCGTTTTCAAAGCGCATTGAGTTGGATTTTTTCGCTTATTAAATACTAAATGTGGTCAGTTGTTGTCTGAAACAACACGAATCGAATTTTATGTGTTGTCAAATGTATTTGAATCTGATGGTCGTTTCGCCAACTTCACCAATTGGTAAATTGAATTATCATGTGTATATTGGTGAATTGAAATCATCCGGATTATATCGTTCTATGTATTCTTCTCCATGGTTCGCATAAGTCTGGAAAAGTGCTCGATTTTGATTTCTTCTTGGAAAAGTTTGTGAATTTGGAATTCCGCCTAAAAAAATGCGTTTGCCCTTGACTTGAGGAACGGTCGTATACTTGTAATTTTGTATACCATGAATTCGCACTTGATATGCTTTACACGTGTCAAACCTGCTTCCGCCCTATTCTCAGCCTGTGTCAGTTTTCTTTGTTTTGGCAATTTCCTAAGATATGTCAGAATCAATGAAGTAATGAATCTACCGCTTACATACGGGTCTCCGTGGTGACGGGTGTTCGACACTCATTCAATGAACTAATATACTCGCCTTAAGTGTTGATGATGGTATCACCCCCGCTTACTGGAGGAAACTCGCCCGATTTTTATGTCGGGTCTCAGGATTACATGTAACTTTCAGACTTGCAGATGAGTTACTCAAATGTATCTTGCGTGTAAGGAACGCTTGTTCGAGTTAACGTCTCCCGCTTGTCATGCCAATTAGTGAGCCCCATTAATTCCCTTGACTGACTTCCTGGTACCCTGATATTCTGATCAATTGTTAGCGTGAATCAATGACATATTGTGGTCCGTACAGCTATTCATTGGCGATCCCGTACTCCACGTGTACTGCCACGTCAGTGACACCCAACAACGTGCTGCTACTCAACCACGTACTCAACCACCGATCTCCTGCGCATCGGCTTCTGCACAGGCTGCGATTCGTTAGCTTAGCGTCAAACATGTCTGCCATGGAGAGTGCCATAACACATCATTTCAATGCCAAAAATTACAACCCATGCGCCCGATTCATGTAACTACCGTGGCCGTAAGAGCGTCCGTGACTGTTAGATCTGTTTCCGGTTCTGTTGGCACCTGTTGGGGTTGCTGATGAGCAATCCAATCTGCTGCACTGTTATCACACCACACCCTGCTCGCATCATACACAGGCTGTGCCACTCACACCCGAACAATCTAGTATCTACGTCAGCCTGGTTATAGTTTTAACGTCTGTCTATTCAGATGTCAGAGCAAACGTTATGGGCGGTCACAGCTGGCTCTATCAACACGCGTCGGAAATCGACCGATGAAATCGTCAAATGAATGACTTATCTTAGCTTACATCCAATCTGGAAATGTATGTGAAAGACCTCACAACTTTGGTGCTACACATGTGATGCTGAACTGCAATGGTCGTGACACCCAACGAACGATTTGGTGTAATTCTTATTTTGTTTCCGTTCTTGTAGTCTTAGTTTCCCATTCCCTTGAGCCCCCACATCCCGACTGGCACAACTCGCTCTGGCTCTGAGGTGGTGTAGAGAAGCGATCCCCCAGAGTCGAGGGATGTAGACTACGTTCTTGTGTGGCTGCTTAAATCGTTTGCAATCTTTCTTAGTTTTGAAAACACCAAATCATTGATAGATTGTCGATATCGGCGCCTTGAGAACTTCCCCCGAACTTCGTTTACAAACATATGCTAATGAGTAGCGCCGTGTCGAGTAGCAACGCCTCTGCGATTCAACTATGGCATTATCGCTCAAACTCCGCCCTTTTACTGCTTTGGGTGTATAGTAGCGTCTACCACTTGCTATATTTGTTTTAGTATTCACGTCGTATCATATATATGGAAACGGACTTTACAAAGCCATAGATATAGTCTGGGTCACGAATTGGCATGATGATTGTTTTGTCAAATGCACCTAACCAACCAACTACGTTGGGAGGCTTTGTAAAAGTTAGTCGACCGGGTTGGACTGACGCGTTAGGATTGTTTTCGGCGAAATAATATTTAGCGGAAGCCGGTTTTAACACGCTTTTAACAACCCAAAAATATGGTGATGTACTGTAAGAGGCAGTTGACATATGATCATCGGAGGTGTCAAATCTGTTTCATGGAACCATTATCTATTCCAATGAAGTAAGTGTTCACTGTCATCAACTAGCAGCGCGATGAAACTGAGATTTGAAACAGTATTTGGGGTTAACGATGATGCCTTGCTGTGATTCTTCTTTCTTGTTGGCCCTACTGAATCAGGAGTGTCAAAAGAATCCGCTTACAATATTCATACCTGGTTAGTTTGTTGGTCTTAACGAACACAGGAAATCCAAGTTTAAACGTTGCATGGTTTTAAGGAACACTTGGTATAACCCTACGGGACGTCCATGTAGACATTTTATTAAATGATACGTCCGCGCAGGGCTGCTCTTGGCAAGGCGTAATTGGATGGCAATTGTCGATGTGATTTATAGTGGTATAGTTCCATTTGTGCTTCACGAACCTTGGCGCTCATCAATGGATCTGGATCCGGCTTGATCCTACAGCAATCTATTGTAGTTTGATCTTCGCTTATTACCATATCAAAGTCTTCATCAACCTATCGACAAAGGAACGTTTTGTTTGACACATCCTTATCGACTTCGGCATTTTATCGACTATTGCAATGCCAGACAAATTCAATATGGAAACCAATGTTGTGTTTTTGTTGTGCCTGTATTATCGAAATTTCCTTATCCAGCCCTTATTCCACATGTTAAGTATTTCAACCTTTGTCTTTTTTTTACCCAAATAAATTCTTCACAAACCCCACCCTTTTTATCTTCCCGATTGTAACAACATTTTAATCCCTTTGACCTAGAGCAATCCCCCACAATTAGATAGAATTGACACATATACCGGGTGTATACTATACAATTACAATGGACACAGTTGGAGTTGCCTTGGCTTACTTACTGGCATTCAATTTCACTCAAGGAAATTTGGTGTTTCAGATGCAACAACATATCATAGTCAAAATGATGTGATTAACACCCCGCACCCCCCCCCCCCCCCCCACCACGCACATATTGTACAGGTAAGCCACGTTAATAAGTTACACCTGCGACGCTAAATCATATCACGGCTCTCACCAAAGCGAGCGTCGTCCACACATGTGCCATTTTCTCCGATCAATTCAAAACAGTACGTCGATATTGTCAAATGCTAGTTCACATGGACAAAATATCAATTAGTCATACTATCAGTTTTACTTGTTTTGTGCCTTTGGTCGAAACGTAAGCGGTATTACTTTATAGCGACGAGCCAGCCGTAAGTCGTCTTCAGTTTTATTGATAGCCTGCCACCGACGACAGCGTTATTGACGGCCTGTGACTGAACCAGCTGTTAACCGACGGCCTGTGACTGAACCTAATGTTGAAGGACGGCATGTGACTGAACCTAATGTTAAATGACGGCATGTGACTGAACCTACTCTTAAATGACGGCATGTGACTGAACTTAATGTTAAATGACGGCATGTGACTGAACTTAATGTTAAATGACGGCATGTGACTGAACCTACTGTTAAATGACGGCATGTGACTTCACTTCATGTTAAATGACGGCATGTGACCGAACCTACTGTTAAATGACGGCATGTGACTGAACCTGCTGTTAAATGACGGCATGTGACTGAACTTAATGTTAAATGACGGCATGTGACTGAACATACTGTTAAATGACGGCATGTGACTGAACCTGCTGTTAAATGACGGCATGTGACTGAACTTAATGTTAAATGACGGCATGTGACTGAACCTACTGTTAAATGACAGCATGTGACTTCACTTCATGTTAAATGACGGCATGTGACTGAACCTGCTGTTAAATGACGGCATGTGACTGAACCTAATGTTAAATGGCGGCATGTGACTGAGCCTACACTTAAATGACGGCATGTGACTGAACTTAATGTTAAATGACGGCATGTGACTGAACTTAATGTTAAATGACGGCATGTGACTGAACCTACTGTTAAATGACGGTATGTGACTTCACTTCATGTTAAATGACGGCATGTGACTGAACCTACTGTTAAATGACGGTATGTGACTGAACCTGCTGTTAAATGACGGCATGTGACTGAACCTTTTGTGTTCATGATGGCATCTGACTGAACCCAGTGTTAATGGCGGCATGTGACGGAACCCTATTTTAATAACGGCTATTGACGGAACCCAGTGTTAATAACGGCCTGTGACAGAACCCAATGTTACGCACTAAACGCACGCGCACCAAACCTTGAATCGTCCGTGGCCAAAGCTTTGGCACAACTTCGTACCTTAAGTTGTTTTGGGGGAGATAGAGTCAGAATTTTTCTAAGCCCCAAAAATGAATACTGACAAAATCGTAAGTTGGAAGACACAATAATGGCCTGTGTCGGAACTTAATGTTAATTTTGGCCTGCGACTGAGCCCAGTGGTAATGACGCCCTTTAACTGAACCCAGTGTCAATGGAAAACTGAGACTGAACCCTTAATGACGGTCTGTGGCTGAACTATGTTTGGGGGCCTGTAATTGACTCTGTGCCTTGCCATTGTATGTGTCACGAAAACTTGTATTGTAAACTTTGACTGCACCTGTCGACTATCATGAAACTTCTTATTGAACCATGTAAAGACTGTACTTCATGTGTGGTCCCGCTGCCCCAAAGACCCCTCCCCCAACCCCACCCTTGCTCATCACAAGTATTGATGCGATATCTACGTTCGACTAATTACATCTCTGTTATCAAACTCTCCATATCTCATCAAGTTTGGGCGACCTTTCAGGACATGCCCGACTTTTGGTTTGTCCACGAAGTCTTGTTTTTTTAACCGTGCGACATTGACCAGAAACAAAATATATGTATGTAAATCAATAATGGCGACATTCAAGTTTAATTCATCAGATGAGAACGTTTTGACAAAAGCGACATAAACTTGTTTTAGGGTATTTCTCCAAGAGCATTAGCTTAGCCCGTACCCCGCCGTGGGGACGTCACTACTATGTACACCCTCCCACCCGTAAGCTAGAGCAGATCATGCTGCTGCTAGCATCTGCCCCCACGGTGTGGAGCAAAAAGACCCAGCTGTACGGCTGCTTATTGGGTAGCACACGTGTGACGTCATCGCCGCCCCGCTTCTCTGGTGGGCTTTTAAAGTGATTCTCATCTGCGCTCATCCTTGTTCAGCGAGAGTACAACTTGCATCGTCGGTGGCCTCCTGTATAAAAACTCAACCCGCTGTAGTGCGTTCTAGTCCGCTCGGAGACAGTTAGCCAGCGCACAATCTGAGAAAGAAGCCAGAGAAACTGAGAATATCGTCATGTCTTCCAACGGTAGCAACCCCGACCCATATGGAATGAGAACGGTACGTGCTTCTGGGATTCTCTCTTATCCGCCAACTCGTTGTTCTAGCTCTACTTTGAGGGGATTGATTGAAACAAACTCAAAACGTGCATCTTTCTGGAATTTAAGGCATATAGAAAAGTGATTGCGACCTTTGCTTTGCCAGCGTGTATGTTGTTGTTTTTTGTTGTGACAAGCACGGAAGGGAGACGATCAGGCTTCTCTCGTATTGTTGTGTTCTCCTAAAAGCGCAACTTGGAGAAGTGGTATATCTGAGCAACTTGTGTGGAAGATTTGTTTGAATTGTAAACTATCCATCATATGCTATCTGTACATCATTCGTTCCATTGTATTTCCCTTTGTGAGGTTGTCGGGTTGATGTATTTGCTATCAAGTCAACCGCCCATACAGTCACACCTCGGCATAATTAACAACGACCCTTTATTGTGGTTGACACCGTTCATGGATAGATATGCCATTTATCTGTGTACGAACCTGTACCTGTGTACTGGCTGGTATTAATCTATCGCGTTCTTACACTTGATAAAGCCATGTCGACGTTCGCCATGGTGTGCATGCCAAGAAGAGACCAGTCTAGTTGTTAACGACCCACTTCGTTCTTTTTTCTGTTCATTGGGTCGCATTGCTAATCTTCTGTTGATGATTCCAAGCTGGGTGCACTTTGTTCACTGGGAGTCGGTTTTGTCCGTGCGGGTGTTGCGTAGCATTCACATAGCATGTTTCTCATGTAAAAGCGTGATTTTCGCATAACCAGTGTGAATTTGCTCATAAATTCCCTGATTGCTTGTGGTTGTAGTGCAGTGTGATAGTACTCGCTCGCCTTTAATCAAATTCTATCCTAGGGCATAAGTGCCATATATATTATAGTTGCTCCAATAACAAATATATACAATATCAAATCAAGTCAGTTACGTGACGAATTTGGGTAGAAAACTTTTTGACTTGCATCACCCACATCATTATCACCCACATCATCATCACCCACATCATCACTCACACCATCATCACCCACATTATCACCCACATCATCATCCACATCATCATCCACATCATCATCACCCACATCATCATCATCATCACCCACTTCATTATCATGGCGGTCAAAAACATAGAACTAGAGGCACAAAATATTCAATATTTCGTTGTCAATTTCTATGTAATTGACCTCAACCCCAACAGTCCGGTCATCCAGTGATCCGAGGCGCCGTGTCTGCCAACGCGCCACATTCCCGCGCATCCGCTTGCCCAGCTATCGACTACACGCGTCTATGATCACAGATGCAGTGCCAGTGACCATCACCAATGTGCCATCCTGTCTTGGTCGCTTATTGCGCCGCCAGGTTACTGCCGTACGTCGGTAATGTGGTGGTTCTCCCGTTGACGTGGCCTGTTTCAAACCCCACCCCAGCTGTGACATTATAGACCCGCAACACAGCCGGTACCACCATATGCAGCCATACCTATACACTGCTTGCTTCATAAGCATACATAGATGTGTATTCTATTTTGCTTAGTTCATCGTTCATCATTCATATTGTTCCCTGTCGTTTAATCATCGATTATGAACGTGCTAGTTTTTTAGCACCACCGTTGGTAAAAACTTAATAACTCAAACGAAGCCTCGCAATCGAGAAGACGACCGCGGCCGACCACGGCCGACTCTGTGTACACCTGATTACACCCTTCTCATGGCATGACCCTCATCTCGTTTCTACCTCTTTGCGTCGAATCGGTTATTGTTGACTAGATAATCTGATTTATTCTATTTTCGTTTGAGACCCACTTGAAAGTACCACCGTAGGTATGATACTTTAATTTAGGTACGGTAAGCTTCCTTACTGCTAATAATATAATGGTCGCCGTTATGTACGCCATTCAAAACTTCTCTAACTATTGGTCATCAATTCCGTCCTGCTTGACAGTACTTACGTCTGTTCACATCAGTTCCGTTCTGCCTGACAGTACTCTTAGTCTCTTCTTATCAATTCCGTCCTGTTTGACAGTTCTTACGTCTGTTCACATCAGTTCCGTTCAGCCTGTCACTACTCATGGTTTCTTCATATCAATTCCGTCCTGCTTGATAGTACTCTTCGTCAGTTCCGTCCAAATCAATTTTGATTACTTCCATTCGTTCTCGCTTCTCCCTCATAACACAGTAAGAGCCCCGAATTGGGTGATAACTTAATGTCTGTCTAAATACAATCAACGAAATTTTTTCAAACCCACACAACCAATGCTCAGCGTCTGCGCTGTAGCATTACCCCTACCCTTCCTCTTTACCCCCCACCCACCACCACCATATTACCACACACTACCCACATGACGCTCCCTCATCCTTCCGTCTTACTTATCGGCCGCCACCAGACGGCGCAGCCAAGCGAACCAACCTGGACCGATGCTCGCCAACAGAAGCATTGAACTGTCTGCTCAAGGCCATTGATTTCAGATTATCTCTCTTTGGAGGAGAAAATACCTCTCGTCTCGCTTGCTTTAACACAAAAATGAGTCCGTCCCATTTTTCCAACAAATGGCTTGTTGGTTAGCGACAAATTACGATGGCATTGTTTTCGTCATTTCGCCTACCCGTGTACAGAATTAATAAATATAGCTGAGCAGAATAACTGTTTCATTGTCTTTGAGAATCTCTGCTCGACAAAATCTCGTTTTCTGTTTGACCGAACGAAAAACGAATCTATTTAGTGTTATCCGTTTTTTGTTGTCGCATATGAAACATGGTTAACAGTTTAGTTATTGTTGTTCGTTTTTGGTTCTTGGATTCGATAAACAAACAACGAAAAAGACGATATATACACGGACCGTGAGTGTCTGTGGGTCGCAATGTTTCTTTCGCTGTCATTTTCGGTTGATAGCCTACTGACAAACTATGTGAGTGTTGGTACTTATTTTCACAGTTTACAATTCTAAAACTTCTATTGCTAGAGCTACTTTGCACTCCGTGTACGGAGTCTTGGTTTTTGTTTCTTAACAAAAAAAGAGGAGATTGGGATGAACACTGGCCGTGTTTGAACATATTGCTGCCATATGTTAGGAAAGGTTGTACAGTTATCGTCTCCAGGCAGCTAAGCTCGTACAGATTAGCATCTTAAGGCTGTGTGTTTAAGTCGCGTGTCCACATGCACTCGCATCCATCTTGTTTCGGGCTAACTGGGCCTGATCAGTGTGCTGCCATTCTTTTCGTGTTACTGCTGCTGCTGCTGCTGCTGCTGCTGCTGCACCGGTTCTTAGGTAAGCTAGTCCTGCTTTTATGCAGAGGCGTGATGGATGAGGGCCGGTTTGGTGGGGCGGGGCTCACGCCTACCTCCTTGCCTTGTCCACACATGGCTAGCTCCAGATCATCGTATATCACTGCCTTAGGTGGACACTGCCGCCATTAAGGTTGTAATGGCCTCGCTAAACCTATTGTACTTCCCATGGTCTCTTCGCGAAACCCAACGCACCGGTCTCTATCTATGGCCTGGTCCAAATACATTGTTCGCAGTTGCTATCGACGTTATTTCAAGGAAATCTTCCATTACCGTTAGAACCGTCCCTTCCGTTGATATTTTAATTTGTTGGCGATTTGTCAAGCTAGCTCTGGTTTAATAGAAGACTATTTGATGATCATAATGCCAACCATTAAGATAGTCGTCGCGTATAACATTGACGGCCTTCATATTTGTGTAAGTTATTCGCTCAGCTTCTTCAAACAGTTTCCAAAAAAACATAACGGCTTGCTGCAGTAATTAGTGAGATCGTACTAGGGACAATCCATTCCACACACGTCTATTTCTCCTCGTACCTCGGGAATAGTTCACTATAGAAGTCCTTTTGAAATCCGTTACTATGGCGACAGCGTGTTCGCCTGGTTGAACGAGACAGCCGTCGAGCTATAACGGAGCATACGTCATCATGACCGGAAGGAAGTCAATGAAAATCAATTTTGCCGCTCGACTGAAATCGGAAGGAGACGAGTTAAATATGGGATGTATTTCCAGTTTGTAGTCTTACTCCTATCCAATGGTTCTCCTTGGTCATGTGATAGCCTCGTTTTTGATGGGGAGTTGTGCTGCTGTACCGCTGAGAATACAGATTTATATGAACCTAAGGAGGTTATGTACACCGGATGATCATTGTACATTAATTTACACTAACATCGTTGCATTGTACCCGAAATAAGAGACTCGCAATGAAGCAATTTCGTCTTCATTTAATATAGGGTTATAATCGGGATAACCAAATAATATTAAATTTTCGAAACGGGGTTTGACGATGTTTGCCTCATATTTCTCGAATCTGCGAATCGAAGTTGATCTCGCAACAAAAGTATTCCACCAACCTTAGCGAAGGGGAGACGACTAATAATTGTGCCTTCAATATTGTCAAGCTTTTAGTTTATGCAGCCCATGAAATAGCCATATCACGCGGCATATATCGGAGCCGGGGGTGTTCGCGGCGAGAGGATGGGGAGGAGATTATGGGCTCGGAAACAGCGTCACTGATGTATTGGGTGGGGTAGGTGAGCATCTGGTGCGAGTGTTCCTGCCGATAAGAGCCGGTCACGTGATAGATGAAGGCAGTGGTCGATAAAACAAGGTTTCGTCGCTACATTGAGGAATATTTTTTTCATCCGATGATAGTTCTGCACTTATTGGTAAAGTGCACTACGTGTATAGCCACCAACGATGCGAGGGTACATTACCACTTAATCAAGGTGTTTGGTGGGGGGGGGGGGGGGTGGGGGGGTTGGAACTAGTGTTTTTCGGTTTTAGCAAGTCACGATGTCTCATGAGCTGGCTGATAATTGGTTTAGTGAAAGTCACACAATGGCCAGATGGTTCATGTCCGCTGTACGACGGGTTTTTTGGGGGCTTCGTATTGTACGACGGGTTGAATATACATATTTCCTATCGATCGTTGACAATACAAATGCACAATACCTTGTACGACGGGGTATGCTTCTTTGTCATTTTCACCTTGTACGACGGGTTATACATTCGCATAATACCTTGTACTACGGGGTATGCTTTTGGCCATTTTCACCTTGTACGACGGGTACGGGTCCCGCGGCACACCCCTATCCAGTGTACCCCCCCCCCCCCCCCCCCATGGGGGGGCCATGACCCTCACATCATGGGGGAGTAGTCATCCTCAACACAAAGATCTTTAATTCATTCATTTGAAGCCTGCTTCATTATCATAATTCCATTTTTGTCGTATTTCACAATTGCGGGCATGACACTTATCACGGCTTGCTAAATCCAAATCTGCCAATCGTCAGCGACATCGAGGCTTGTGGGCGTGGTCAAGCGTGCTATAACCATCGCTGCCACGTCGGGCCATGCTACTTTAAATACCTTGAGCCCAGAAGCTGTGTATCGTGTCGACTCGTATACTGCTTCCCGTGAGAGCCTTGAATTGATCTCCATTTGTGAACCAATCAACACAGTATATCAATCTATCTGCAAGGATGGCGTTTCTACCGGTGAGTTAGACATTTACTTGTGTTGCATGGCGTTTTGCAAGGCTTGGTTAGACGGCTTGAGAGTGGCAGCGCTGGTGCTGCCTTGAACTGACTAGGTTTCATCACGCTGTTGCTGCTGCTGCTTGTGGTGCCACGCGTGCAGTACCCACTTCTGTGCGTGGTTTTCAGCGGTTTTTGTGCCGTGTGCCTACGCACCCTCTCTCCCCAACGTGCAAACGCCAGATACAGCTCCATTTTCTAAGATGTGAATGGCTTCCTAAAAATCGATCGCTTTACGTATTACTTGGGATCGTGGTTTTACTAATATTTATTCATTTCCGAATATGTCATTGTTCAGACACCCTTCATTGCTTATGGTTAGAACTAGGGTACTTAGCAATACTTGCCAGATAATCTGGCTTCGTCAACTAGTCCATGACCCTGCAATTCGATATATGATGCGTTATACATGCTAATCTAATATCAGTTATTCTTGATGCGAAAGGAAAGAATACAAATGGAAACTTGTCGATTGACAACCTAGATACCTTCGGTCGCCGTGATCGGTGCTTTTTGGCTCATGCACACATCGTCATAATAACTGCGTCAAAACACATTCACCATCTGTTAAAATTACGAAGACCTCTGTTGTCTTAAAGGGCAGACTTAACTCTATCTTATCCGCCGGCATGTCCACCTTACATGGGAATTTTGTTTGCTCCAACCGACTCTCCCTTGCAAAGAAAAAGGTATCTGGTGAACACGGAGCGTTACGTACGAGAAAGTCGGGTGAACAAAATACCTGAACACAGGTCTAGTTCATCGTGATGTGGATGTGGATGATTGAGCATGATGAATGTCATGGATACATTTCGCGAATACTCGAGATGTTGACAACGCCCGGAGTTGGGCGTGTCCATTATTTAACATTGATAGTTTGATACCACCAATTTCCGTGTGTGACAAGCCTCAACCCAATCCTATGTCGTGCTGGCCTGGCGTCCCCAGTTAACAGAGAATGTCATCGAATTTGTTACATTATTCGTCTCTCAGTTCCATATCGCAACAGCGGTAATTGCGTCCCCAGGGTATAGAATAATAAACACTGAGTCCACTCAAAGAAAACACTGATAACCGAGTTACCTATGTTTCAAGTCAGGTTTGGCAAATCCCTGAAATAATCCTAGGTTGTTACCATCTATATTGGTTACGATATTAGCGTTCTCGCCTCCATTATCCGCATCTTATCATGGTGTCCTAAGGTGACTGGCACGTGTCACGATGACTGGCACATGTCACGATGACTGGCACATGTCACGATGACTGGCACATGTCACGATGACTGGCACATGTCACGATGACTGGCACATGTCACGATGACTGGCACATGTCACTTGCATTGCCTTATCACCCCATCCACTGATGACTGACACCACCCGCTCATTTAAACCTTTCATCTCATAGTTGATGTGGTTTGTGCGTGTTCTTGGCTTCAGAACGGACAGCTCGCCACGAACGTAACTTTCCAGACTC
The DNA here is from genome assembly GCA_034190875.2 of Urechis unicinctus. NCBI lineage: Eukaryota > Metazoa > Annelida > Polychaeta > Xenopneusta > Urechidae > Urechis > Urechis unicinctus. The sequence goes on from CM067347.1 coordinate 28,460,664, forward strand.
AGCACGTATCGCGAGCCAAGAGAGGCCAGGTGCTCGGTCAGCGTGGTGGATTCCGAGGATGCACCGTCTGGTTTACAGGTTAGTACACTTATATCTCCTGTTGCATATAATTCCAGAGCTCATCTTGCCTCCACACACCACCCCTCCTTCCCTTACCCGCCGTCAGCAGAAAAGCTCGCTGAGGCAGTAGTTGAGGGCACGCCAAGTTCGATGACCCTCTGTACATCCGCCAGACCTGATAAGGAAGACATATTCCACGCATTGAGGTGTTCATCCATTCGGACGGACAGCTTCCTGGAGGCCTTCTTTTGTAGAAACAGGAAGTGTAAAACAAACGAGGCCTAAGCTGAGTGAATATGGTTATTCAAGTGTGTGGTAAAGATGCAGCCGGCTTGTCAACTCGTGTGTGCTAATGCCTCTCTCCAGTTACTGCTACTCTATGGAATGGAATATGCCTCAGATTCTGTTAAAGTTGTTGCGCGGCTCGCCCAGTCCTATTTGTCCTATTTACCCCCGCTCCCTTCTCATTAGTGTGTCATCATACATTCCACTACACACAACCAGTACTTAGTTACCCGCCCACCGCACGTTGACACATCGATTCAATATGAATGCAATACTGAGAGGTCTTTGTTCTTCAAAGAGTAGCTGTGTATTTCCTTTTTTCTAATTACCAAATGAAATGTGGTTCGAGTGATCGTGGTGGATCCACCTTGAATTTAATGTTATTGAAGTACAATATTCTTGGCTGTTGTTGGTGAGCCGTGGTTGGCCCAACTTGCCGGCCGGGTGATAATGCTGCTGCTGCTGCCTCCGTTAGAGGAGTCTAATGTTCATCCATATTGTCGTCTCCATCTCGCGCTTCACTGCAGATGATAATTTAAGTTCCTAGGAGAACGGGGCCCTGCCATACTCGTTCAATCGAACGGGTATCTCTCCACTTGATTTTTGCCTGGCTGAGCAAATATTTTTGGTTGATGGGCAAATATTTCCGAACCCACATTGGTTCATATTGAAGGGATGCCGTTAGCAGACTTGGGCATTTTGGAGAGAGGGACTCTGGTATTTATTCGGATATAAAGCTATATATAGAGTTTTAAAGCCCAGCAGCTACTGGCATTGGGACCATGCGTTATGAGCACCTGGTCTTACATGGGGACGTTTGCGAGGCGGTGAGCTACTGGGCGTGTGGGGTGATGAACCCAGCTCAAAATGGATGACACTGTGCCTGTGTGGCCCGCTAGATAAGCAAGTCCCATCGGACTTCACCTGTATCAGAAGCTGTAAGAACGGCTCTGAAAGCAGCCTTTTCCTGCCTCTCTCTCTCCCTCTCTCCCCCAACCCAACTCGTCTTCCTGTGGACAATCAATCCCTTCACGTTCTGCGTGCTGCCTAGTGTGTTGAGCTCATTTCGCAGCTCAGCTTGTGACGTGACCATGTAACCTTCAATACTGTGGCCCTGGGTTTTCAATTAGCAGGTGACATGAACATGTGAATCTCACATTATTATCCCGCCTACAAGATGAGGCTGGCAATGTGATCGAGGTTTACCTTACCTCATTTGCAGTGGGTCTTTTTTTGGTGACATCCAATAGTGACCATCACCTTATGTCACAGTCTCTAACCTACTTTCATCTCCTTGACATCAAAATGGCTCCAAATTGTTGTTCGGGCTTTTTCTGTATGTATAAGAATAATACTTGCCAGAGCTTGTTGAAGTTCCATACCACTCAGTAGTGGCTGTAGCTGAGAATAACACTAATTGGTGACTGTGTATCATCAGTCTCTACAGCTTTACCCTATTCTCCCAATGCAATTGTGGTACACTTTTATGATCCTACCATGAAGATCACATGCTGTTGTATTATATAGAAAGGTATAAAATTCAACAATGAGATATTGATGATTGGATCAAAATGGTCTACCCCAGGTGCCTATGCATCACTATATACTGTTACATGATTACTGATGGTTGGTGTGTATGTGTGGTGCAGGTCTCTCGGGAGCTGGTAAGACGACCATCTCATTCGCCCTGGAGGAGTACCTGGTCAGCCAGGGAATCCCCACATATAGTCTGGATGGTGACAACGTGCGTCATGGACTCAACAAGAACCTGGGGTTCACTCAGGAAGACCGCGAGGAGAATATCCGTCGTATCTCAGAGGTGGCCAAGCTCTTCGCTGATGGCGGTATCGTCTGTCTGACCAGCTTCATCTCCCCATTCAAGAGGGTGAGTGTTGCTCAAATCTGCATGTATTAGAATGGAATTATATATATAATATATGCAAGATGTTATGTGAGTTTGTAATAATGCTAATGATATGACCCATACAGGACAGGGATCTGGCCCGCAGTCTGCACGAGCAGGCAGGACTTCCCTTCTTTGAGTGCTTTGTCGACACACCCCTAGATGTCTGTGAACAGCGTGATGTTAAGGGATTGTACAAGAAAGCCAGAGCTGGCCAGATCAAAGGTATTGTTTATATTTTCTGCAGAATGCAACGCAAAATATAACTGATTCTCTAAAGAAGAAGTGCGTTATCTCAGTACGACTTTGCCAGATGAAAGTGACTTTCAACCCAATTCTTTGCCTCACCCTCAGAAAAGAATAAAGATGTCTGATAACATGATGTTGATGTGTTCCAGGCTTTACTGGCATTGACCAGCAGTATGAGTCCCCAGACGCCCCAGAAATCCAGCTAAAAGCTGGCAACAAGAGCATTGACGAGTGCGTCCAAGAGGTGGTCTCCCTCCTCCAGAAAAACGTAAGCAGCACCACCAATCACTGACATTATGACTTTACTCTTAAATCATGTGATAAAGTTTATCATCTGTTATGATACATGTTGACAAGCAATTCTGATATATTAATTGCACTTTTGAATTATGCTATTGCTTTCACATTTTGCTTGTAATCTTGTTTCTTTATTTGTTTGTTGTTCTTTCTTGTGGCTTATGTCTGTCATATTTAACAGCCTGTTAATGCCATGTGTATTGGTTTCCATAACAATTGATTTTGCTTGAAAAAATATACAAAATAGAAATAACATTTCTGCTCTTTTTTAAGGCAATAAGAAGTGTTAACTCAATGAGTCATGCATGTGTGACCCTCGTATTCTGTGTATTGATGTCTATGTGTTTGCTTCTTCCCCGACTAGTGCAGACAACACGTCTCTTGCTGTGATAACGTCATGCTAACCTACTTTAACATTGCTCCAACAGCTGTCCATCTTGCCAGCATTTCTATGATGTGTTTGTTCAGGGACTAGTACCCGAGTCGGCCACAACCACCGTCAAAGAGCTGTTTGTTCCCAACAGCCGCATGGACAAAGCCGCTGATGAAGCAGCCTTGCTGCCTTCACTTGAAATCAACAAGGTATGCTTGTGTGATGATTTTCACCCCATGTTATATTCACATCTCCCTCATCTTGTTGTTTAAAGGGGGTAGTACCCGAGTCCGCTGTCAATATCGTGAAAGAGCTCTTTGTTCCTGAGAGCGGTTTGGAACATGCCAAGGCTGAAATTGTTGATTTACCAACAATGGAAATAACCAAGGTTTGTTGCGAAGTACTGAAGGGTGAAGGGGGTGTGAGATTGATCTATAAACTAGAAAAATATTTCTAAACAGTAACTCCTTTCATAATTTTTTAATTTTGGTTCTTTTTCACCAGTTTGCGTAACTTTGCATGTGTTATGGGTCTGAAAACACTGTCTTACCTAGCTCAACATTGGCTAGGGTACTTAACCGTTCCACTTCTCACATATACTTTATCATCAATGTGGCTTTTGGGTAATTTTTTCTTTTATTGATATAAGTCTTCTCTTAACTCTCTACCCCTTACCATCATTATATTGTTTGATGGCTTGAGGTTATACACCTGGGTATACGCTTACACATTAGACTTTCCATACCTCATGATTCATCATTCTTGATCACTGTCCCCCATTAAGATCCGTTACCTTATTTGCCAGGCACCATTCATCACTGGCATTTTACTGACACACTTGACCTCTTTTAGATAATGACCAATTCACACGACATTATTTATTGGCCTCTTAAGCAATTCCTTCCCTTGGTCAAGTGCACTGATCACTTCAAATGCAAACAAATGACTTTATATATGTACATTTGATAAGACTGGCTTATGGTATTCTGCTTCACGATCTCTCTTGTCTTGTATCTGGTTGGTGCATCATATATACCCACCCTATGTACTGAGTACCTAGTATATGCAGTATGTTGGCAGGCTCAATTTTTTTTGTACCAGTGTTAAGCTGGGTTTTGGGTTGGTCGATTTCTGTGACATCAAGTGATCTTATGATAATGCATGATGTCATTCTGTCTGAAGCTATATTACTGTAAGAAAACCATATTAAATGTCCATCCATTGAGCATGGTCTAATATGATAATTAGCACAACAGTTTGCTTATGACATGTTTTGTTTTTTATTTTCAGTTGGATACACAGTGGGTTCAAGTGCTGTCAGAGGGATGGGCCACCCCACTCACCGGCTTCATGCGAGAACGTGAATATCTCCAATCTCAGCACTTTGGCTGCCTCCTGGATAGTGGCGTCACCAACCAATCGATCCCAATCGTTCTGCCCGTCCATACGGCAGACAAGGATCGTCTCGAAGGCTCGTCTGCATTTGCCCTCAGCTACGAGGGCAAGAGAATTGCGATCCTGCGTACACCAGAGTTTTATGAACACCGCAAAGAGGAGAGATGCTCTCGCCAGTTTGGCACCAGCAATGCTGGCCAACCTTATGTCAAGGTAAATACTCTTCGATATTTCATACAAGTCCCTGGAATAGTTGATTGATATGGTATTGCTTCACTTTCCTGTATTTCTAGACTTTTTATGACTGACAACGTTAAGATAGAAAGTTGCTCTGAATTGCACTGTATTTTGGGTGTGCCTTACAGATGATCATGGAGAGTGGAGACTGGTTGGTGGGAGGTGATCTGGAAGTGTTGGAGCGTATCACCTGGAATGATGGCCTCGATGAATACAGACTTACTCCCAATGAGCTGCGCGCCAAGTTCAGAGCACTCAATGTATGTTCTCTACCCCAACAAATACTGACACAATCCAAAACGTATATACATAGCTGTCTATGTTTACTAACTGTACAACTGTGGCTATAATGAAGTGTTTATTCAATATGTGATTTGTGTTCCAGGCTGATGCAGTATTTGCCTTCCAGCTACGTAATCCAGTGCACAATGGACATGCTCTGCTGATGACTGACACACGGAGACGCCTCACCAAGAGAGGATATAAAAAACCAGTGCTGCTGCTCCATCCGCTCGGTATGTCAACTTTAATCTTCGTGTGGCTGGTAGTATAATTTACAGCTAAAATGTTGTGATAATTTTCAGTACAATACTAGATTCATTATGGTGTTAGATGATATCCAACATGGACTTTTCTGTTGACAGTTATGATATGTATAGCCTTCTGCTTTTTATATCCTTTCCTATCCTCATTTCTATTCTTGTGTACAGGTGGCTGGACCAAGGATGATGATGTACCACTTGCCTGGCGAATGAAACAGCACCAGGCTATTTTAGACGAAAAAGTGCTAGACCCAGACTACACTGTCATGGCCATCTTCCCATCACCCATGATGTATGCCGGACCAACAGAGGTACAGTGGCACGCTAAAGCTCGAATGTCAACAGGGGCCAACTTCTACATTGTGGGGCGTGATCCAGCAGGAATGCCGCACCCAGAAACCAAACAGGATCTATACAATGCCACACACGGAGCCAAGGTAGGGTATCAATCCTGCTTCCTTCGATTGATAAAAGAACCATTGAAATACAGTAACACACACCTGTATAACAATCTTATAGATTCACCTATCTTCTGTTAAACAGGTATTGACCATGGCACCAGGGTTAACACAGCTTGAAATTGTACCATTCAGAGTGGCTGCCTACAACAAAACAAAATCAGCCATGGATTTCTATGATCCAGAGCGACATGATGAGTTCATGTTTATCTCTGGCACTAAAATGAGGGGCATGGCCAGAGCAGGAGAAACTCCTCCCGATGGCTTCATGGCCCCCAGTGCCTGGAAGATCATGGTGGAATACTACAAGACCAAGGCACAACAGTCTTAAATTACTGGGACCAGCAATAATCTTACACACCTGATAAACCGAAACCCCAAATTAACTTCCCATTGTGGATCTTGTTCACCTGTCTCTATATGATTGCAAAATTTGTGATTATACATAACTCATGTGCAAACAACTTGATGTCTACTTGATTGGTGTGTAGTAATGAGATACTAGATGTCAGGGAATATTGTAGATTGATGTGTCTTGTTCTTGTCGCATGTAACCGTTTTCAGAGGCCCATTTCACATCTTTCTGTGTGATATTTTAGAAAGTATATTTATGGCAGTTCTTTCACAGTTCTAATGCCTTGCTGATAACTAATTGAATGTGATTTTCATGGAGCAATAACAAATGCATTTTAGTACATGTGTTTTTAAAGGCTACATTCCATTATGTCTACTTCACAAATATCAATTTCTTCAATACTTTCATTCTTCATTTTAATTACCCCTTTTAAAACTTCACAGAAATGAGATTTTATTCATTTATAGTATTCCTTTGTCTAATTGCTTTATGAGATCTAATGGAGGGTTTATTTGGACAGGTAAAGGTGTTTAATTAAGGGAAAGAAACTGAGGGGGTTTATACATGGTGTGCTGGTCGCATGTGTCTTGGCATGGCCAAAAACCATCTGTTGAAAGTTGATTAGTGGGGTGGATGATGTGGTTGGAATGTTTTTAGCAACCTGCAGCATGAAGTGATCCTAGTGTTTTTGTTACCAGGATTTGTGATGAAATTATGTTGGAAAATATTGTTAGTATTACCATGCTGTGGTCTTAATCCTGTGGTAATTTTGATCGACTCCTGAAAGAAATACTGAATGAGCAAATAAAGCTGAATATGAAACTAACTGTGGTTGTTTGTCCCATATATACATAGCTTTCGAATATTATATCCCCAGTTGATGAAACCAAAGATCTATTGTAACAAGATCTTTGATGAAACCATGAAGGAGTTGCTAGCAAAAATTACACTGGACAAATTTCTGTTTTCTGTAATAAGGTGAGTTCTGCTGTCACATTAGTCCTGCTTCTGAAGTATCATAGCTATTATTAACTGGATTGTTTCCAAGACCATTCGGTGAAAGAGCAGTTGAATAATTTGCGTTATTTGGATGTCATATCTTCACAAACAACCAGAGGAGAAATTCTTTGTCGATACATATTCAACGCGATTGTAGATTACCAGATATAACTGTTAAAAATGATGTTTTCAGTGTAAAATGAGGGACTGTTTGTTGGTAGAAACACAGGTGCATGAGTCAGACCATGTTTAACCTACCATCAAGCCTATATGCAGTTATATTTAAAAGATCACACGGTGGGAAACGTGCTGCACAGGCAGAAATCAGAAATTCTACTTGATGTGTCGCTTTTTTTCACAGAACAATGGACCGGGTGAATTTGAATAAATCAGCTAGCTGAATGGAAACAGGGGTACTATCATATCCAACAATACAAAGGAGAAATAATTGATTCCCCATTGTGTATGTAATCCCCATACTATGTATGTACGTACGTACACATGCACACACACACGCGCATGCATGTACCCATAATCATCATATATATATATATATATATATATATATATATATATATATATATATATATATATATATATATATATATATATATATATATATATATATATATATATATATATATATATATATATATATATATATATATATATATATATATATATATATATATATATATAAATGGGTAAATATATATATTTATATATATATATATAATATATATATTTAGACATATATATATATGCATATACATATATCTATATATATATATTTGTATGTGTGTGTGCGTGTGTGTAAGATAAGATAAGAAAACTTTATTTCAGATGGTTGCATCCATAAGTGTGTAAAATAGGATATTTCCATATTGCAGACACATTCTGGGCCGATCTCCTGCGCATCGGCTAAGATGCGCATTTCAGATGGTTGCATCCATAAGTGTGTAAAATAGGATATGTCCATATTGAGTGATTCTGGGCATCACTCTGGGCAAGATTCCACGAATAATGGTGTTGGATGAAACATATAAAGAGGTCATGAACATGTTTGTTTTATTTCTGATTACTATACTGCAAGTAGGGAGATTTCTTATATCAAACATAAAGCTTGTACTGCAGTATCTAGATTCCCTGACCAGATGTTTAAAACATTATTATATGCTAAATAAAACTTCCTGACTGATTCTTTGGTATGTGACCACCAAAGCTGAGGTGTGTACAGTGAAGTACAATAGGATCTGAAGAGGGCAGTTTTTACCGAATCAGAGCACATATTAAATTTTCGAATGAGCATATTGCCTTAAGACTACGATTAAGATTGGAATATCAAGTTCGTGTTTCAATCATCTTCGTTGGCTCTTTAAATCACGGTCGGCATGGTGGCTATGTGGGTCAGAATGCAGACTACCTGGTCAATATCCGAAGCTAACATGAACGTATACACGTTGAAACACAGCTGCAGTTCAATAAAGGCTACATGCAAACCCGAACATGTCAGTATATTTTGCGGGGGCCGGTCATTTGTTCTAGTCACAGGCATTATCGATTTTATAGTTCTGAGCAGAAACGGTCGCCTAAGACGCGTTTGCTCGGGCTCCTGTTTGTTTCGATCGTCCACAGCTTGCTCAGATAATCACACTTTTACAGACTGGCATGGCTCATGCAACGAAGCTGTGATTTATAAGTTTATTGAAGGAATCAAGTAATTATATGTTAACAACTTTATGGCATTCGGTGACGTCACCGCGTCTTCTCGAACCCCATCATAGACATGTTTGCTGGGAGCAGAATTGAATACACAATCAGTTCGTGTGACGAATTCGGCATAACACGAAACTCTGCATAACACTGGAAGATGGTGAAGCTTATTGTTTCATTAACTGTTCATTTGAGCTTCGTCACAAAATCCTTGATTAATACAGTAAATATTTTACAAATACTGTTCACCGCCCATTCAAGCAATTAAGTCGTTATGCTAACACGATTACCACATGTTACCAACTATTGTGTCCATTTTACGTATGTAGTACGTTAATTGATCATGATGCTCAATTAGGCTGTCGGTATTTGAATAACATCTGATTGAAGTTATGATCGTTGTTTACTGCGTGTTGTATCTTTGCGTTAGTTATATGCGAAAATAAATATTAAACGCTTAGACAAATCATAAAATCAACCAGGAACACGGTACTTGTATGTACGTTCTACTAGAATAGTCATCTCCGCTCACATCAATAATTGTCATATACGCACACAAACAGAACACACAAAATTTATTTAATATGTATTACATATAGCACATTTGATGTCACGAATCAAACACTACAGTTTGAGCATCATGTCCATATATGCAGTTACAGAACTGTGCATTTGAGCCAGAGTCGACCACCTCAGGCCATAAGTTTGACTATTTTAAGTCTATTTAAAGTTTTAAAAGAGTTATCGAAAAGCTGATACCCATGCATATATTGCAATTGAAAACACACCAAACTATTAGCCCTTCAAATGTAACGGATAAGTTACAGTGAAGATTTGCTGCGTTAAGTGATCATTTTAATCGCATATACTAGGTATAAATCTGGACAGGTTGATGGGAGGTTTAAGAGAAAGGTTATGAAAGAAGAATCATTTATATGGATTTGCCTCATTTAAAGCATCTAGGCTTTGGAATATTTCCTATACATCGAAATCCATGATAATATAACTGGACAAGATAATGCTTGAAATATTGTTAACTATTAGTTCAGAATCATCGAGAAAATTAATGAAAGCAACACTTCAGCGTGACTTAAACTGTTGTGAGGTAGAATTTCAGGGGAACAGATCTGAGTTAACGACACTTCCGCTGTGGAGATTGGGGAACTTGACAAGAAGTGGCCCGTTAAAAGCGGTTTTGCCGGCTTGTTGACTGAAATTTTGTTTCCAAAAACGACTGCATTAATTTGTGAGTTACACGAGCCATTATAGTAATTTCAACCGTACACATTATGTGGCAATTTTAACTTCGACCATTGGTCAGTGATTTCATTACTCAAGAATTTGACAGGTCACATGACCTTTGGTTTTGCTTTGACTCGAGTTGGCACCACTTCTTGTGGCTTTTTTTGGTAATTTTGTCTCATGCTATAAGTGATACTGCTTCATCATCTAGTGCAAAATATTCAGGGTACTTGAAAGATGATGCCACAACGAACCGGATGTTGAATCTGGTAACTGACTCACCCCACCAGATATCAACGGGTCGATATCAACAGCTGATCACCATATCAATTTCTTCTGATGTTTCTCATAGTGTTCTGGACAGGCTGGCAAAAGAACAAAGAATGATTGTGATGTCAAAATATTAAAGTAGTTTAGGTAAAGTGTGTTATCTATCTTGTGTCTTCAACTTCTCAAGAGGGTCTGTGACTGCAGTTGGGGTGGTCGAATACAAATCTTGCGCGTCCACGGGACCCGCAGGCTGTATTGACGCGGGTCCAATGCAAGAATCGCGGGTCAGGGACCCGGAACCTCGGGTTTCCTGAGAGCCCTGTTCGTAAATGATAAGAAACTATCTAGGGAATAGAAAATGATCCTCCAAGAAAACTTTGCCCTCCCTTCTTACTTATAAACCCTCTCTTATAGTACCCAGGAAATGCAGTTGTAACTGTTAGGGAACCTGGCTAGTGGTTTTGGTATTGTCACGCATTCCATGGTAATGTTCATACTTTGATTTTATAGCGATGTTAGGCGACCAATGAAGATTTCTACCGGACATGCAACTGAGAATCATAACCATATAAAGGAAAAGGGAAAAGAATGCAGTAAACTTTTTTCAGGACAGTTACCAATGTGTAGGATGGTTGTAGCCTGCTGTGCTAAGACGAATAAAAGCAGTGTCACATCAGCATTGGAGTAGGATACAGGGTTTAGGAAGATAAGGCACTTAATTTAACTGGGTAATGGGAGATAGGATTATAGAATTGTTTTGGTGTATCTGAATCACTTTGAAGTCTTTGCTCGGCAAATGGGTGCCTAGGTGCTCGAATCACTCAGTGATTGGAACCATGATATCGGGAGAGGCGGTGGCTGGGCGAACGATTATTTGAGAGCGTCTTTGAGTGGGGATATCAATGGCTACTAGTGGGTGGCTGTTTCCCAATAATAGCATTTAGAGGGGTTTTGATTATATCAAGTCGATCCTAGTGTGACTTAGTCTTCCCAATATAATGGTAAGTTGGGGATACAGTTTAAATATTCCCTCACTATATGTATTTCACCTTAGAGGCGCCATATAACACATTAGTGTTGGTGCACCATTAAACCTACACTTAGTTTCAACTTGAAACATACCTTGAGACAATAGAACATTGGAATATTGATCTATCTGTCATTCACCTATTGACATGTCTACACAGCATCATCATGTGCATGAACATTTGGAACAACATTTCAAAAGATTGACCTCATCAGTGACACTGGCTGGATTAGCTTTGAGAAACAGACAGTATTGTCCGATCAAAATACATCACCACTTTCCATGTTTTAAAGAAAATTATAACAAATGTATATGTCAACTGGCAAATTCTCATGTGATTGGGGGCTTTATGGTGATTAGATAACTATAATGAATTTATGGTAGGCAGCGTGTATTTGATTTGGAATAAATCGCCCAGAACATGTACTACATCAAGAGACTCATGCCATCAGCCACTATTGGTCTTGCAATGTTTACAAACAAGCCTTATCATGGTTCTTCAATCTGTTTATTACAGCTTGAATTCTATTGTCAGAGAATCGGGAACCTTTTAGGAAAACAATTGGTATTGGACAGGGTTGTGATATACAAGGACTCTGATTAAATGATTGTATGTAAAATCTTGAATGCCCAAACGTGATGGCTTAAATAAACATTGAATTTGCAACTCTCCTTGTGGAACAGTTGTAAACCAAGTGAGAGATAGCACTTAAGGGACTATTTCTTGTCTTCTTTTTGATATACGAGCAGTGATGTAACTGGATCTTTTGCAATGATCTATAGGCTTTTTGCATTTGCTGTTGGTCATGTGCAGGATACAGTTGGCATATTGAAGGAAGGATTGGTTTACAACCATCTTACACACTCTGCTAATCTTGTAAATTGTGTTATATAAAACTAATGGTTATGTCTCTTTGTTTCAGCTGTAACTTAATCACATATCAATACACATGGAGCTTTAAACTCACAGTACACAAAACCACAAACTTCAAGAACTATATGTATGATAAAAGCCTTCTCTATCCTTGAAAGATATAGTGGTTCAGTATACTACAAACCATCTCCAAGAAGAATACTTGAGGACTTTATGGCATCTGTAAACCAGTCAGCCATAGATCCTGTGCCTTCAAGTGCCCTTCCTGTCTGACTAACCAGCCATAGCAGCTGCCACTTTTAAGGTCCAGCTATTTCAAAAGAACCATGAAGAAGTTCCTGTCTAAGTTTGACAACACCTTTGATCCTCAGCAAGGGTTTTTAGGCAAGGTGTTTGCTGTGGGGAGGCACCAGGTGACTGTGGAGGAAACCATAGCTGAAGGTGGGAATACTGTTATGTCATAAGTTAATGATGTATTGCATTATAACTTGTGATAGCATGAGATCTTTGTATCATTTCCAATGTATGTTAATATAGCCTACACATGCCATATGTGCTCTAATTTAGACCAATCACAAGCTTCTGGTGGTCATCAAACTTATGTACCTCCTCTGGCCTTGTTGCTTAGCATATGACCTATCAAGGCAGTTTCTATTGCAGCACAGTATGGCCCCTGTTGACCTCCACCCCTCATTCTGATGAGTCATCACTCAATATATAACTATGTACACCCTGCCCCTACTAACACTGCCCCGATCAATATGATAACACCGGGAACATTGAACCTTATCACCTATGAGTTACCCCCTGTAAGGTAGAGTGCTACCTCTACTTGTTCTATGATAGGTCATATACCCAACTCAATCAGTACTGATACTTGGCAGGGTTGTATTTGACTAGTCTATATGGAGGTGTTCTGGGATGGGGTGTGGTGTTATTACTGATTGTGGTTATGAGAAATCCATATGGTTTTTGCTGATGTCATCACCCATGCAATTTGTCTCCTAGTACACAGCCAATGTTTTTGTTGAGACCTGGATTGTGTTTTATTGGCAAACTGACTTTCATTCTGTCATTATTGTTGTACTTGACCCTCAAAGCTGATGATTTCATAGATTTGTGTCAGTTCTACACTCCTATCACCATACCATAAATTTCGGGTTTGCAGGTGGATTTGCATTGGTCTTTCTTGTCAGATCAAACACAGATGGTCAACGCTATGCCCTGAAACGCATGTTTGTCAACAACGAACAAGATCTTGTCGTTTGTAAACGTGAGATCCAAATTGCGGTGAGTTTCGGTTTGTAGTGATATGTGTAATCTGATACTCTGTAAGAGTCAACCATGTTATGAGATGACCTTGAGTGCATTTTATATGGTATGCTATTGCAATTATATCAAAAGATATACCATCTTATCGCCAAGGTGACTGCTTCCAGAGTTCGCTGTCAGGTCACAAGAACATCATCACATATGTGGATTCCAGCATCACTGTTACCAGTAATGGGGTGTATGAGGTACTCCTCCTCATGCACTACTGCAAAGGTCAGTAAAGGTCATGGTCACTACATAGGAATGCTTACAAGCTTACAGGTAGGAAGCAGTCCCAGTGGCGTGGTGGTTTACTGCCTCGCCTTTCGACCCATATGACTAGCAATGAGTGTGTAAATTTGGGTTCGACGAAAAAATGGCAGTCCCATCTCTGAAAGGGGATGTAAAAGATCCTCTTGGGACGATGTGCTCCTGGCAGTGACCACCCTCAAATTTACACACTCGTTGCTAGTCATACATAGCCTAGTGGCTAAAAACGACTATAATTTGATGCACGCACGCACGCACACACGCACACACACACACACACACACACACACACACACACACACACACACACACACACACACACACAGGTAGTGCAGCGGACTGAGATGATGTTGCATCTTTCATCATGGCAATATGTAGTTACTCCTGCATATGTTTTAAACCATATTAATGTGGTTATTTGTGCTGATGACTGGATTATTATGGAGATGATATGCAGGATTATTGTGTAGCTTGGAAATATTGGCCTGCAGAATCAATGAACACCTGCATGGCTGCACCCATTGATTGCCTGGCTTTTTATTGAATGCATGCGTCCTGTTGCAGGCTCGGTGATAGCGCAGATGAATGATGCTATTGGCAGCGGTTTCACAGAGCAGCAAGTCCTGCGTATCTTCTGTGATGTTTGTGAGGCTGTGTCTCGTCTCCATCACTGTCAGACTCCCATCATTCACAGGGACCTTAAAGTAATCCTCTCCTATTTCATCTTGCCTGTATATACTGAGGTTGTATATGCTGTTCACACACTTTATCGCAGGGGATTCATTCAGGATAGGAATATTATGATAAATGAGCAATTGGTTTACCATACAATTGTAACGTCCTAAGAGTCCTTCTTGTTGAGCTCTTCACTTATTGATTGAGGTACTAAATCTGAAGTATCAAGTAACTATTACCTGACCTATTATTGATGCGGTTCTCTTTAAGTTTTTCCATTAATTATGGAATAATTACTGCAGGTCTAATGTATCTGAACAAATTCTTCATTTTCGTAGCATTTGATTGAGACTCTTTGACTTGGTTGTGCAGATAGAGAATGTTCTACAGGATGATAAAGGCGCCTACGTGCTCTGTGACTTTGGAAGCTCCACGGCTAAACTGCTCAACCCACAATCTCACGGAGTGGCCAAGGTTGAAGATGAACTGAAGAGGTACTTTCATGCTGTGGAGAGGCATGCATGTTGTGTGCCATTCATGGTTGAGCAACTTTATGTTAAAGAAGTTAGTGCATGGAACATCACACCAAGTCAAGTTGATCCCACAACCCAGTTTTCTGTTCACCACTCTATGTATCCACATTAACATGCATGTTTCACCCCTCGAACACATTCGAGATGAACTGCATACTGACTGCCAGGCTTGATTATGAAACTGTAGCTCATTTGACAACATTTAAGATGTTCCCTAACTTTCCTACACCCTAATTCATCACCCATGCACATTCCTCGAACCCCAAGAGTAGATGTGCAATAAATTTTTAACAATACTGTGCTTTAATTAGGGGCTTGTCTTACAGGTACACCACTGTGTCTTATCGCTCACCTGAAATGATTGATCTCTACAACAATAAGACTATCACAACCAAAGCTGATATATGGGTAAAGTATTTACTGCCATTTGTGCCCTGATGCTGGTATGTAGGTCTGAGTCAAGGTCAAATTTCCTTTAGCAATTAGTAGTTACTATTCTGCTACCTTTTCTTTAAATACTAATTTATAGGAACTTTATGGATATGGTCTTCATGCAGTTATATTTCTACAGTGTCACTTTGACCGACCGTTCCTCCTTTGACCATTCATGTCAATCAGGATGCTTCCTGGCTTTGTTGCAGGCTTTGGGGTGTTTGCTGTACAAGCTTTGTTTCTTTACTCTGCCATTTGGAGAGAGTAGCCTGGCAATACAGAGTGGTAATTTTACGATACCAGACAACTCTAAATACTCCTCCAAACTCCTCTCCATCATACGTGAGCTTCCATTTTTTGTGTTTTGTACTGTTATATAAATGGGATCGCTCTAAATTTGTGCCATTTAATTAGTGTGCTCGTGATTAACATACTAAAAATTTGCTGGAATATTAATTGTATGGTAGAACTGACCTATATTTGGCCTCCTGTATTTGTTAACTTCTAGAGATATTTGTATAATATGCAATATGTATCTTTGAATGTAGAGTTCATATTAGAAGTGGATCCTGACAAGCGCCCTGACATCTACCAGGTGTCAGCACTAGCATTTGCAGTTGCGGGCCGATCCTGTCCTGTCCACAACCTTCACGTGGGTACCGCCAAATACAAACCTCAGTATACATACCTGATCAATGTAGATTAGACAAAAACAAACTTTATCCTTACCACCCAACCACATCTATTGCCAAGGAAACAAACAAAAATCTCATCACGCCCCCGATTCTATCTCTATACAGAAGTCCCAGGTACCCAGATTTTCACAGATTCCTCAACCCACAACGGAGTCAGAGGCTCGTTACAATAAGAAGTCAGCATCTCGAGGCATGAACCAGCAGGGTATAGAGGCGACATCAGTGGCACCTCGATCACGCCCCAAAGCCTCGCAGCCAGCCACAACCCATGCCATGGGGTTGCCTTTACAAACCACAACCATAGCACCACGCAAGAGGCCTAACACAGCTTCTACGAGCAATCCACAGACCCCAGTAGCTGCTACTCCTCAAGGTAGCCTGATGAAAATCTACTTTTCACTTGCTTAGACATTTCAGTTTCATCAAGGGTCAAAAAGCATCATTTGTAGATTTTAGCATTTACTTGAACTATATCCAACTTACCTGAGTGACAAGTAATTGCACCGACAGTCATGGCCTGATCACATTGCCGTTGATGTATTACTGCCATCGGTTTTGTAACTGAATAGATATAATGAAACCAATTAGCAAAGTGATATTTTATTTGTAACAAGGATTATCGTTAGTTTTACTTATGTAGCTTGAGCTGTGTCGTTGTGGGTCTGAGTTGGTCCATGTGTACTGATGTGTATTTCTCTCTCACAGACTCAAGTCAAAAGTGTGCCATGCCTCAGTCTACATCTGCCCACCAGCTGCATCAACCATCACCTGCAACACCTGCTGCTCCTGCACTTATTAATCTCCAGTCTCCACAGGATGCTCCCACAACTGCTGCTGCTGCCCAGTACCCTTTGCCAGGACCACAGAATCAATGGCAGTATCCACAGCAGCAGCAGCAGCAGTACCGCGCCCGTGCCACTTACCAACAGGCTTATAGTCAACAGGGACCACCTTGTCAAGGTTACCCCCAGCAGAGACCATCCCAACAGGGGCCCCAACAGGGCTACCCTCTGCAAGGGGCATCTCAACAGGGGCCTCAGCCAGGCTACCATGTACAGGGACCATCTCAACAGGGACAGACCCAGTATAACAGCGGACAGCAGTATGGAGCTTCAGCTACGAGCTCATCAGTTTCCCAACAAGGCATGGCAGATCAACGACAACAACAGCACCCACCAAGGCCACAAGTTGCTGGTGCAAACCAACCTTTGTCACATAGACAACCACATCCACAGCAGCAGCAGCAGCAATATACAGCCAAGCAACCCCCTCTTCAACAACACATAGCCCAAGCTCAACATGTACAGAGTCAAGCACCCCAACAACCCAAACCATCATTGAACCAACCCACACACACACAGTTGCTGCCCAACCAGCCTATTCACCCTCCCCAGCCAGTTTTCAGCCAGTCCACCACAAATCATGCCCAATATCCCCAGCCAGTCACGACACCGGTAATGCCAGCACCCCAGATAGCCAATCAGCTTGATGGTAATCAGTGGCAACCACCTGCTCAGCCAGGTCCTCAGGCTGATGCAGGTGTGTTTAAAATTCCAGAAGTACAGCCACCCAAGGTCAATACTAAGGTGTGTTACTGGTGTTGTGAAGATCGCCTGAAATACAAATATTTTATTCTCTATCATTCAGTAATTTACTTTTGAATGCTCTTTCATAATTCTGAGGATGAGGCAAATTTGTGAAGCCAGACTTCTTTATCTGACCTCGAGTTGGTTGTTTTACAGCAACAGCTTGAGGTAACTGACTGCACAAGTTCACCAAGGTCATTACGAGGTCATAGACGTAATGTCAGTGACACAGCTGCCTTGAAGTTACCCCATCCCAACCATGAGAGTGCGTTCAGGTGAGTTTGTCCTCTTGTCTCCATGGCAATGACATATACAGTCTCTCATTTGGTATGCTGTGTATAGGTAACAGAAGTGATCTGTGTATCTCACCCATCAATGCTGTCTTCAATTGGGTGGCTTACAGGTGATTTGTTTCTTCTTCCAGTCTTTCACATCCCTGTTTGTGTGTTTCAGAATCTATGCCACTGAGGGTTTAGTAGCGCCCAGTAACAGTGCCACAGGAAGCCCAGCAGGTACCCCGACCAGGTGAGTGATAACAGCCCTGTCATGCTTGTAATTGCCAGATGTTTTAATTCATCAAAGCGATACAGGTAGCCTAGCAGGTAGCCCCATCAGGTGAATGATAACAAACCTGTCTACCTATGATTGAAGATTGATATAATTCATCTTCCTACCAAGTGGGTGATAACAACCCTCTCTAAGTGAGTCTGTCTTACTGAGCAATGCATGTGTGCAGACCACTGTCAGCAGACTTGGCTGAATGGAACCCATTTGGGGAGGATAACTTTGGGGAACTCACAGAGGATACGATCATCGGGAAAGAGTTTGACAGGCTTCGTCGAGGGTCCAATAGCAGTGAGCCATGTTGGGAGTTTTCTTTTATGTTAATGATTTGTAATAAGTTAAAAATATTTTGTAAACACTGATATTTGATGCTTGCGTATAACATCATTTGCTGAACAATTCTATGGATTCCATGCTCATTCACAGCAATGTGTTGCCAAAAGGATCTCAATTTTAGTAAGTTTATTTCATATTTATTGGTAAAAAACTGAGACCTGGTCATACTATAATCTAAGTGTCTTATGTGTGTGTTCGTCAGGTATTTCAGGGGTGAAAAGCCGTGAAGACTTAGTGATGGATGAGGTAGAAGATCCATTTGGTTCTGCTCCATTCAATGTACCAGGTCAGATCAAAACACTTCTTCACTTGTTTGTTTAATAGTGCTCAATTCTAGGCTGTTAGTATTAGGGGAGTAACCATTTTGTATGTGCGTTTCAGGTCGAGGGAAGAAGGTGCAGACACAGCCTGGTCACAAGCGCAGCAGCTCTGAAACAGTACATTCCAACATCGGCAGAGGTATTGATTATAGTTTCATTTGGAGGTGACCTCGATTAGTCTCGGTAGTGAACCTTGACCCAGAACCAATTCCTTGTGATCATTTACTGTTGTCCATGATATAATGTACGCGATCTGTGATGGAAACAATTCCTTGGCTTATTTTTGTGTTGGGTAGCATGATGGTTATGAGATTTATACTAACAATGGAAGTGTTGTGACAAGTTTGTTTATTTAAAATGCATAAGGGTAGTATGCCAGTTTCAGGCGATATATTTACATCCTTTTCATTGCCAGGTAGGACACACCTCGTATGAATCGTATCATGACATATGTTTCTCCGCAAGTGATGGATAATGCACTTATTGCTCTGTTTCACAAATACTTCTGTAATCTTGATGTAACTGATGCGCAGTTGATTGTGAGGTTACCATTAATAAGCTGATGACCGTATATCTTGCCTATGAGCCAAGAAACACACTGGTGAAGGCTTACATGAATGTAAAAATGCTGTTGTGTCAGATCAACAGTTTACCTGATTTTCATATATATATATATATATATATATATATATATATATATATATATATATATATATATATATATATATATATATATATATATATATACAGAGAGAGAGAGATGTATATTATTTACAGTGGATGTAAAACAAAAACAACAGCTACCTTTTGCAGTTATAATGAATTTACTGTTTTGTCTTGTTGAGTTTTTGCTTCTGTTCTTACATCCTGGTCTATTGCTGGCGATGTCAACACGTGCTATTGTGTATCTGAATGAAACGCGTCCAGGGTTGTGAATAACTCTCAGTTTCCAGTGACTACCACAGGACCAACTTTTGTAGGTACTCCCAGAAATTGTAAGGAAGATGTTATTGGTTATGTCTGAGATGTATGAGTAATTGGAGAGGTTTGGCAGTTTATCCTAGCCATTACACATTAAAAAGTTAAATGCTATTTTGAATAATCTGTCCAATTTCCGGTACTAACCATGGTACTCTGTAGGTCATTGTCTTGGAAGTGTTGTAGCTAATTTTCTTGATTGATCCTGAATGTGTCTAAATCATTTGTTATTCTCGTGCCATAGAATAGAATCACTGGATGAGTTTGTTGTTGTGATATTATTGTGGTGGCATATCTAGACTATCATTTGTATACAAAGGTTGTGTTTCTACTTCGACATTCATCCTCTCAACAGGTTAAGGTTCTATGTTTGCTTTTGAAGCCTATATGGAAATAATTAAGGGAAATCTTTTAAAAATCTAGTCGTATGCTGAAAATTTTATAAAAATTATTACCACACAGAAGAACTGGGATACCATATCTGTGCATAATTGATTATACTTATTGAAAGCTACATGATTCAAAATCAATGTTTTAATTGATTGAATTGTGGCTGACCATATTTTATATCACAAAAACCACAATTAACAAAGTAGTTGATTCTTGCTCCATTTGGAAGCACCCTGTTTGATTTGCCCATTACTTTCTCTCCTATTGCTAGTAATCTACTTTGCCTTGAAAATGATATCGCTGATTTGCCATGTCATGTAGTGTGTGGGATGACATACATGTATCTGTCTCAAAGTTCATACCTGCTGACAACTTACCATGGTTACCATGTTCATTCTATTAGTCGCCCAGTCCATAATAGAAGCGTACCCCCCTTTCCAACCCTGCCTCTCTTGGCTGGCCAGCTTGTCAGACATCACCCGTAGCACTGTCTGCTTGTATTCTTGGCTTTCTGGGAACTCGGTCCGCACCTCGGGGGACTCCCCGTCAATTGAGCTAACTTCCGTGTTTGTCTTGGTACATGGCAACGTTCTATGACCTGATGATTTTCATGCATATCTTGTGGATGTGCCTGATATTGAAAAAATTTATCCCAATTAGATGCGTACCCTTTTTCAGTGCACAAGTGCAGTCTGCGTCTAGTAAGATGAACACGGTATTTTTTGCAATATGCCATTCTTTAATGAATCAATGATTTTATTTTGATTCCACTAGGAATTTATCTTAGGTTTATGTCACAAAATTATGACCGAAGAGTCACAAGGTGAAAAAAATAAACATGCATTGACCATCAATGACTTGAATTATTGAAAGAGGTTGCCGTATTCAAATTTGTACTTGTATATACAGTAGCAGTGGAGAGTTTGTAGTTGGTTTTTTTTGGCTCGAAATTGGCCGAGTGATTTCTGGTGCATGACCAACCTAAGCTACTCCAAGTGAGTGTCTTTTCTACCTCCAATCTCACTTTCTCCTGCTTTGTATCACCTGATGCACACTTTGCTACCAAAAATCACTCTGCCATTTTGTAAAGTCATAAATATGCTCATTTCATGAATAAATGTATCATGTTGTGGATATGACATGAGTGGGTTTGTTGCAGATGGTTACGCCAAGCTTTATGAACGTCATGATAGTGAGGAGGGGAATCTTGAGTCGGATGGAGAACTCGAGGATCAGAAAGATTCCACTCAAGTTGAGGATGGAAGAGGGGAAGGTCAGACTAAAACCAAATCGCATGTGGATTTACTCGGAGGCACAGCACGATTCGTCAAGCGGGTTGTTGGATCTCAGTACCATCAATTTGCAGATGCCGATTCTGATGATCTCGATAAAGTTATGGTGACTCCGGGGGATATGTCACGTCCACTAGCCGACTTCAGCTCTGATGGAGTAGAGGTTGGAGATGTGAGACCTAAAGAAGACTTCAACTACAAGGAACTGGATGATGAATATGGAAGCAAGAAGACTTCATCATCCATGCCACAAGGCGATACCTCTCACAAACAGGGAGATGAAACATCGGACCAATCCACACATTTGCTCAATAAATCACGGGAAGATTGTGAGAAGACACCTGCAGAGAAGTCCCATAAACCTAACTTTGGAGACCGCATCATGGGTCATGAGTGTGGGCACAAGCCTCTGCTGGACGACGATGAATTGTCTGACTCAGAGTCTCCAGCTCGAGCTCGCAAGGAGAACCCATTTGGTGTAAATGGCAACCAGAAAAGCTCTTTAAAGAAGACGTCTAATGTGGGCTCCTATATGTGCTCCCCAACCGCTCCTCCTGATCAAGATATCTTCCTGTCAGCTCCGTTCGCAAGTAGCAGTGCTAAGAAGAAGAAAAAGAAACTTAAAACACCACCCCAGATCACCACATCACCAGTTACTGAAGGTGTTGGAACTGATTCCATCTTTGACAAAGTCCCCTTCAAAAGTGCTTCCAAGAAAGTTCAATCACCTGATATCGGACAGGAAAATTGTGTATACACAGGAACACCACATCACACAAGTCGTGCAGCTGAGAAATATGAGGCTAGTTTCCATGCGGACTTCTCCAACGTCAGCAGCCCATCCCCAGCTTCAGCCCCCACCATATCCCCAACCTGCCCACCGACTGCATCCATCGACCTCTTTGGCTCGGGTAACTTCTCGAGCATGTCATATGGTGAAGCTCAGCAGCAGTGGAATAGGAATCTGGTTTCCAGCACCCCATCACGCACACCCACGTCTCCTCTTGCCGCAGCCTCCCCTGTGGATGAATCTTCTGCTCTTAATAGTTCTGAACATGACACTAAGTTGTTGGTGGGTGCAAACACGCATTTGAATTGGAACCACCGATTGTCTCCCAGGGAAGCAGACAAACGTCTTGCTAGCTCCCTGATTGACATAAATTCACGGATTAATCAGCCAAGTCCGCAGGGAAAACCTCCCCTGGGATCTAGTTTCCAGAGAGGAGATGCTACAACATCAAGCAGCATCAACAGTTTGATGCCATCCAAAGGATCGGATGGAGAAGATGCAGGTAGTCCCTACAATGGCAGAAAATCCACTCCCAGATCCAAGTACTATATGCGTGGATCTGATCCTCAAGATGAGAACCTGGAGGTCCTAACTGGCGAAGCAAACTACGATTCTTTGAAGCGTTCACAAAGAAAAGCTAAGCAACTACAATGTGGGAAAGAACAGCAACAAATTGAGTTCTCTAACCTTGGTTTTGATGATAGTGACAAGGACCCTGATGCCCTGGATGGCAGTGCACAACACTTCTCTAATGACCTTCCTTTGACCTCTGCTGCTTTAAAAAGCAGCAATGTCCCTAATTACCACCCGGCAGCTGGCCATAGCAGCCATACATTACCCCGGGTCAAAAAACACCAGACTCCCGTACAAGAACCCTTTTCTGGTGGTAAGAAAGTCCTCAAAAGATAGCGTGGATGATTTGGAAATATTTGCTCACATGGCTGGTCCATAGATATCATTAAATGAAAGATGCATTTGTATCATTTGATCAGTATTTTGAAGGCAATAGAGTCCCTGCCCCTACTGTGTCCCCTTAGTGTAGCAAGATTCCTTTACATCTGCCATCACCTTTAGAGATTAAAATATGCATTCTTGAAACATAATTTAGGAAAATATACTCCAAGGAGGTAGATGTTTGCTTTTGTACACAGATATATTTGGTATTGACCAGGGTTGTTTTATTGAGTGCATTTACCACTTGGTACTTTCCTTTTTTTGGTTTTGTATTAAAGAAACCTGCAGTATATTTAAGAGCTGTGTTTGTGGGATATAAAGTGTCATTAGCCCTATTATCAGGAATCTTCTTCATAGAAAACTGTATATACAGAACTACTGGGAGTAGAGATGTAATTTTTCAATAGATGTATGATTTGTCTTGGTTCACCCGCCCCACCATTTGCTAGTGTATGTTTGCGTTGTGTAGATCTGGGTTTGACTTGTTTTATGATAATAGTCGTGTTTATATCAATAGCCAATATTTACCGTAAGATGGATTACATTGGTATATGTTTGTTAGACATTAGTGGTGATTATTGATGGAGTTGCTTTTTACCCGGTTAATTATTTCTGTATTGCCTCATTACGCTAACTATTAGTCTCAAATATAACTTTTATCTGTCTTGATAAATTTGCTCATATAAATTCAATTCCGAAGTTAGCCATCCTTGAAACAATATACTCAAGTTATTCTATTGCAATATATTCCATTGAAGGGGTTTGATTAGACTGATAACCTTCTTGACACGTTCCAGTCAGTGATGTGATATTATGCAAATGACATGCAAATCATGCATCTTCATGGCCACTCTGGTTCTGGATGAATTTGTTGATGTCTTGGTTGCTGAGTATTTAGCATGTCATTATGTTGAGAATTGTGGTGAGGCTCTCATTTGTTATGATTTCATGGCCTGTTAGTTTGATGAATGAGGGGCAGGGTTACTCCCGTTTTGGTTCCAGATAACGACATATACATAATCTATTATCAAAAATGCAATAAATTTCTTGCATATATCTTTGGGTTTTTTTAGACATGGATATACCTTGACGAGTGAATGTGTCTCCTGACCAATATTGAAAATGGCACTCCCAAAAACAATTTTCTTATGGGCCGGTAAAGGAAGGGAACATGATTGATGATTAGGTTGTCAGCTTGTTTACTACCACAACTGATATAGAAATAACTACAAATACAAATAGTTACTTTACCAAATCACAAACCATTCAGATTCCACAACATCTGAGGAGCATACTTCTATTATAACAAGAGGTCATCAAGTACATCAGTCTTATTACGATTAATGGTAATGGTGACAACATTGAATTTTCAACGATTGTAGTAACTGTTTGATTTATTTTCCCTTATGACTCTGCACAATACATTGAAAATATCACAGGCTTGTCATGGTTGAAACAACAGTAGAGCTAAAATAATATACTACACTAAAAACATCAGCTTACAACAAAAGCAGGATACTTATTAAACTATGGTAAATACAGAGCTTTAGATTTTTGAGATTCGTGTAAAGATTTATACAAAAATGGGTCGCTAAGACATGTTATTGGGAAGTTGAAGATAGTAGAAATAGAAGCAACATTATAAATAGTTGTTGCACCCATTTCCGGCAACATCACTCAATTATACCTAGTTACATGGGTCAGTGACCCCTGTATGACTGGCATTGTGAACTGTGAAGTAGCATCAAGCAGCACAGGGCTGCTGAAGGCGGTAGAGGAGGAGTTGTTGACCAGAATAATGCCACCAGACAAACGCCATCACCACCAGCAGATGCCACAGCTGGTGACTCGAGCCCACGTAGTTAAACCTCCCTGGTGATATACACAAATCAAGTTTGATGCAATTCTGTGGAATATTACTGAGGTATTATTAATTATCACATTTTAAGTATTACATGACATTTGTATGCAAGATATTTAAATCATGCAGGTAAATTCAAGCAGCATTACAGAAATGATACTTGCTCAATGTTAATACACCCATTCAACACAGAATTCGGGGTAAAGATATCTAACAGACCACAACTTAGGCTCAATAATAACTCTTAAGTGTTAAAAGTACAATTGAAAAGAAGTCCGACCTGGGAAGAACCGCTCTGGGAATTTGGTGATGTAACAGGCAAATGCAAGGCACCCAGCAAGTACACCACTAGTATTTTGGGAGCAAACATCTGCAAGTAAAAAAAATGATGAGTGCAGATATAACTGCATAAGAAAAGTCGGTAGTTCCAGTTCCATTCTGTGCAGCTAACCTTACCCATTACACTGGTTGTTAAACTGCTCTTGAACACTACATGGCAAATGTAAACATCCATTATTTCATCACCTGTACAATTGGGGAGCTGAGGCCACCATGCAGATAGATCCAGTGGATGGCAGGGACAATGCCATACCCTGCCAAACCACAATAAAGCAACAGCCTACTCCTGAACCAGGAATCAGAGTAATAGAAGGGTTGTGTCTGGTAGATGAAGACCAACCCGAAAAATATACTGATTATCACGAGGTAGATGTCTCTCCACAACTGCAAGTAAAATCAGGGCAAAATGCAGAGATAAACAGGTTTGTAATACTTCTGTCAGGAATAAACGATTAATATCAAATGGAACAAAAGTTGGGAATATTTTATCAAATTATGACTTAAAAGTCTATTTAATAATTCCAGTATCGATGACAAATAAACTCCACTCAAGAAAAAAGAATGTACACTCACAGATAGACAATAGAAGCCAAAGTGGATTCCAGGTAGGTAACAACCCAGAAGTCCAACAGAAATCCCAGTGAGATCCAACGCTAACCAACGCCGGTTGGCATGTTCTGAATGGGCTCGGAACAGGTGATAGCCCGCAGAGCATAACATACAGAACTGTAAGAGATGAGTCACATGTTTAGTGCACAGCATTAAGGTAAACATTGGCCAGTTATTAGATATCTGAATTTATTTGGAGCTATATATTATTTGTCTGAATGATGCAGTCCATGATAGTTTATTACAAAACAAACAAAAAATAATGATTTAGACTTAGCATGTTTATGAAAATATGCTACAATGAATCAGTGTTCGGTAAAACTCACTTGAAAGCAGACAAGACCTAGTGAAATCACAAGCTGATCCGAGTAGGATCCTCCAACTGAAGGGATCCACATGGCATTGTCATAAGCACACATGAAGAGGAAAATGAAGAAACCCACGAGATGAGACCACGTGTTGATGGTTTCATTCGACCACAAACAAGCTGTGAAAACAAGCCATCTTCAATCATACACTCTCATGATAACCTCAATCGATTAGCAAATGTTTGCAAGATCAATAATGTAGTACTAACACCAACAGTTACCTGCGAACACAAAGGTGTATTGGTAACATTGTAATGTATCCATTAGTAACATAGGGATTTCCTTGGAGGTAGACTGGTGCATCATTATATCTGTAAGTCTCTATGTGTTTTCCCTTGCGTAGTTGTGGCAAGCCATGGCACATGGACCTCATGCTGTATGCATCCTCTCCGCTTGAGGGATCTGGTATCTGATAACTCCTGTAATCGCGACCCATATCAACCTCCTGTGGCACTATGGTTGATATAGGGCTGGCATAATACTTTGATAACTTGGTGTCATTTTTTGACGGCTTGATAGCAGTTTCCCAATGATTTAGGTTTGCAGCCATTTCTCACTACAAAAAACAACAACTTCTTTGATGGAACGAAATAAACATTGCTGTACATGATGGTGTGACATATTGTTTTGGTTAATTCATCAGAAATTTCAAGGAACTCATCACTACCCTTTTCAAACTTTTTTTGCCTAAACAAATCCTGTTTAAACATACCTTCAATTTTAGTTTAAATAATGTCAGAATACTATAGCTTTTCCATACTGTAAATCACGGACACATATTACTTTGAAAATTTGACTTGAACACCAGAAATAACCCAACAAACCACAAAGCTTTTAAATGAGATTCTGAGCACCAACAAATGAGGCACAGCAAATTTGAGTGCACCAATGTACCCTGCTGGGTCATGAATATCAGTCATATAAGTTATATTTATCAGTGTTTTCTATTTGAAGATGCAAAAAACTCTTCCAAACTACCAGAGCAAACATCCAAACAGCCAGTTTTATTACCAGATGACTTAGAGGGGGCATATGCAAGCTAACAAAATTGGTAAAAAGTGCAACCAATTACCCAATAGAATGGACCATGGAATTAGCTAAATGACCAACATACACAGAATTAACCATGTGAATACAGTTTAGTTAGATAGAGTCACATTGTATAACAACAGTTATTTAATAATATTATTATTACATGCAAGTAGCCTGGCTAGCTATTTTGAACCAAGTTGGAGCTTGTGGCTGTGCTAATCAAGGTATACTCGATCCGACTGTTGCCAAAACCTGACCGTCTGACGTTGGTCTGTTGTAGTCCAACAGTACAACAGACCAACGTCAGGTTCTATTACCTTGTTTGGAGCAGCAGCTCCCCTACTTGGTTAGCAGGTTAGGGCTTCATGCAAGTAGCTCTAGCGAACCAAGTATGGAAGATGCTTCTGCGCTTCCTCAACAAGGTGATACAACCTGACGTCGGCTAGCCGTGCACGACGTTTATTATAGACGTCGGCCTGTTGGGCTACATGCAAGGGCTTCGGTGTTAACTTATTAT
Organism: Urechis unicinctus; assembly: GCA_034190875.2. NCBI lineage: Eukaryota > Metazoa > Annelida > Polychaeta > Xenopneusta > Urechidae > Urechis > Urechis unicinctus. The sequence continues at coordinate 28,488,795 of CM067347.1, forward strand.
CGCTCGTTCAACCTCCACTGCCAACAATAAGGCAACATAATGCATTGCATTGTGAACTAGCTTACTTCGAATGGCAACTCCAGTGATATTGTTGTCTCCAGTATATCAGGTCGGGGACGACCGTCCGATCGAGGTGACTCACCCCGAACGAGGGAACTCACCTAAATCGAGGTGACTTGATGTGAAGTGTGCACGAATGAGATTATCTGTTAGAAAAGATGCTTGGAAATATTTCTAATGCTTCATTTGATTGGCTTAGAGTGCCCATCCTCTCCATGTGATACGAAAATTTGCATACGAAAAATAACATCGTTGACTGCACCCCGATCGAGGTGGCGTCTGATGTACAAATTGAGCTTGAACAGTTGAAACCCTACCAGCCTGCTACCTAGCATGAGAAAATAAGTTCTGGCAAAAATTCTACAGGGTTGGCGAAAATTATTCTTCGTTTAAATGAAAGGTAAGACATTTTTTAAGAAATCTACCAAGCCGTTTTTAAATCTACCGAGCAATAACTGAGTTGTAGTACGCAAAACAAAGGGCTGGTTAATCACTGTCACCATCCATTTTGGGTTCACTACTGGCTTTGTATTTCTATTTTTATAACCATTTGTAATAATTCGAATGGAGCTGGAAATCACCATTTGCAATTGCTTATACACTGAATAGATTAATTATTGTAAATTTTATGCCTAATAATAGCATGTTTAGAAGGCAATTATACTCATTTAATGTTATCTGGTCTTGCATAATTGAGAAAGAATAATGACATAGTATTTCCATTGATATATTTCATCTGTCATTTAATCATGTTTACATAACTTAAATTCACATCTGTATTTCTCTGTTTATCTTTCAGTAAGAAAAAGTAATTTGGGTACACCATGACAGGTCGCTATAAGAAGAAATGTGCAGCCATGCTCTTCACAAAGTATGGTCAATTGAGCAAGGACTCCCGCTTCACTTGTCATCAAAGGTGCCAAAGAGTGTGCAAGACAAACTTTTCTCATTATGTGGAAAGAGCACAAAAAGTTTCTCCAAAGATATACCCAAGTTTTGTGCAGGCTGCTATGTGAAAGTGTCTGAACTCTATCCAAATCTAGTCAAAGAAAAGTGGCCCCAAGACCAAAGCTATGCAGGAAAAGCTAAAATTCCCAAGATGGATTCATCTGTGCCAGTGCTTGTCGATAAGGCTGTCCAGACTGAAATGCAACCCACTATTTTTGATGTAGAAGCCTTAACTGATGACAACAAGGAAGAATTAGCTTACTTCCTTGGGGTAGATCAATACAAAGCTATCCAACGTGACAGCTTGGAACTTGCTGGAGGAAGGGATTTGCTGTCTCTTATTAAAGTGGACATCAACAAGTACTGGTCTGAGAGGAATGGTGTGGTGAAAGCCTTAGTAATTGGCATAAACAATAGACCACTTCATGCTACTATGGACAAGTCATCAACATATAAACTCTGCCAAACGGTAGACCCCAACAACCATCAACACTCCCAGGCTTTCCGTTGGTTCATAATTCATAGCTGATAAAATAAAGAGAGTCTGTACAAAAAAATTTGTTACATCAACAGTATTATATTTATAAAAATATGTATTATATTTATATTTGGATGTATAATTTCACCAATATCTACCAAGAGAAGGCTGTTTAAGAAAAACATGGCAAAAAATAGTCCACTTGTAATTCCTTTTATCCCAATCATGCTTCAAACTTGCCAACAAACAACCCAGAATGCTGCAACAACTGGAAAATATCTACATCTACTTCTAATAAGTGGAACATGAAACTTGTTCAAGGCATGCATTACATATTGACAATTATCAAATCATAATTCAAACATGCATAAATTCATTTGGTCAAATGATTCCTTTTAAGTAATATAACAACAAATATACTGTGAAAAACTATTGCCTTTGAGGTGCCTGAGTGGTGGATTCCCTTATCTCTGATTCTGAATGTTTTCAAACCAACAAGATAAATATTCATTTTTTTTTTTTTCAATAACAATAATGACAAAACTGTATCAACTATACATGGGCCTAATACAACCCCAAGTTCAAGTGCAACATAGACAAGAAAATTTGCTGATTGGCTCGCAAGGAAGATAATATGGTATTCAAGGTATAGTGACATGGGCCAATAATACAGTGACCAACTAGTAAACTAACCCAACTTAAATCTGTCCATTAACGCTACCGAAAAGTGCACCAATACCCCCATGACCAATATAACTATAGTGAATATTTTGGATATGTGTATTAATACACCTAAATATCTTACATCAACCAAAAAGTTACAAAAAACCCCAACAGTAATTTAAACAAGTTAAAACCCTTTGGCTAGGTAACAAAATCGGGTATCCCTTAAAATGGCGGGCACTTTAGAAAATGGCGGAAACTGTTTACCATGTCACCCCCGACTAGGTGAGTCACCTGTTTATTAAGGTGAGTCACCTCGATCGGTAGACAAAACTCCCCCCTACTGTAAATGTATATCCGAACAATGGAAGCTATGTTATTGAGTTAACACTTTTCTCCCTTTTGATTGTAAACAAAATCGGGGTCAAGACCCCGAGTAACTTTGGTCCGATACAACCAAACCCACTAGTCGTACCCAAAACTGTAGCAGTATGCCCCCATCGCGCGTTATAACTATCTAGAACCATTTAGTGCACGATGTCTTATTGACTATAACATCGTTAAGCCAAAAGCTACTTTGAACCACCCGATGTAACACAAAAAACTGACCCGAACCCCAAGAGTAATCGTCTGTTACTATACACCTCACTAGGCTTTCAAAACTGTATCCAGGAGATGTACATCGGCGTTATACTATCTAGAACATTTGTGGAAGTTATGGTGTATTGAGTTCCCGTAAAGAGCCAAAATCTCACTTTTTTACCCTGAACCGGAAACAAGAGAGAAACCCCAAGTAAACTGCTACGATATGTGGGAAACCCCAAAAGTGCTACTAGCTTGGATGATATTACTATACCCCAACTAGGATGCAAAACTGTATCCAGTATACCCCATCGGCGTTTAAACTATCTAGAACCATTTAGTGAAAGCTATGTGTTTGAGAGACTCGAACCATATTTTTGTGCAATGATAACACTTGGATGGTTGCTTTAAGTTATGAAATGTTCGCAAAATACTGGGAATTCGACCCCCAAAGTAACTATGGTCTTAAAACCCTTATGAAAACAGGCAAACCCAAACTGTATGCAATAAACCCCCTCGGCGTTATAACTCACTAGAACCATTTAGTTAGCTATTTCGTTATTCCCGCATGCACAAATATCAATTTTAACAATCCCTGTAACAGTAAACTGGGAAGCGAACCCCCAAAGTAAATTGTGTGCTACTATACACCCCCTAAGGCTACCCAAAACTGATCCAGTATACCCCCATCGGCGTTTAACTATCTAGAATTCGTTATGGAAACTATGTATATTGGTGTGTTCCAAATCCAATCTATGAACACATGCCAACCCATTGAAAAAAACTGGGAGGGAAACCCCCAGGAGTAACTATGGTTTGGGCTAGTATTAACCCCAAAGTTAATACCAAAATACTGTATCCAATCAGTATACCCCCATCGTATGTTATAACTATCTAGAACCATTTAGTGGAGCCTATGTATATTAGTTATGAGGGTCCAAAATCTCACTAGCAAAACCCCCCAATTGTAACACAAATTCTTGAAAACACCCAAAATGGAAACATTCCCCCGAATAATCACCCACTTTGGCTACCCAAAAAGCAAAAATGGGAGGGGAACCCCCCCATGTACTGTAAGAAACTATTATCTCTGGTGCTATGCACCCACCAGGCTAACTCCAAAAACTGTATTCAGTATACCCCCATCGGCGTTATCTAACTATCTAGAACCATTTAGTGGAAGCTTTGTTTATTGAGTTAACTTTGGGTCCAAAATCTCACTTTGAACCTGCTGAAACACAAAAACTGGGAGGGTAACCCCAAAGTAACTATGGTCTGCTACTATATACCCACTAGGCTACCCAAAACTGTATCCAGTATACCCCCATCGGCGTTTAACTATCTAGAACCATTTAGTGGAGCCATGTGTATTGAGTTAACATTGGGTCCAAAATCTCACTTTCAACCCCCTGTAACACAAAAAACTGGGAGGGGAAACCCCAAGGAAAGTAACTATGGTCTGCTACTATACACCCACTAGGCTACCCAAAACTGTATCCAGTATACCCCCATCGGCGTTATAACTATCTAGAACCATTTAGTGGAAGCTATGTGTATTGAGTTAACATTGGGTCCCAAATCTCACTTTGAACCCCCTGTAACACAAAAACTGGGAGGGGAACCCCAAAAGTAACTATGGTCTGCTACTATACACCTACTAGGCTACCCAAAACTGTATGCAGTATACCCCATCGGCGTTATAACTATCTAGAACCATTTAGCAGAAGCTATGTGTATTGAGGTAACATTGGGTCAAAAAATCTCACTTTCAACCCCCTGTAACACAAAAAACTGGGAGGGAAAAACCCCAAGTAACTATGGTCTGCTACTATACACCCACTAGGCTACCCAAAACTGTATCCAGTATACCCCCATCGGCGTTATAACTATCTAGAACCATTTAGTGGAAGCTATGTATATTGAGTTAACACAAAGTCCAAAATCTCACTTTCAACCCCCTGTAACACAAAAACTGGGAGGGAAACCCCCAAAGTAACTATGGTCTGTTACTATACACCCACTAGGCTACCCTAAACTGTATCCAGTATACCCCCATCGGCGTTATAACTATCTAGAACCATTTAGTGGAAGCTATGTATATTGAGTTACTCCCGCAAGGCCAAAATCTCACTTTCAAACCCCTGTAAACAAAAAACTGGGAGGGAACCCCCTGTAACTATGGGAGGTCTAAATACCCACTAGGCTACCCCAAAACTGTATCCAGTATACCCCCATCGGCGTTTATACCTATCTAGAACCATTTAGTCAAAAACTATCCAGTATGACCCCCATCGGCCAAAAATCTCACTTTCAACCCCCTATAAACAAAAATTGGGAGGGAAACCCCCAAAGTAACTATGTCTGTTACTATACACCTACTAGGCTACCAAAAACTGTATCCAGTATACCCCCATCGCGTATAACAAAAAACCATTTAGGGGAACCCCAAAAAAAGTAACGGGTCCAAAAACTACTTACACAAAAACTAGGTACCCAAAAACTGTACCCCCAAAGTATACCCATCTGCTACTATACACCCACTAGGCTATCAAAAAAACCAGTTAGTGGTTATAACCATGTGTATTGAGTTAACATAAAGCCAAAATCTCACTTTCAACCCCCTGTAACACAAAAACTGGGAGGGAAAACCCCAAAGTAACTATGGTCTGCTACTGTACACCACTAGGCTACCCAAAAACTGTATCCAGTATACCCCCATCGGCGTTATAACTATCTAGAACCATTTAGTGGAAGCTATGTGTATGATTTAGGTCCCGCAAAGCCAAAAATCTCACTTTGAAACCCCTGTAACACAAAAAACTGGGAGGGAAACCCCAAAGTAACTATGGTCTGCTACTATACACCCACTAGGCTACCCAAAAACTGTATCCAGTATACCCCCATCGGCGTTATAACTATCTAGAACCATTTAGTGGAAGCTATGTGTATTGAGGTCCCGCAAAGCCCAAAAATCTCACTTTCAACCCCCTGTAACACAAAACTGGGAGGGAAACCCCCAAAGTAACTATGGTCTGTTACTATACACCCACTAGGCTACCCAAAACTGTATCCAGTATACCCCCATCGGCGTTATAACTATCTAGAACCATTTAGTGGAAGCTATGTGTATTGAGGTTAACATAGGGTCAAAAATCTCACTTTCAACCCTCTGTAACACAAAAACTGGGAGGGAAACCCCCAAAGTAACTATGGTCTGCTACTATACACCCACTAGGCTACCCAAAACTGTATCCAGTATACCCCCATCGGCGTTATAACTATCTAGAACCATTTAGTGGAAGCTATGTGTATTGAGGTTAACATAGGGTCAAAAAATCTCACTTTCAACCCCCTGTAACACAAAAACTGGGAGGGAAAACCCCCAAAGTAACTATGGTCTGCTACTATACACACCACTAGGCTACCCAAACTGTATCCAGTATACCCCCATCGGCGTTATAACTATCTAGAACCATTTAGTGGAAGCTATGTAATTGAGGTCCCGCAAAGCCAAAAATCTCACTTTCAACCCCTGTAACACAAAAACTGGGAGGGAAACCCCCAAAGTAACTATGGTCTGCTACTATACACCCACTAGGCTACTCAAAACTGTATCCAGTATACCCCCATCGGCGTTATAACTATCTAGAACCATGGAAGCTATGTATATTCAGGTCCCGCAACAGGGTCCAAATCTCACTTTTCAACCCCCTGTGAACACAAAAACTGGGAGGGAAACCCCCAAAGTAACTATGGTCTGCTACTATATACACCCACTAGGCTACCCAAAAACTGTATCCAGTATACCCCCATCGGCGTTATAACTATCTAGAACCATTTAGTGGAAGCTATGTATATTGAGTTAACATAGGGTCCAAAAATCTCACTTTCAACCCCCTGTAACACAAAAACTGGGAGGGAAACCCCCAAAGTAACTATGGTCTGTTACTATACACCCACTAGGCTACCCAAAACTGTATCCAGTATACCCCCATCGGCGTTATAACTATCTAGAACCATTTAGTGGAAGCTATGTGTATTGTATTGAGGTCCCGCAAAGCCAAAAATCTCACTTTCAAACCCCCTGTAACACAAAAACTGGGAGGGAAACCCCCAAAGTAACTATGGTCTGCTACTATACACCCACTAGGCTACCCAAAACTGTATCCAGTATACCCCCATCGGCGTTATAACTATCTAGAACCATTTAGTGGAAGCTATGTGTATTGAGTTAACATAGGGTCCAAAATCTCACTTTCAACCCCCTGTAACACAAAAACTGGGAGGAAACCCCCAAAGTAACTATGGTCTGCTACTATACACCCACTAGGCTACCCAAAACTGTATCCAGTATACCCCCATCGGCGTTATAACTATCTAGAACCATTTAGTGGAAGTATGTGTATTGAGGTCCCGCAAAGCCAAAATCTCACTTTCAACCCCCTGTAACACAAAAACTGGGAGGGAAACCCCCAAAGTAACTATGGTCTGCTACTATACACCCACTAGGCTACCCAAAACTGTATCCAGTATACCCCCATCGGCGTTATAACTATCTAGAACCATTTAGTGGAAGCTATGTATATTGAGTTAACATAGGGTCCAAAATCTCACTTTCAACCCCCTGTAACACAAAAACTGGGAGGGAAACCCCCAAAGTAACTATGGTCTGCTACTATACACCTACTAGGCTACCCAAAACTGTATCCAGTATACCCCCATCGGCGTTATAACTATCTAGAACCATTTAGTGGAAGCTATGTGTATTGATAGGGTCCAAAATCTCACTTTCAACCCCCTGTAACACAAACTGGGAGGGAAACCCCCAAAGTAACTATGGTCTGCTACTATACACCCACTAGGTACCCAAAAACTGTATCCAGTATACCCCCATCGGCGTTATAACTATCTAGAACCATTTAGTGGAAGCTATGTATATTGAGGTAACATAGGGTCCAAAATCTCACTTTCAACCCCTGTAACACAAAAACTGGGAGGGAAACCCCCAAAGTAACTATGGTCTGCTACTATACACCCACTAGGCTACCCAAAACTGTATCCAGTATACCCCCATCGGCGTTATAACTATCTAGAACCATTTAGTGGAAGCTATGTGTATTGAGTTAACATAGGGTCCAAAATCTCACTTTCAACCCCCTGTAACACAAAAACTGGGAGGGAAACCCCCAAAAGTAACTATGGTCTGCTACTATACACCCACTACTAGGCTACCCAAAACTGTATCCAGTATACCCCCATCGGCGTTATAACTATCTAGAACCATTTAGTGGAAGCTATGTATATTGAGAGGTAACGCAAAGCCAAAAATCTCACTTTCAACCCCCTGTAACACAAAAACTGGGAGGGAAACCCCCAAAGTAACTATGGTCTGCTACTATACCCCACTAGGCTACCCAAAACTGTATCCAGTATACCCCCATCGGCGTTATAACTATCTAGAACCATTTAGTGGAAGCTATGTATATTGAGTTAACATAGGGCCCAAAATCTCACTTTCAACCCCCTGTAACACAAAAACTGGGAGGGAAACCCCCAAAGTAACTATGGTCTGTTACTATACACCCACTAGGCTACCCAAAACTGTATCCAGTATACCCCCATCGGCGTTATAACTATCTAGAACCATTTAGTGGAAGCTATGTGTATATTGAGTTAACATAGGGGTCCAAAATCTCACTTTCAACCCCCTGTAACACAAAACTGGGAGGGAAACCCCCAAAGTAACTATGGTCTGCTACTATACACCCACTAGGCTACCCAAAACTGTATCCAGTATACCCCCATCGGCGTTATAACTATCTAGAACCATTTAGTGGAAGCTATGTATATTGAGTTAACATAGGGTCCAAAAATCTCACTTTCAACCCCCTGTAACACAAAAACTGGGAGGGAAACCCCCAAAGTAACTATGGTCTGCTACTATACACCCACTAGGCTACCCAAAACTGTATCCAGTATACCCCCATCGGCGTTATAACTATCTAGAACCATTTAGTGGAAGCTATGTGTATTGAGTTAACATAGGGTCCAAAATCTCACTTTCAACCCCCTGTAACACAAAAACTGGGAGGGAAACCCCCAAAGTAACTATGGTCTGCTACTATACACCCACTAGGCTACCCAAAACTGTATCCAGTATATACCCCCATCGGCGTTATAACTATCTAGAACCATTTAGTGGAAGCTATGTGTATTGAGTTAACATAGGGTCCAAAATCTCACTTTCAACCCCCTGTAACACAAAAACTGGGAGGGAACCCCCAAAGTAACTATGGTCTGCTACTATACACCCACTAGGCTACCCAAAACTGTATCCAGTATACCCCCATCGGCGTTATAACTATCTAGAACCATTTAGTGGAAGCTATGTGTATTGAGTTAACATAGGGTCCAAAATCTCACTTTCAACCCCCTGTAACACAAAAACTGGGAGGGAAACCCCCAAAGTAACTATGGTCTGCTACTATACACCCACTAGGCTACCCAAAACTGTATCCAGTATACCCCCATCGGCGTTATAACTATCTAGAACCATTTAGTGGAAGCTATGTATATTGAGTTAACATAGGGTCCAAAATCTCACTTTCAACCCCCTGTAAACACAAAAACTGGGAGGGAAACCCCCAAAGTAACTATGGTCTGCTACTATACACCCACTAGGCTACCCAAAACTGTATCCAGTATACCCCCATCGGCGTTATAACTATCTAGAACCATTTAGTGGAAGCTATGTATATTGAGTTAACATAGGGTCCAAAATCTCACTTTCAACCCCCTGTAACACAAAAACTGGGAGGGAAACCCCCAAAGTAACTATGGTCTGCTACTATACACCCACTAGGCTACCCAAAAACTGTATCCAGTATACCCCCATCGGCGTTATAACTATCTAGAACCATTTAGTGAAGCTATGTGTATTGAGGTCCCGTAAAGCCAAAAATCTCACTTTCAACCCCCTGTAACACAAAAACTGGGAGGGAAACCCCCAAAGTAACTATGGTCTGCTACTATACACCCCCACTAGGCTACCCAAAACTGTATCCAGTATACCCCCATCGGCGTTATAACTATCTAGAACCATTTAGTGGAAGCTATGTATATTGAGTTCCCTAGGGTCCAAAATCTCACTTTTCAACCCCCTGTAACACAAAAACTGGGAGGGAAACCCCCAAAGTAACTATGGTCTGCTACTATACACCCACTAGGCTACCCAAAACTGTATCCAGTATACCCCCATCGGCGTTATAACTATCTAGAACCATTTAGTGGAAGTTATGTGTAGGAGTTAACATAGGGTCCAAAAATCTCACTTTCAACCCCCTGTAACACGGGACCTCAAACCCCCAAAGTAACTAAATGGTCTAGCTACTATACACCCACTAGGCTACCCAAAACTGTATCCAGTATACCCCCATCGGCGTTTATACTATCTAGAACCATTTACTTTGGGGGTTTCCCTCCCAGTTTTTGAGTTAACATAGGGTCCAAAATGAGATTTTTTGGCTTTACGGGACCCCTGTAACATAGCTTCCAAAATGGTTGGGAGGGAAACCCCCAAAGTAACTATGGTCTGCTATATGGATACCCACTAGGCTAGCCACAACTGGTGTATAGTAGCAGACCATAGTTACTTGGGGGTTTCCCTCCCAGTTTTTGTGTTACAGGGGGTTGAAAGTGAGATTTTGGACCCTATGTTAACTCAATACACATAGCTTCCACTAAATGGTTCTAGATAGTTATAACGCCGATGGGGGTATACTGGAACATACAGTTTTGGGTAGCCTAGTGGGGTGTATAGTAGCAGACCATAGTTACTTTGGGGGTTTCCCTCCCATTTTTGTGTTACAGGGTGTTGAAAGTGAGATTTTGGACCCTATGTTAACTCTCAATAACATAGCTTCCACTAAATGGTTCTAGATAGTTATAACGCCGATGGGGGTACTGGATACAGTTTTGGGTAGCCTAGTGGGTGTATAGTAGCAGACCATAGTTACTTTGGGGTTTCCCTCCCATTTTTTTGTGTTACAGGGTGTTGAAAGTGAGATTTTTGGCCCTATGTTAACTCATACACACATAGCTTCCACTAAATGGTTCTAGATAGTTATAACGCCGATGGGGTATACTGGATACAGTTTTGGGTAGCCTAGTAGGTGTATAGTAGCAGACCATAGTTACTTTGGGGGTTTCCCTCCCAGTTTTTGTGTTACAGGGTGTTGAAAGTGAGATTTTGGACCCTATGTAACTCAATATACATAGCTTCCACTAAATGGTTCTAGATAGTTATAACGCCGATGGGGGTATACTGGATACAGTTTTTGGAGTAGCCTAGTGGGTGTATAGTAACAGACCATAGTTACTTTGGGGGTTTCCCTCCCAGTTTTTGTGTTACAGGGGGTTGAAAGTGAGATTTTTTGGCTTTATGGGACCTGAATATACATAGCTTCCACTAAATGGTTCTAGATAGTTATAACGCCGATGGGGGTATACTGGATACAGTTTTGGGTAGCCTAGTGGGGGTGTATAGTAGCAGACCATAGTTACTTTGGGGGGTTTCCCTCCCAGTTTTTGTGTTACAGGGGGTTGAAAGTGAGATTTTGGACCCCCTATGTTAACTCAATACACATAGCTTCCACTAAATGGTTCTAGATAGTTATAACGCCGATGGGGGTATACTGGATACAGTTTTGGGTAGCCTAGTGGGTGTATAGTAGCAGACCATAGTTACTTTGGGGGTTTCCCTCCCAGTTTTTTGTGTTACAGGGGGTTGAAAGTGAGATTTTGGGCTTTACGGGAACTCAATACACATTAGCTTCCACTAAATGGTTCTAGATAGTTTATAACGCCGATGGGGGTATACTGGATACAGTTTTGGGTAGCCTAGTGGGTGTATAGTAGCAGACCATAGTTACTTTGGGGGTTTCCCCTCCAGTTTTTGTGTGTTACAGGGGGTTGAAAGTGAGATTTTTGGACCCTATACGGGACTCAAATACACATAGCTTCCACTAAATGGTTCTAGATAGTTATAACGCCGATGGGGGTATACTGGATACAGTTTTGGGTAGCCTAGTGGGTGTATAGTAGCAGACCATAGTTACTTTGGGGGTTTCCCTCCCAGTTTTTGTGTTACAGGGGGTTGAAAGTGAGATTTTGGACCCTATGTTAACTCAATACACATAGCTTCCACTAAATGGTTCTAGATAGTTATAACGCCGATGGGGGTATACTGGATACAGTTTTGGGTAGCCTAGTGGGTGTATAGTAGCAGACCATAGTTACTTTGGGGGTTTCCCTCCCAGTTTTTGTGTTACAGGGTGTTGAAAGTGAGATTTTGGACCCTATGTTAACTCAATATACATAGCTTCCACTAAATGGTTCTAGATAGTTATAACGCCGATGGGGGTATACTGGATACAGTTTTGGGTAGCCTAGTGGGTGTATAGTAGCAGACCATAGTTACTTTGGGGTTTCCCTCCCAGTTTTTGTGTTACAGGGTGTTGAAAGTGAGATTTTTGACCCTTTGCGGGACCTCAATACACATAGCTTCCACTAAATGGTTCTAGATAGTTATAACGCCGATGGGGGTATACTGGATACAGTTTTGAGTAGCCTAGTGGGTGTATAGTAGCAGACCATAGTTACTTTGGGGGTTTCCCTCCCAGTTTTTGTGTTACAGGGGGTTGAAAGTGAGATTTTGGACCCTATGTTAACTCAATACACATAGCTTCCACTAAATGGTTCTAGATAGTTATAACGCCGATGGGGGTATACTGGATACAGTTTTGAGTAGCCTAGTGGGTGTATAGTAGCAGACCATAGTTACTTTGGGGGTTTCCCTCCCAGTTTTTGTGTTACAGGGGGTTGAAAGTGAGATTTTTGGCTTTGCGGGACCTAAATATACATAGCTTCCACTAAATGGTTCTAGATAGTTATAACGCCGATGGGGGTATACTGGATACAGTTTTTGGGTAGCCTAGTGGGTGTATAGTAGTGCAGACCATAGTTACTTTGGGGGTTTCCCTCCCAGTTTTTTGTGTTACAGGGGGTTGAAAGTGAGATTTTGGACCCTATGTTAACTCAATACACATAGCTTCCACTAAATGGTTCTAGATAGTTATAACGCCGATGGGGGTATACTGGATACAGTTTTGGGTAGCCTAGTGGGTGTATAGTAGCAGACCATAGTTACTTTGGGGGTTTCCCTCCCAGTTTTTGTGTTACAGGGTGTTGAAAGTGAGATTTTGGACCCTATGTTAACTCAATATACATAGCTTCCACTAAATGGTTCTAGATAGTTATAACGCCGATGGGGGTATACTGGATACAGTTTTGGGTAGCCTAGTGGGTGTATAGTAGCAGACCATAGTTACTTTGGGGGTTTCCCTCCCAGTTTTTGTGTTACAGGGGGTTGAAAGTGAGTTTTTTGGCTTTACGGGACCTCAATACACATTACTTCCACTAAATGGTTCTAGATAGTTATAACGCCGATGGGGGGGGTATACTGGATACAGTTTTGGGTAGCCTAGGGGGTTTCCCCTGTAGTTTTAGTGTTACAGACAAATAGTTACTTTGGGGGTTTCCCTCCCAGTTTTTGTGTTATAGGGTGTTGTAAAGTGAGATTTTGGACCCTATGTTAACAGACCATATTTGGGGGTTTCCCTCCCAGTTTTAGCTTCCACTAAATGGTTCTAGACCCTATGTTTATAACGCCGATGGGGTATATACTGGATACAGTTTTGGGTAGCCTAGTGGGTGTATAGTAACAGACCATAGTTACTTTGGGGGTTTCCCTCTCTGTTTTTGTGTTATAGGGTGTTGAAAGTGAGATTATGGACCCTATGTTAACTCAATACACATAGCTTCCACTAAATGGTTCTAGATAGTTATAATGCCGATGGGGGTATACTGTATACAGTTTTGGGTAGCCTAGTAGGTGTATAGTAGCAGACTATAGTTACTTTGGGGGTTTCCCTCCCAGTTTTTGTGTTACAGGGGGTTGAAAGTGAGATTTTTGGCTTTGCGGGACCTAAATATACATAGCTTCCACTAAATGGTTCTAGATAGTTATAACGCCGATGGGGGTATACTGCCTACAGTTTTAGGTAACCTATTGGGTGTATAGTAGCTGACCATAGTTACTTTGGGGGTTTCCCTCCCAGTTATTGTGTTTCCTAGGGCCAAATATGTGATTTGTGACCCAATGTTAACTCAATATACATAGTATGTATATTGATTTACAAAAGTTCACTTGATGTGGATCATGGTTACCGATTATGATTAATTATACTTGTTTATTTTATGTTTGAAAGGAAATAAACTATTTCTACTTATCTATAGTCGTTCATTCTGTTTAAGTATGCTTTGAATCCTTATATTCCGTTGCAGCCGACCCATCAGCTGATCTGTGTTTACATGCTATAATTCGGCGTAAGCTATTTGTCGCTCATCTGTACCAGGAATAGGTTGTCCCGTCGGGCTCTTATTTGGTTCTACTATTTTGCGCCAGCTTCACACTGGTATACCGGAGATGCGTTGATCACGGCTTTTTCTACAAAGTAGACAAAAAGTTCCGACTGTTCAGACTATTAACCAGTTAATCGTTACATCATGTTGAGACTAGACTTTAAACTTAGGCAGTTTGCGAATGCAGATGATCTGGGCCTTAGGCAATTGACGCCCCGAATTTTTTTTTCTGACGCTCCGATAACGACGGTAGACCGGCTTGGAGACTGGGCCAGTCAACTGATGAACGACCGCTTCTACCGTTATGATTTGCTGAAGGAAAGTCAATCGTTAAATTACCAGGTTGGAGCTTGTATTGAGATCTCTGGATATCTGCTAGATATCAATCCGTGTCTTGATACCTCAACCCGTACAGAGATGATAAGACGTGTATTGACATATCACGTATAGTTAGTTGCTGCTGATTAGACATTTCAAGATGTTGACCTAACTTTCATCAGAGTTAGTCTTCTGATGGGGGTGGATAAACAAATTCATTCCTTCACTGATAATTCTATGTGTCTTGTTATACTTAATTATCCTGAACACAAGTCATTGACTGACTTTGAATGGGATTCTAAATAAAAATCAAAGGTACAGTTTGAAAACCTGTGATGAAGTTAAAGCTTCCACATTGCTTTTAGCACAGGAATTGTTCAGACTTTAACAAATATCATCACTCCTTGTGTGGTCAAAAACCGAGATGTTGGACGCTGTAAAATAATTGTTGCTGTTTCTGGGTCACATTGTTTTGCATGAACTAGCTTGGAAGGGTTTGACACAGCTACGACCAATCACAACCCATCTCCCTTAACATTGACCATTCAGTAAATAGTTAACAAAGTATACACCCAGGTAAATCGATCCATCTTGACCTCTCTGGACGCATTGATTTATAGCCCTGTGTACTGAGATCTCAATACCTCTTGATATATCAATATGAGTCTGAACCTAATTTCTTGTAGCAAGGAGTCATTACTCAATGATAAAAGTTGTGTACAGCGGGGCTTGTCCCTTTGTGATTTATGGGAAACAAATGCTTATTCATATGGCACATGGAAATAACAATTCTCTTGCACGGCCACTCGAACAGCAATAATTTAAGTAAATCAAACAGGCAATAGCTAAACAAAGAGGGCTCACTCCTGACAACACGCCAGGTGTGCAGCACGCTGTTTGTCATAACTGCTTTCTTAAACCACATGGATAGTTGGAGGCACCGTTCCCTGGACCAATAATTCATCTGAAGATTTCTCCATTGCCTCAACATGAACTAGTCCTATGTGCCAGAAACACACATAACTTGCATTTGTCAAAATTGTCTTTATATACCATTAGTTAAGAATAAATTCTGCACAAGGAATGAGAGATTCTTATAATATATTACTAATGCAGTATCGAATGTTTAAATTCATTCTACATAATGAAATGATTAAGCCCATTTCAATAGTCCAATATAAATATATATAGGATTGTTCTTGAAAAAGAAATCAACCACTCATATTGTTCCTATATACACTGTTTATACTTCACTGAATAATAATTTGTGCAGAAAGAATAAATCAAAATCAGTCAGGTCAGAATACACAATATTACATCACAGAGAGAAGACAGATAATTATTGATATCAATCCATATCCATATCCACATGAACAAAATATCTATGCTCATAAATAGCTGAATTAAATATGGTTTTTTTCAAAATCATAACACATAGGATGCATGAGAAATAACTTTTTCAAAATATGTGATGTTATTTCATGCAAAACAAACTGAAGGTCCATTCACGAAAGCTTAAGAGATGATTTATGTTTTCCGTCTCGTTGTATGATCATAGATGACCACTTGAATGTATTTGGGAGCATCCAAGGGTGTCCTGACAGAGTTGTCTCCAGGACTTGGAGCCTGCAGATAAACCAAGTCAATATCAAACATAGATTCAAAACAATAGTGACATAATGATGTGTTTGCAAGTGTCCATATGTTTGATATATTTGGGGCAGAAACAGGTTTTCTTCAAATGCTGCCTCCCATACCCAGAAGGTGCTCTGGTTGAGAATAGTATCTTGTTTACTTGTGTTTTGGTGCAAGATGTGTAGGTATAGTCTTTGTCTTTGTTCTGTTGGAGGTGTGTTATCTTAAATATTCACAACCAACAAGGTAGTTATTGAACAAGCAAGCTGTAACAACAAAGCATATAAACAAATAGAACAATCCCACATCATTCATTGCACCCCAACATCACCAGTGCTATATATTTATATAATATAATCTCTGAGTCATTTAAATACCTTAGGATCCACATTTAGTATTTTGCGGTCTCGTTTGTTCTTGAAAAGTAGACCCGAAGCATTTTCTGCAATCACTTGGTAGTTTGGAGTTGGGTTTGATGTAGAAGTCTGTGTTTCCCAGTTGTAAAAGCTGAAATGGAATTAAAATGTTTTATGAATATTTGAAGCATATTATTTGTATTACCAGTGAAGTAATGATTTTTCTACATGATGTTAAGTTATATCAACCTGAGGTCTGATGGACGTGGTAGGAGTCTCTTTTTCCCAGAAAAATATGGCTCAAAATCTTCCGTTTTGAGTCTATGAGCAAAGTCAATGTAGCCTGATATTTCTTGTCCTCGGGAATTTTTATCACGGATGAATACAATAGACTGAAACAAACCATACACAACATAGTTACATTCATAGCAACTGCCAACCTAAATCGGAAAGACGATAATTAAGAAAAAGACTCACTGTCATTTTGCCACTTCGGTTAGCCTCCTCCCTCTGAGCTAGAGCTCTCAAAAATGGGTCCTTGAGTTCTTTGCCTGAACTGGCTAATGTTCTGAACCCAGGAAGAATAAAATTTTGTTTCAACAAATTTAGATTGTGAAATAATATCAATAAAGATGGTTATATTGTGGTGGGTTTTGTTTATACCTACTTCTGTTGGCTGCGTTTGCTGAGACGACTAGCCTCTGCTGCCTGCTTTCTGGCTTCAAACTCCTCTCTCTTTAATGTCTCACCACTGCCACGGTAGCCAAGTTCGACCAATTGACGTGCAAGCTCTTCATCCTTACAACACAGAACCAAATTGTGTGGATACATACAGCAGTAAACTCTTCAGAATCGCCTATCATACAAAACTACCTCGTCTTCATTCTACAGTTTATATTTTGTTGTTCAATTTCTAATACAACAAACTTGTCTATGTAGTAAAGGCAATGAAGGAACAAACCCATTCTTACCTCTAAATAATACATGTCTAATGAAGTAATCTGAGAATCGAGAAAATCTTCATAAGTGTTGAATTCTGTGACGATATTGTCACTTCCACTTGGTACATCTTCCTCCATTTTGATTATATGGAAATTCTAGCCCCTTTATAATATATGTATGACGTCCCCTTCTATTATCGCTCAGATCACCATTAACAGTCGATTACAAAACGTCACCATAGACGGTTAGAGCAATAACAGCATCAATTTAAGCTTCAGCAAGTATCGTGTGCAGTTGAATTTCCATCTATAATCATAAAGTGGATTCTGTGACTTGCAAATGAGCCACTTGCGATTTTATCGGATGATAATCGACACCAAGGCTTGAAATATCACCATGACGACGAAACTTCAAACTACCTTCTTATGATTTATTTTAATGCTCGCGAAATTACAGTTAGTAGCATAACGTCATCCGCCCAAGCCGGCCGGTTCATCATAACGTCACCTTCATGAAAATAAACATAACGCCAAGAAGCCGCGCTAGTCGCGATAATTAGCGAGATATCACGGGATTTGTAAAAAAAAAAAACACAAGTAAATGTCTTATTGTCGTTATAGCCTGTAGTGTAATTATTTTTTTAGGTATTCAATGAAACCTTAAACTGTTTCTGAAAGCTTAAATCGACTAACGCAATCTTTCGTTCCCTTAGAACGGCTAATTTTGATATGGTTTTGGGCGATATTACCGGCATCTTTTGACCGCGGCGAGGGTTGTGATACGGTGATATATATATATATATATATATATATATATATATATTATATATATATTCATATATATATTCATATATATATATGTATTTATATAAATGCCGTTCTGCAACGATCAAAGTCATCGCTATTGCGAAAATTATATTTCGAGCGGTCCAGACTATTTCAAACAGATGAAAGTTAAAAAAACATGGTGCGCGCTCACCTCGGCGTGTCGAGGCACAGCCTTACCGCACATATGCCTTTGTTTCCATGATGATGTATTCGAGACTAAAACGTGTCTGCTGGGATCCAACAGTATCAAAAGCAAGCATACATCCGTGGGTGGTGGGCACTTAAGTGTATAGAACCATTTAGAGGTGCTGGGCGACGGGGTATGTTTTTTCGGCCTCTCAACTTGTACGACAGGTTTTGTTGGGCCTCGTACTCATACGACCGGGTATGTTTTTCAGCTGCAATCTGTACTGCGGGTTTTTTGGGTGCTTTGTTTTGTACGACTGGGTATGTTTTTCTTTTCCCATCTGTACAGCGGGTTGATGTCGAGATTTTCTCCCGGGATTTACCACCGATCGTTAACAATGCAAATGCAACGAATGGTCCCTGTGTGGCGCATTGAGAATCACATGCTCGACCGTGCAAGCGTGCAAAGTTATTACTGCATGTAATCAGAAATCAGCTTATCAGATTTTTCCCACACATTTATCCTGCCTACGACGAACGACTGGTTGTACATTTGCATAAGACCCTTTGGTGTGAGATGACATATTTTTTCACAGGCTCTTGATATATGATGTTTTCTAGATGTGAAATTCAGAGATAGAGTCAAAAACATTTGTTTATTGGCACGGAAAGTGACGACGCAAGGTAGCCTTACAGTGACTACTTACAGGGTAGCCTTACAGGACTTCTACGTAGATTATAATGAAATGATATTAGCATAAATGTTTTATACCCGCCCTGACCCCACATAAATCCCTGCCATGACATGGCCTCATTTTTCTAATGACTTCAAGCCATCAGTTGCTGTACGGGACAAGTTGATGCAGGAAGTTTGCATCTACCCCTTCATAATGCGTATGGATGTAGTCATCTTAAATGTGTTCAGCATGGTGAATCAAACAATACCACTCCTAACATGTTAGCTTAGACATACAGCCAGCTCCCTGAGCTATGCCATCTCATTGGGCAATTTCGATTGTACAAGTTTTGTACCAGCTTTCAATGCAGAACAGCATTGTAAAGCCCTTTCATGTCATGAACAATGGAGCAGGGTGTATTTGCTCCAGATTTGGGATGGAGACGGATGCCAGTGACACCCTGACAGGTGACAACAGTAACCCTGCTGCTCCTCTGCTTATGGGCGACACTCTCACCAGCACCTCGCCCCCTGGTGGTATGATACTGCCATCGAATCCAGATGACACACGCTGCTATTGGTATGTTCTCTTACCTAATTTATGACATTCATTTTTTTTTATAATTTATGACATTTATACATTGTTTTCTTTATTTATGACATGTTATTAACTGATTTTCAAACAATAAATGGTAAATTGAACACATTATTTTCTGCTAATTATGATCAATATTTCTGGAATCTAAACATGGCATTTCTGTTTGGAATAATACAATTCCCATTATAGACAATATTATAGTTTACATGTTTGATCCTTGGAAGGTTTTTTCTCTATATATCAGGAAAATTACATGAATGTTCATAAGTTTTTTATTAATTTGATTTTGATTGAATGCTGTTTATCTGTTGTCAGTGGGAATGACCGAGATTTGAGTGTTAGTGAGCTTCAGTGCGGCATGTGCTTACGCTTCTACCATGCCCAGTGTCTCTCATGTGATATCGGGTAAGTAAACCAACTTGCATCTGCACCACACACCCCAACCCCCCACCACCCTTGCTGGGGATATTGAGTTTTATTTTAGTTTATATTTTACTGCTTTTGTTGTTTCCCAACTTTAATCAGACCTTATTACACACTTGTGCCAGTGTGTGATTAAGCCTAATACTTACCTTATCTGAGTATATTGGTCTGCAGACCAAGTGTTCCTTTCCTCATCAATTACCAGTTCTTCTGCAAGCGCTGCAGCAGCCAAGAAAGCTTCACCAAGCGTCCGGCCAGTAAGCATTTCATGGAGATCATTAAATGCTTTACAAGTGTCAAGCTTATTTTTTTCATGTGTATGAATCTCTGTCCCATTTTTGGTATGTGCCAATTTACCTCATTATTTGTTCCAGCATTCAGTCAGATGTGTCACACCGCTGTGGCTAATTTATGTACACAATTCCCAGACCAGAAGCTGTTCTCCAAGGATAAGGTCAGATGATTACTGACAGTGCATGGCTCTCATTCTATGACAAAACGTTACTAATTCACTGAGAAAGTACCATTGTTTCATTATCTGACAGCCCAGCTTCACTCTGATGTAGGTTCAGTAGTATGTTGACCAACTAATGTTATTTATATGTTCAGGATATCATACCATTTTTAGAGGAGAAATGGGAATTTCTGACTACTGCTGCTAGGCGTGTCAAATCCACCTGGCACAATACACTGGGCAAAACTATGGTATACAAGTTTTCCTGTTTGCAAAATTAGTTTTTAAAGCTTGTTGATAGCTAGCTGTGAAATTTAGAACAATTCAGCAAAGTAGCAAAACATATTTATCGTCAATGATATTCAGTGTATGGTTGTTAATTTCATTTCTATTGCTCCAAGTAAAGTATATTTATTAACTTTATTCTGTTGTTTGTTTCAGTTGAAAGATGTTGGAATATTTACAATGCATGAAGATAGTTCAGGGGATCAGTTCTTTGGTCTTGTAAACCAGGTAGCTTCTGGTGATAATTTTACTGCAACCTTTTCCCCAATTTTATTTTGTATGCCAGGAAAAGCACCTGTAATTTTGTAGTACTTGTTACCATGTGTATATTTATCATTCAGTGATTATTTTTCAGGATCTCACTAAGATCGGTCCCAACTGTGAAAGTTACCTTCGTTTAGCAACAGGTTCATATCGGCCAGAACTCAAAGTGCCAGCTCCGTCTGAGGTCAAAATTGATGGTGAGTTACGTAATGCCCCAGTCAAAAGGTATTAAGCATGTGACACACAACTTGTCAAATAAAAAAACAACAGTGAATTTGCCCAAACATTCTATGAAAGACCTATTGCAAATACAAACTGTGTTTTGTTTTTGCCTCTTCCACCTTTTGCATGGTATTTGATTCTGCTGTGGATGCAGCCCCTGCTCTGCCTAAGTCGGGGAGAATGTCAAAGAGAAAAGTGGTTGATGGCATGCAGTCCACTATCAAAAACAGGAAAGGGTCAGTGTCAAGAGATTGGGTGACATTATGAATCACATTCTCCTTGTCCAAGATGGTAGTTTTGTGTGTTTTTAATCCTTGCAAAATAACCACACAGTCCAGGAAGAGCGATATTGAGAGTATGATATCTGCAATATCCCATTGGTTACGCTGTTGCCTGCAGTGAATTACAGGGAGGAACACGGCTGGTCCCTCGTGGGTATCCATCAGAGCATCCCTTCAATAAGGATGGCTACCGGTATATCCTGGCAGAGCCTGACCCTCATGCCCCGAACTGGCAAGCATTTGATGAGAGCCTAGAGTGGGCTGGTAAACCCATCCCTGGATATCTCTATCGCAGATACTTGGAGGCCACAGTTATGATGGCAGTTCACGATCGAGGTAATGAAAATCTCCAAATATCTTAAATTCTATTACATAGAAACCCTGATTGTATAAATGTCATAACTTTCTGTATCAAGTTTTGTTCTTTTATAAGAGAAGAAATATTACAGAAATATTGTTTCAATTAAAAAAATGTCATGTCATGCATCTAATGATATGTTGTCAGCTCCTCAGCTAAAGCCGTCGGATGACAGGATGTCTGTGACGGGGGAGAAGGGGTACAGTATGATCCGAGGGGCGTACGGTGAGCCCAACTCCTTCTCATATACCTAACCCATTAAACTCAATGAAAGCTGTATAAATTCCCTTCCCACACATCACATTTATCTCTATTTTGGTCAAGATTTTACCTAATCTTTAGGAAGCTAATTTAACCTGATTTTCGGTGGGAGTATGAGGGTGTGTATTGTCTGTTTAGGTTGGACCAGTGTGATTTTAGCATCATTCATATTGTGCTGTCATCTTCACCTTGTACTTAAGTACTTGTTAATAACACATAAATTAACAATAAAGAAGGTATAGGTTGAAATGATTCTGCATACTCTAGTAGACGTGATATCTGTATAATCCCTGTGTACACAGGTGTACGGAGCGGGGCCTGGTATTTTGAGATCACCATGACTGACATGCCAGATGGCACAGCCTCACGCATTGGCATCTCACAGGCGCTAGGTCTGTTAGAGCACCATGTTTAGTCATTGTCATTTCAACTATTCTTGTCTGTATATCTATTTTCTCTTGCCCTCTCTATTTAATGTCGATGGCTGGTTCAAACTGTGCAGGCAATTTGCAAGCGCCATGTGGCTATGACAAGTTCAGCTATGCCTGGCGCTCTCGTAAAGGAACTCGCTTCCATCAGAGTCGAGGTCATCACTACTGCGACACGGGCTATGGTCAGGGAGACGTTATTGGTGTCTATGTTGATCTGAGAAACACAGAATCCAGCCATGTCCCCAAGTCCTCGAAAGACTGGGTCAGTACAAGAATGGTGTGATATCTACATGCTATGGATATTTCAGTACATCGTCTTGTTTTTGATGAACTGATGTTAGGTATCTATAGTTTACCATAAAATATAACCCAGTTGAACCATTTGAAACATTGGTGTATTGGAAACAGTGCTGAAACAGTATCCTAGCCAAGATTCCCAAACTGCTTGTCCAACCCTGCTTTCCCTGCCCCAATCTCCCCGTCCACCACTGGCAATGGGAATTGGTTGAATTGTAACTCGACTGGTCATTAACTGCACCATGCCACTGCATGAATGCCTCTTCACAACGGGTGCCTTACATCGTATACTCTCTGCCCATTGTAAAACACAACGGCAAGTTCACGTTGTTGAGTTGACACGCCATCCGTCATGCTATCTCTACGCAGCTTGTCACGGTGGACGTGCATAAAGAACCATGTAGGGACTCGTGGCAAAAGCGGCACCACATCTTACTCTAGCTGAAGAAATGTCGCATGGTAGACATTTCCCGAGGAAGCTCTGATCGCCAATGCTTTATTGGGGAAAAAAGAAACTACACTAAACGTTCTAACGTACCCATAAGCGCGCTGCTTTGCTGATTGTGTTTGAATGGGTTGTTTATATGACCTTGGCTGATTTGTTATATGAGGCATTATGGGAGGCATGAACGGGAGGTGGGTGGACCGATGCATCATGGGAGGCATGAACGGGAGGTGGGTGGACCGATGCATTATGGGAGGCATGAAAGGGAGGTGGGTGGACCGATGCATTATGGGAGGCATGAACGGGAGGTGGGTTGACCGATGCATTATGGGAGGCATGAACGGGGGGTGGGTGGACCGATGCATTATGGGAGGCATGAACGGGAGGTGGGTGGACCGATTGAAGCTCTTGTGGGGAAATTCACCTCCACTTCAACCCCCCCCCCCCCCCCCTCCAACAATTTTACTATGACCGTTCCAATGGACAGGGGGATGGGTCTCTGGCTAAGACTATGTGCTGAAATTGCATTATTTCATGTGTTCCCTTTATTTCAATGTATATTTCTCATTGGACAGAAGTAATTCATTTTTCTGAGCTGAAGTGAACATTTCATATGACCAGTCACCTTGTGACATTATTGATCTATGTTATATGTATGGTGTATGGTGTGTTCACAGCCTCTTGTGAAATTCAAAAGCCATTTGTATTATGAAGAGAAAGATAATGTTGCTGAGGCAGAAAAAAAGATGGTTCCCAGAAGAGGCACCAAGGTGACACGATTTGAGAGCAATTGGTCTTCCTCTCCTTATGTATTTCATTTGAAGACGTGTTCTTTGCCGAACCATTCAACTGGATTTCACTGACTTTTGTTGCAGTTGGTATTCTACAAGAATGGAGAGAATAAAGGTGTGGCGTACGAGGATTTGTTTGAAGGGACGTATTACCCTGCTGTCTCTCTCTACAAGTCTGCAACGGTAAAACGCCACTGAAAGTTAAATCTTACTGCTTGGTCACATTGAAATTAACCAACTCGGATTTAAGTCAATAGATTGTTATATTGACATTGAATGTATTCGTGGCAGCTATTATTTTATTGTTTGATCTTTCAGGTAACAATGAACTTTGGTCCCGATTTTAAACACCAACCTCATGATATAGCACCTTCCATCTGGAAACCAGTAAGTTGAAACTGTACTTCAAAAGATTTGGGTAATTAATTCCTTAAGATGATACTGTATGCCATTGGTTTACGCTGTGTACAGTTAAGTGACGCAGCCACGGATCAAGTGGTCGAGAACGTAATGTCAGACATGCTCTATCACGTCGACCATGAAGGCAAACTCCCCGAGTTCTGAAGACTTCCTCCGTCACTCAACTTACCTCATCACAACTACACTTATTGCCTGGTAAAGATGTCTACCACAATGCTGAAGCAAGATAGAACTGATGTCACAGATGTGACCCGATCACTCCCAGTGCTTTGAGCTGGAGTTCAGCAGCTCAGGAGTATCCGTATGTATCTTGATAACTGGCAGCAGAGGGGAAAGATGAAGGTCTTGTATAGGAACCAAGCTTCCCCAGTGACTGAAGTCATCAATGGAGGTGCTGTGAAGCGTGACTTACACCCCTCTTCTTTTGTACTCCTTGCTCATCCTTCTGACCAAACACGGCCTGGTTCTGGTATACTTTGCTATGATTTTTTTACAAGAGCTCATATTGTGACAAAATAGCTCTTGCAAGGCTATGTAAATAAATGTAAATATTCACTAAAAAATATGTTGATGGCTTTTGCTATTTATACAGATGTCTCACACCTACTATTAGCTCAGACTGTGACATCTACCGTGATATAACCAAATATTTGATAAATGAATTCAATCAAAGGAAGTTCCCGTCTTGTGATATGGTGATATATAATTTGAGCTGTTATAATGGCCCATGTTCTGCTTTGTGGGGAGATTGACTCGGATATAAGAAAATAAAACCTATTTATACTTAAAGGTTGTATTTAATTCATCACAGCCTCCTTTGATAGTCAATCTTTGGAAATAGCCCTCCAAATATATCCAGTACATCATATGTATATAGTTGTTTCAAGCAAGCAAATCATATTTGCGAGAAGCCAGGAAGGAGAAGTAAGAACCTTTTTTATATTGAAATGACATGATTTATTCCCAAAGCACAGGATTTATAATTACATATCTGTTTCACGGGGCACTGTAGTAAAGTAAGACTGCATGGCCTAGAAGGTCCCTATATCATATCTGGTCATAACTGGCATTGTTGCACAGGAAACCCCTGACCAGCTATCACTTGAAAGGCAACTTAGACTAGAATACAGCTATTCAGGGGCAGAAGAGTGAAAGAAAACATAAACACAACAGATCAATCATAATTATATTACTCGAGAAATAATATCGCCAAATAAACGTTAGATGCGGGGATATATGACAACAAAACTCTATATTGAGACGACAAATAAAAAGCTCATTGATGCATGTTAAACACATAACCAACACAAAGCCAAAGCTCACCGCTCTGTTCCGAGGATACACCAAGCATATGTGGAAGGGTGACGGGGCAAATACTGAGAGCAATATTCCCCTCAAGTCGTTGGATAATTTCATAAAGTATCTGGCCAATTAATAACCCACAGAGCAACATTTACACCAAAGCATTTGTCTTGAATTATTGCACATAATATTGAAGAAAAAAAACTATAAATTTAATACAAGTCGACAGTAACAAACTGATCAGACACGCCATTAAGGACAAATTCAACATCACTGTGGTGTACAAGTGGTCAGAAATTCTAGCACACCTTATTGCTTTGACCAGCTCAGCTGGATAGATTGATGCTACACTATTTTGATCTAGGAACACATTAACAAACAAACACCACCAGTTAGTGCCCGAGTGGTTTCAACTGCAAATAGGTCAGCAGGAGAGGCTGACGTGTGAGAGAGAGGATGATGTTATCAGCGATTCAGAGCTTGTTCATAACAATATCTGATTTGTGGAGAATTGCCTTGTGCTTTTAACATCAACATCGTGGTGAAATAAAACTAATTTCTCTGCTGGAGCCATTGTTAAAGTTAGATGGATAGCTGTCAATTATGAGGCAATCTGAACAGGTCCAGAGCTTGGCATGAACCTCAAACAGACATTGCAGGTTCTTAAGATCACTAAAAGCCTGTTCAAGAAAGCCCTATTTGAGCACATCATCTTCCACCTCAGTCACTACCCACCATCTTCCTAGCTGCCTCACACCTGTGTTTCATAGTAGGAAGGAGTTTGGCTGCCGTAGACATATTTAGGATGGATGGCAGGTGGTTGTAATGAGGTGCGAGGGGCTGGGGAGTCGAGCACCTCTAGCATGGGGGCTACGTAGAAAGGCATGGAGGTGCGTGAAGAAGAGGAGGAAGTGTCGTCACTGAGCCATCTTGCCGCCAACACAAAGCACACAGTCAATGAGTACACTCAAACCATGGCATCCTGTATGTGACAGCAGCTAGAGAAGTGAGTGCACAAGGCATCATGCCATATGGCAACCACAGCCAGGGTTAAAGCTCCTTCATAAACAATGTTGGCCAAGTCAAACATAAGTTAGCTAGTGTTACTACACACAGAATCACATTAAGAAGTTGAAGCCCCGAGCAACAAGAATTAGCCAGAGCAATATCTATTGTACCCCACCACAACCCTCAGTTATAAATCAGCTATCAAGGCTCGTTTCTCAATGTGATTCTAAATGTTTTACCATTTGTATAATTAAAGGTGCATTAAGGGAAAATTTATACAAACTACAGAATTCAACTACAGTTACAGGGGAAAAAACAATATGACTAATTAAAGACCACATGGACAAGATAAGCAAAGCCCTTAATTAGACAAAGCTGATGCAAATATTACTTAAGAATGCTGTAAATAGAAAGATTCTGGTTAGTTGTATGTCATGGACAGCCATAACAATGAAGAAACTGCTTTCATACACAAAGCCGCAAAATAAAATCATATAGTACAAATCTAAACATGAGATAAGTTTGTACATTTAAAAAAAAAAAAAAAAAAAAAGGTGAGGAACAAAACAAATCCAGAGATCAATTGAGGAGGAAGAGGAGGTGCCCAACCGCCTTAAAATGTAATGTCCCTGACAGTTTTATACCTCAGCCCATTAAAGCTGCTTAAAAGGGGACTGCATGGAAAAGAAGCAATATTCCAAAATTGGAAACTGCATAAAAAGGTAAACTTGGATATCAAATTGATTGAGAATACATACAGTTAGCATGTACCACAACAAAGGGAAATTTGACGTGTGCGAGAACTGAAAGTGAAGGCAATGAATAATTATCAGGTGATATCCAAACAAGATGGCTACTGTATACAAAAACACCCTCGGAATATACATTCTTAAAACAACAGAATGCATTGCTAGAGATGCAGCTAATTATGCAGAAGTGTGTTGATCTAATCACCTACATATGTGTGAAGCAAATGTACCAGGCAAGTAATTAGCAAACACACAGCTTTAAATGATATCAAACATCTTTGTAATAAAGAAAGCTGCTCTCCAAAACCAGGAATGCACAATAAAGACAGCTAGATATGATGACAAGCAACCATTGTTCTATTCAACCTGGAATAAATAAAAGGTTGAGGCAAGAAACAGACACAGGTTACAACTGGCTCCCTCCTCATCATACCAATCATCACAATGGTTCTCACAGCCATTCCCATGCCCTTCACCTGATAATCTCTCACATTTGGCCATTTTGAGCTGATCTACCAATTCCCATGATGGGCCATTAGTACAATAGCTGTAAGTGATAGCTGCAGTGATACATTGGCACTGCATAAAATAGAACCCACCACAGCTAGCAATAAGACAAACATTGAGCTGATACCAGAAAGATGCAAGTGAGTGACCTAACAGTAATCATAACACTGTATATAACTCATTATGCCATGCAAATATTCAACAGAGGACCTATTTTAAAATCTCCAAGCAAGTGATTTATCATTCACAAATATCATACAGGGGATCCAATGTAAAGCCATCACTCCTGAACATAGCAGTGCAGACTGGTAAACAAACATGATTTATAAATGGAGGTTAGTATACTAAATGCAATAACAATGGTCTTTTGATTGTGTGACACTGACCAAGTGCAGAGAGTGTCATTAACATCAATGGTATGGGTTGGTTTCGATTCCATTCAACCATGAGCGTCCCACCCCGCTCTTAAATCGTGATAACTATACAACGAAGAGTACACGGCCTTATGCATTTAGTGCTCATCAGGTCGAACAATGCACAGCCAATGCATCTCCAAGACATTCATTCACAAAGTCCCTTTGGTATTTCAGTGCAGACAAACATAATGCATGCTCCCCAAGCTGATTACAATGCCTATTATGCCATAACTAGATATATAAATATATAAAAAAAAGTGACAAGGAATTCCACACCATCGGCATTCAAGCCACTGTGTTCAGCATGCATGGTGTGATACTCCTGCAGTGTCCAATTTAGATCTGTTGAAGATTCAATCTCTTCTAGGCTATTATCGGATGTGATCATAGTTGACTCATAATTCTAACAATGCTGTGATGCTAGAATCTAAATGGGTGCTGCGCAGATTGAAGCAAGGAGGATATTGATTGTGAATGCAAATTAGTAAGCAACAACACAAATACGTCAGAATTTGTGCGCTTCTTGGTAACGGTTTTTAAAAATGCAACTCATACGAATCCCCATCACCATTCCACTTCCATAGTCATGCTTTTTGAGGAATAAGACAGGTGAGAGCATGCATGTTAATGTCCTGGTGGCCTGTCATACCGCTCCATGCATTCCCCCACCACGAGTATTGAGGCAGTGTCACTATACAGGCAGCCATGGCTGGCGTCACAGGAACCAGAGCGAGGAAGTGAGACAGATGGAAGGCAAGTCTTTTGTCTCACTGTAACAACTTGTTATCCTGGATAGATGCCCTTAGCATTAACAGCCAGAAGAGGCAGGGCTTTGGTACGAGAGGAGGTGTGGGTGAACGAGTGAGTGAGTGAGTGAGTGAGTGAACAACTGGGGGTTGTTGTTGTTGTGCAGGCCAGACTGTGTGAGCCCCACCCCACCACCCGTCCCACCAACAGCCAGTCTGACATGGACAAGCAGGGGAAGGCGGTTGGAGTCAGAGGTGGGTGTCAGTGGTAGTAGCTGAAGTGCTGTATATGGCAGCCCTGTAACTGTACCTGTCTGATGCGCTCCGTCTCACAGCTGGGTTAGAGACCCCCACGGTGCCTCCCTCCCCCTGTGCGACCCCATCGGGGGAATCAACGGATGGAGGGGAAGCAGGGAATGAGGGTGGTTGAGAGTCCTCGTGAGGAGGAGGGGACGGAGGCTCGTCCACCTCCCCGATAGCGACCTCCACAAGCGACGGTTCTAGTTCAGGGTGGAAGGCTGTCATCTTAGCTTGGAGTAGGAATCTATACATGTTGAATCTCTTAAGCTGGACAACAAGAGAAAGAACACATTGTCATTTGTGTGTTAAAGTAAAATGTCAAGAAATACCTTACACAACAAACCATTTGATTAAGGACAATCTTATACATTCCTGAAACCTACTTCAAATTGCAGATAGGCCTCCTTTTCGCAGTACTCTTGAATGAACCTCGACTTGGCGCCCTTCTCTGGCGGGTATTTCCGGTGCTCATTGAGTTCCCTGTCCAATCGAGCTAGCTGCTTGTCATGGCTCAGCAGCTGTTCACTCTGTACATGGTGACAAAAACAAACCCATAAAACTACTCAATCATTGGGGAATGAATGCAACACCTCAAAATCATTCCAATACAATTTGGTCCCCTTAATAAAATCATACAAAGTACATGTCAAATTGTAGAAATGCTAGTTGAATTGTGACATACGATATTCAGCTTAGTGTATGAAGCGGGCATGAGCTGGCGTTGGAACTTGCGCTGAGAACCAACTGCTCCAGGGAGTGGGGGTGCAGACAGACTCGAGGCCACAAAGTTAATGGTGTCAATCCACTGTTGGCACTCCTTACTGTCACTGGGAAACACCAACATACCTTGGTCATACAGAGTCAGAAAGGCACAATACAGAATTAAACAGTAAAGATGTTTAATGGTTCACCAGAAACTGTACAACACACTTGTACATACATCAGCAATTCTCACTGCTCAATGAATGAACAGTCCATCAAATATCATCTGTGTGATAATTATCATATGTTCAACTTGACAACAAACACAATCAATAATTAATGAATCATCAATAAATTTATTGGGAGAAACACCAATACACTCAAGTATACATTCTTTCCGGAAATCACTCCCAAATCTATATCCAAAACTGATAATTTAGTAATGAAAGAACTACAATTGGACCAATACACTGTCATTCCATTAAAGAGAGGGAAACAGAGAGAAAAAAAGAGAAAGTCCTCACCTAGTCTGAAACAAGTATTGAGCCCAGTCAGCGGTCTGCAAGCGGAAGACGTATTGTTTCTTCTTGTAGTCAGAGGCCTTGGTGGCCAGCGCGTGGTGGATGCGGATACAGTGACTCATGTTGTCAGGCAAGATGGCCGACTTCTTGAAGCCATGCTCGTCTTTGTGCAGGTAGATGACCATGTCTCGGAGGGTGGCATAGAACATCTTCCAGCCTCTCTTACCAATAGGGGCTGGAAAAAAGGTGTTGAACAATATATCATGGAGTTAATCAGTTGTAACATATCCACAGTTGAGGTGCGAGTCACTCATATATCTGGTTAATGCCTCCCAGAATCATCACGAAATTGCCCATTTCCTTTAATGCACATATAAAACAAAGGTAAATAAAACCATCACGATGTCAGGTTTGGTTGTGGAGATACGTTACAGGACAGTAATGTATTAGCTAACAATAAGTTTACATGCCCCACTACCCGAGACACTCACTTTTGCGGCCATCAGGATCAATGCAACACTTCCTCATGACAAAGCCCTTCTTGTACTCAATGGCTTTAGAAGGATCAGGAATCTGCATAGGAAATTAGAAAATATACAAACAAATGCTAAAGCACTGTTCGATGGTAGCAACAAAATCTTTTATGAATTATCATGAGCTACATTGCATATCAAATTTGTGAAGTTTTGCCCATGCTAAGATTAACATAAGTTGTAAGTTGTGTGAATAAAAAATACATCTAAGAATGGGTTGTGTCCCAGATATCTTGAGTCGCGAGAAGCTGCTCCGAGCAATTCATCCTGGTCTTCCTCCCTGTGCAACACGAGTGACCACATCGAATTAACTAAAAGCATTCTCAAACAAACCTCGTAAATATAATCAGCGTCATTTAGTAGTAATCCCCCTGTCATAGATTATATATCAAAACACATAGGAGAACATTGAAACCTGACATACATTTCACACTGAAGAGGTTCCTGGAGTATGGACTGGTAGAGCTGAGTCAGCACTTCCTCAGGGAAGTCCTTCCCTTCATTAAGATCAGCAAGGTTCTCAACAAACTCCTGAGCTGTCATTTTCCGACCAATATTCTACAACCACCCAAAATATAACAATGAAGCACTTGAAAGAACACTTCAGATGCTTCAATCAATTAATAGACACTTGTATACTAGCATCATTATTTACAATAAATTCATATTTGATCCAATTTGGAGTAGGCTGAGAGGGGACAGGAGCCTCACCTGTCCATGAAGGTCAGTGTTAAGGAGCATGAGAGCACAGGTGAGGGTATGACATGCATCTAGACACATAACAACTTAGACATGTCATTCTGAAAGGCGAAAATCATATCTCAATAGTCTAGACACACTAATAAATAAGAACGAACACTGGCTGTTGATAGCAATGTGATAAGCAATTTCCCTATGGCTCCTAATGAAATCATCAATACAGCAGGCTGTGGCAGGTACTGATCAGCCACAGAGATAAATATACAGCAGTTAACCCAAACATAATATATAACAACAACAACAACTGTTCCCATAGGCCAATCCATTAAGTTCACATACAGTTCACCTGTGCATCAGGACCCCCCCCAAAAAAGACCATCATCATAACAGGAGTCTGAGAGCTACCTTCACTGCAGAAGTTGCCCGGGTTACACTGCATGTAACGGTGTGAGAAGCGGGCAAGAACACGTTCTCTTTCCTGCGTCTCTCCCGATAACGTGAGCTGCACCAAGAAGCCTCGTAGTGCAATATCGAGGCTCTGTCCTGAGAAGTCAAAGTAACTCAGGTACTCCTCTCCAACCACCTGCGCAAACTCATTCCTGCTCCACACAGAGCAGCTCTCAATGTTAACAAATACTATCAGATAAACACCACTCATTGATATTAAGGCGCAATCAAACATTTGATTTGAAGAAATATAAGTGAGGATTGTCCAATTGAGAACTGACACAAGGTGTAATGCAGGACCAAACAGTGAGCAGGGCCAGAAAATGATTTTGATGGCTGCAGGATACTGCATACCAATATGTGATTGTCCTCCAACCATATTTACGACCATAATACAAGAATGAACACAGACTAATTTCAATCGGACTTCACATTACCCTCTACAGTTATTCTTTGTGGCAGTTACAACATCAGATATTCATGTTTCAACACACACACACAATCAATAAATACCTATAAAAATCAAAAGATTACAAAAACGTACTTTTTAGAGAGGTGCTTCACAATATCCCCTTTCTTAAATCCATCCAGATGAAAGAGGCGCTTAGCGAGTCTAGCGGCTGATGGCCGGTGAGGATCCTTTGCCGGCTGATGATAGAGACTAGACGAGTCCCAGTCTCCTGCTTCAGTCCGACCTGTAGCACCTTGGTCTGGTTGCCATGGAGATCCAGTTTCTGACACATGGGATGGGGAAGATGTGGATGTATTTGGATGATGAGGGATGGAGGAAGTGCGTTTGGGAGGCGGAGGTCCTGATGGCGAGGTTTGTTGTGGTGGTGCTTGGTTAGGAAACGATAAGTTGGGACTAGAAAAGCGAGGTTCAGCTGGTGATGAAGATGAAGACGATGATGGAGCCGATGTATTGCTCAGTGTGGTGGTGATGAGATCGTTATTGATTTGCATAGGTTTGGTCCTACTCGATGAGGTCACTGACAAGGGACTGTTTGTAATAGAGGGACTGTCTTTGGTATTGGTGTTTAGTGTGTGAATGGTTGATGGACTGCCAGCAGACATCGCTGCTGAACTCACTTCCACAGGGGACATTCCACTACTTAAACTACTAGTGATTGGCAGCTCCTGAGTGTCAGTTTCTTTCTTTGATAACAACGTCCGCTTGTCACGTTTTGGACTCTCCTCCGTCTTTTGCGCTGGAAAATCTCGAAGTTTGCCGCCTTCTTTCAGTTTAGCAATGCTTTTAGGCTCCTCCACACTGAGAAAGGTCGGCATATGTACAGGTTCAGATTTCCTCTCCACATGGTAGTTCTTTTCTGGGGAACTTTCTTCACTGTTGGTCTGAAACTGTACATACCCCATACTGTCTATAGATGTAGTGGACTGGTCATAGTGTAAAGCATCTACAGATGACGCGATCTTATCTTCAAAGTCTATGTCCACAAATGTCACAGTGTCTTGGTTATACTCCAGATAATTCTCATGACTTTTACTGCCACGCACACCAGAGCTCACAGCTGACTTGGAGGCATGTGAAGACCGTTGTGAATCTTTAACACCAATTTTTTCTGCACTGTGACTGACCACCATGCTCGACTTGACAGGAGCATTGGTGGATTCAACTTTGGACTCACTACAAACAGACTGGCGGTCGTAATTACTAACATCGGGGACATGCTCTTTTTGTGGCGAGTCTCCATTGAAGGGCCCATAGCCATCCACCATAGAGCTCTCAGAGTCTGATTTTGGAATCTGGATATTTTCCTCAATGGTCTCTAAAATAACATCATGTGACTGAACAGTACAAGGGATGCTATCACTGGGTTCATCTGAATGAGCTAAACCACTCAGCTGGCTGTGGAGATCTTTGACAGTATCAGCATTATATGAGTAGTCTTCGCCCGTGTCCATTACGACGGGTAGTGGAGGTGGAGGGGGGCTGTCGTGAGATCGTGGTGGTTCCAAGCAGTCCAACAAAAGCTCCTCAGGGGGTGGGGGTAAATTCTCTACATCAAAGCTCATACTGTCTGTGGGAAGCATCTCATCTTCACTGGAAATGTCATCGGGGGGAATGTCTAGTTCGGGAAAGCGTGGTGTCTCAGATAATCTGAGATCAATTGGAGGTGTGTAGTGATGGTTACCATCAGCAGTGGAGTTTTTATGACTCTTTCCCGATGCTGCGGGTACCTCAATGACAGGTACCTCATCAGAATGATATGACGGAGAGATTTTCTTCACCAAACCAACTTGCTTTTCTGGACTTGACTTCAGACTTATTTTGGGAGAGACATGGGGTGTGGATGGTTTTGGAATGCGACTTGGTCTTTTCTTTGGCAAGTCTTCTACCTTCTTGGATGAGTTCTTGGGTGAGGTAGTTTTGTGGTCTTTGTTCACTGGGCTCTCCTCTTTGAGTGAGGACTTCTTGCTGGTTGACCCAGACCTGCTGGTGTCTCCTTTACGGGGAGTGGTCTGAATAATCATGTCACCCGTCATGACAAAAGTTTCAAATTTTCTATCTCCTCTTACCATATTTTCTGACCCATTTTCCACTGCGTTTTTGCAAGCAGGTGGTGAAACGGGACTCTTGGGTAAGCCGTTCTTCTGTTGCATGTGCTTGGTGTGGTGTGGGCGTGGAATGGCAGGACGAACAACGCGCGGACTGACGCGGGTGCCGCGTGATGCCTTGCCCCGTTCTTCTTCCATTAGCTGTGGCATGACATCTATCCTTCACATCACATGACTCGGCTACTTACACCTAACACACAACATAGCAGCCAAGTGAGAAGAACCATAGACTGTGAAATGAGCATTGAACATGCTACAAGTGGCACTCAAGTGAAAAGGCTTCTTAGACCTTTGTTCATAGCGTACTGTATGTCAATACATTAATTAACATCATGAACCACAACAGCCTTTAATACATACAAATAGATAACAACTCAG
This sequence comes from Urechis unicinctus, assembly GCA_034190875.2. Classification (NCBI taxonomy): domain Eukaryota; kingdom Metazoa; phylum Annelida; class Polychaeta; order Xenopneusta; family Urechidae; genus Urechis; species Urechis unicinctus. Next base: position 28,524,302 of record CM067347.1, read on the forward strand.
CCAATCTAGAGTTATGAATGCTTCATATCTGTACAAGTACATAAGTAAAGATCTTGTCAGAAACTTGACAGTATGAGTACTTGACAGCATAGGTTCAACTTGTATGGTTTATATCATAACCATACAAGGGACCTTTCAAATGAATCAAATAATTGGACAAGTTTTGTGTTAATTGTTGAAGACTAACACAAATAGTGCACCTCTCTATACCAACTCTACCACAAAAGAACCTTTGATGTTCATAACTGCAAATAATATACAATCAACAACCATGGGTGTGGCTAATATAAGACGGATGACTTATGCGTTTACATACACCCATTCACTCGTGTCATTTTATTGGTTCAGCCGAAATATGTGGAGAAACAGAGCTTTTTGGAGGTTAGTTCAAGTTTACCCATCTAACCTACAGGCATATACTATAAGTTTTGTAATTCTGTATAATAATTACTAAATGTTCGGTGATTTTTTTTCCAGAAGAACAAAATCAGTGTTTCCGGCAAGATACATTTTATTGGTGTCACCACAACTTTATGCCATACATTGATTTCATGGAACTAGTGTTAACAATTAAACATGACCTTAAAGGGCACCGAAGTGACTAGGCAAAACCCTGAAAAAGATATCCTGGGGTTTATTCTATATAGTAGGTTTGATTGCTGACACAATATTGTCATTTTAAGTGTGTGGTAAGGAACCTGTCAGTGAAGTATTTTCACTACAGAATTATGATTTTTTATACAGAATCCAGATTGAAAGCTCTTTTAATGGGACCAGGGACATGATATTAGAGGTTGTTACTGTGAACGAATGCAGTGCTGGCTTTCCCAGGATATGATAAAAACCAAGAATCCAATAACTTCACAGGAAAACATACCCTTCAGTGATTGGTGTAAGTTTTGCAAACACGTTTTGGCAAGGATTTTGAGCAAGGATATCTGCCTGAAAAATGCATTTGAGCCCAGGAATTCCTTATGCGTAAGTAATTTTGCATGTGGAAGTATGAGCTTTTGAAATTTGAAATTCCATATAGGTCCAATTAAACTACAATGTGAGATAAAAGTGCTATGGTGTGAGTGTTAACTTATGATTTGTAGTTCTGAAAGGCATTACGTGTGATAGGATGATAACTTGCTCTTGGGTCAGCACTAAGAAACGTGTTTATAACTTATACAGAAGGGGGGGAAACAATAATAAATACACTGAGTGGCATGTAACCGAAATAACTAGGCATAGCAATTACAGTGAATTAATGAGCCATTCATATATTTCACAATGTAGGAATCATATTACAATATCACAAGTGAGGTCAAGTAATCTGGTACTTAACTATAATGGATAAAACCATGGAGAAATATCATTGTAATAAATCCACACCAGTTCTTACAATATAACAAATTGCATAAGAGAACATTGCTTTGTAGCACTATTTAGGAGGGTCGGATGATGAGGGATCAGCCCTAAATGACATAAATTGATTTTATAATGACAATGTTAAGACACTTCCACTTTGGGCTGGGGTTCGCCTCACACAGCGTCTACACTGTTTTCAACTCTTGATCGTTCATGTCAAAGCTGCAGATGTCAACCATCAGGGGCAAGGTATATTACAGACTCCCATCCCAACCCCTCATCTCCACTAAACAGCCTTTGGTGAAATGCAAACCAAGTGACTGCACAAGTGTGTAGGTGTGGGAAGGGTTGAGTAGGTGATGTGGTAGAGGATATTGGTGCTTCCAACATAATGGTTACGCATACACAATTAAATCCCCTAGTCACTCCACATCCACAAAACCATCAAGCAGCTTCACTCACCATGTTCTCACCACATTACCATACATGCACCTACTTTTATGGATCCCGAATTGAAGTCAATGAAGGACTGTAAAACTGCCGGATCTAGTCTCCTATTAAGTCGTAGAATCATTACACAACACGCCTGTCGTTTAAGTCGTTTACCTGACTTATCTTACGATATATTTAACAATTCAAGCAATAGTCATTTCGCAGGAACAATCATACGTGGTGTGAATAGTACACTGATTGACAATGTGGTTGTGTTCCGGTTGGTCATATTACAGGCTTTTGGCCACTCCAAACTGAAAATCCGGTGTCTGCTTACGTTGTATTCGATTCCAGTCACTTCCTTTCAGATATTCCGGTTATCCGACCATAATAAAAAAACATGAGCCAGTGATTAAAACCATAGAAACCATTTATGAAAACTCAGTACGACCTCATAAACAATATTATTATCGTTTGTGGAATCCAACCTGCAGAAACGCAAAGGTCCAAAACGTCATTAGAATGAGATGACAAGTCAAAACACAATTGCTTCCTTGGTGCAAGCACGCTAACCACATGCATGGTACTTGTTATTTCGGAGGAAAGTTATAAGGATTTACTATATTCGGGCAAGAAAGTTACATGGCATTCAAATGAAAAATTCGGCGCTATCGATGTCTCTAACATCCTTTAATTCAGTATCCCAGTCAATTTATTATTATTTTTTGAGAGCAAGATATTTTTGATTGAACTCATCTCGATCGTCGCCTCGCTGCATCCAGGAAATGATGTCTTGCAGAGATCATTTTTATTCCAAATCATAAAAAATCGCATCAATTATTAATCAGCCACAGTGCACAATATGAGAAATTTGTCACAAATGAACATCTTTATGCAGGCATATGGTATCAAAGCCATGAAAATAAATGATAAGAAGACAGATTTATGGTTGAATTAAACCATACTATTACAGGATACCATTGTTCCAATCACCCATGACTGATACAAATAAAAGAGTGGCAATCAAGTTGTAGAGGTTAAAAGCAACCCAAGCGATGTTCTGTAATACGCTATGATGTAACTTGATGTGACATCCGGCGATAAATCAAGAGAGGTACGTTATGAACTATGGAGCGTGTCAACACGCGCCCGTTGTCTGACGTGGACAGTGGATAACATAAGCATGTTACCTCGCGCCTGATGGTTGACGATCTGATATATCCATGTATATCATGGACGCTGTCAGAGGCGAATGTTATTTGCCTATGGATAAAGAGCAAGAGACATTAATTGTTTGCATTTCCAGATATATTCGAAGAGTGAGACATTGTGCGACACATACGCAGACCATTGAGTACGTAGAATGGGAGACCCCGTTGCGGTTTTCTCCGAGAGGTGGCGGCACAGAGCAATGCGGTCCCAAGCTCGACCGGAAGTTATCAGGTTATGCGCTTACTTCGCGGTTTATGCGTAAATACAAGAGATTCATTTCCATTTTGCTTCACTTCGACGAATAAAATTTCTCGCTCTACGTCACGCGGTCATGAGATATTTGATGGTGACGAAATTTAGGGTAAAGCTGTCACTGTCAATACGCTGTGCGTAGCGTACGAGCATCTCCGAAACGCTGTGAAACGAGCCGACCGGCGACGTACAACTGGCCAAGTCGAGATCAAAGAGACCCAGGTATATTGTTTTCTAGACCACTTTTTCTACGTACAAGAACCGTAACACAATGAATGTGGTGGTGAGAGCCACACCAGGAGGCCTTGTGTCCTAGGTGTCTCCCTCTTATGGCGGCGCAACCAGTGACAGACAGGTGATGGAAACGAGCTAACTACCAGAAATGTGTGACCAGGGTGACTCGGTAATGTCTGACAAGGGCTTATTTGCTCGCTATGATGTAACCGTAAATATACCATATGTTGGCTTTAAGGGTGAGCTGGGTTGTTCTCATTGACCAGGTATGGCACTGAGACAGGAGTGACATGTTTGTCCCTGGTACTGTAGGGACACTTGACCTCAACATTCATGTCATCAGACACAACCCCATCTGTTGAGCATGCGAGGTAGGGGTGTGTTTGGGATACTACAATCCCACATGGCTTGACTTCGGTCCCAGTCAACTCTGCATATTCCTCAGAGCCACAGGCTCATTACGGATACCGTGGTCGATTGATTTGGCCCGAATCTGGTTGACGCGGGTCAGCGACTTCGCCATACGGACCAAGTCTGTTTTGATAGTTTGATAGTTGCTTTGCATATCCTGCCAATCTGGGAGTTCAATTCTTTGCCCGCTAAGAATCGCATTTCGCTTCTTCAGCTCTATTTTCAATTGCTGTAAGGTCAGACGGCCGTATATATCCATCAGTAATGATTTGCTCCAATGTTACCAACGATATAACTCGAAAGATTTCAATCAAAACTAACGATGTTGCGCAACCTTCTATGGTAAACTGTGTGTATTAGAATACCGGAAGCGGGCGAGGGACCGCATTGCTCCGTGGCGCCGCGTAGCGGATTAAAACTCGAGGTCTCTCATTACATGACTGTGGAAGGTATCAACTGGTTAAGTAAATATCAATGTATTTGCAAAATCCCTGCTGCATGCCTGGTCCTCAGTGCCTCTTTGAAATATTAAAGGGGTTACTTTTGAGTAAGGAATCCATGCCATCCCTACAGATGAACTCAAGTTAACATGGTTAACCTGCAAAAACATATCAAGAGAGAGAGAGAGAGAGAGAGCGAGAGAGAGAGAGAGAGAGAGAGAGGAGAGAGAGAGAGAGAGAGAGAGAGAGAGAGAGAGAGAAGAGAGAGAGAGAGAGAGAGAGCTCTCGAGCTAGAGAGAGAGAGAGAGAGAGAGAGAGAGAGAGAGAGAGAGAGAGAGAGAGAGAGAGATAGAGAGCTCTCTCTCTCGAGAGAGAGAGAGAGAGAGAGAGAGAGCTCGAGGAGCTCTCTCTCTCTCTCTCTAGATCTCTCTCTCTCTCTCTCTCTCTCTCTCTCTCTCTCTCTCTCTCTCTCTCTCTCTCTCTCTCTCTCTCTCTCTCTCTCTCTCTCTCTCTCTCTCTCTCAGTGGCAGTTTCTTATGGAGTCAAGGATCCCTCTCCTCAGACGCGGTACTCACGCGATTCTCTCTCTCTAGCTGCGCGCCGGGCTAGCAGAGTAACGGAACCCCTGAAGCAAGGAACGTACACTAGCTGTTGAGCGAAATCTACTGCCACGTGCACAGCATTGAGGTGTACCGTACTTAAAAATAGAGAGAAAGAGAGATATAGAGAGAGATATAGAGATATATAGATATATAGAGAGAGAGAGAGAGACATATATATTATAGATATATTAGATATAGATGATATATGTATTTATTTACATATATATAGGGGCAAAGGGATAGATATATAGATGTATATATATGTAGATAGATATAGGTAGTAGATAGATATGGAGATAGAGGAGTATATTATATAGATATATATTAGAGAGTATATAGCAGTATATATATATATATATTTATAGAGGAGGGATCTAGGGATATATGATATATTATATATATATATATATAGAGATATGTATATATATATAGTAGATATATGTATATATATCTAGGTATATATGTATATATATATATGTATATGGGATATATATGTATATATATATATATATGTATATATGTATATATACATATATGTGTATATATATATAAAATATATATATATGTTTATATATAAATATATATATATAGATATATATATAGATATGTATATATATAGATATATATATATATATATAGATATATGTATATATATATATATATATATATATATAATTATATATATATATACGTATATAAAACACTCACACACTTATAGGTTTGGCCTACTTAGAGTTGGCACAAGCGCCAACGGCATGTCTTCCAACGGCATGCCTGGACGACCAGCAATACGGTACCAACAATATAACACAAACAATATTAGCGCTAAACAAAAAAGAGAGGAGGAGAGAGAGAGAGAGAGAGAGATAGAGATATATATAGAGAGATAGAGAGATATAGATATATATATATATAGATATATATATATATATGTTCGTATATATATATATATATAGATATATATATATATATATATATATATATATATATATATATATATATATATATATATATATATGCATGTATTTATAAACATATATTTATTTATATATTTTTGTTAAAAGATATTCAGAGGCTGTTTTCAATGTGCCGTTATCGATAAATAGATGATTTGGTGATTACAATAATTTTTCGATATTATTGTGGAATCATTTAGGAACTGGATAAAAACCGAAGCAAATCGCAACCAGGCGCCAAAAAAAGAAATCCAGCTTTAAGCAGTGAGACATTTGAAAAGTGTGCAGAATGGCATGTCATTGTTTTTACAACTAATCAGGGACCTCTTTCCAATTGTAATAGACCCTAATACCCTTCAAAGTGAAGGGTAAATATTTGTTTGGTGGATTGTATAACCGATGCGGGCGCTGTGTTGCTGTCACAGCGTCTTGTAACGAATGGATTATTTCAGGTCCAATATCCGGGTGCCGCGTGTGATAGGTAGACTGATTTGGATAACTTCAATTTGTGAAAAATTGCACAATGGATATGTAATATGGCACTCAGTGAACGAGTGTCACCAGTTCAGGTTTTTGAGAAGTGATATAGAAGGACGCCTGTTTTTCATTCAATTGACTGCCACGGTGCCTGCTAACATAACATGGCTGACAGCTATACGGCACGGGCATTCACAGTTTACTTTGCGATGTGGACGAGGTAAATTATAATGAATCAGCGAGAAAATGGAATATGCACGATCGCGAATTCAAAACGCCCGTCGAAAAATACTTGTCTTGGTAGAAAAGTCAAAAAAAGTTAACATGCGCTTTTAGTGTTAACTAAAAGTCGTAACTCAGCATTTTCTCGTGGCATGGTGGCTCCAGCATGGAGCAAATGGTCATCCACCAGCGGAAATCGGTCTTGTGCTTAGTGTTTGAATCACGATGCCTGGGAGGATCCGATATGGGCGACATTTATGTACTTTCATTTATGTGCGTTCATTTCAATCATATTCGCATAATTGATTTTAGGAGTGGAATTCAACATATGTGGTCTTGGAAGGAATTTTCAAATGGTACAGAAATGTTTCAGTTTTATATTTGCGGCGTTATTTTTTTACGCCAAGGGCGTTATGATTAACACTCCCTCATGCTTCAGTCACATTTGCGACGATTTCCGAAAAGGTGCCCGGGTGACGATTTTTTATCAAACAAAAATTGGCCGGCAAGCCATGGAACCAAAGGACGCCGGGAGATAATCGGTCACCATCGGCCGAGTTTTAGACGCCGCACGGTATCACCGGAAGCTTTTAGCGCTGAGATAAAAGTTGCAGGTGTCCCCCCGATTTTAGGGTGCTTCCCTATATATAGGCCTACACGCCAGTTTAAATGCGAAATATCGTACGGGCTACGTATGTATCCAACCCGTCACACGGCCGGCGGCCGCACGAACATCTTCCGGCTACCGTACGCCAGCCTGACCATCGTCATATAGCCTTGCGATAGTCCTACTGGCTCCTTTCGGTATCCTTCAGATGCGGGGGCCGTTAGGTGTGCGTATCTAATTGGACCATACTCGCGGAAAATCCCAGACCATTCTCCTGAGCAGATGTTTCACAATTGATTGCATGGGTACGAACAGCATTCTCTGCTCGGGTGAATGATCACAGACATCGGAAAAAAGTACCCGGCGCCCGGGACGCCGGCCGATTCCTACTTCCCGGTGGGCGCTAATGTGACTGAAGCCTACCAGGCGCGATCTTAGATATCCTTGTCTCTCGCATGCATCTTATGTTTTTGTCTCCTAAAGAATTAAGTGAGTAGCCATCTCCGCGTTTCCAGCCACGCCATCCACCCCTGCGTCACCCCCCCCCCCCCACCCCCGCCCACCCAACAACACACACACATACACAAACACACGGCTATTACTTTATATCACCATGCAGTAGTAATTCCTTATTCTCTCTCGATATCAGATGTTATGCGATATCGTGTCGTAAACAGGGGTCAAATACTCGAGCTATTTGCTATGAGCACGACGAAAGAAGGGTCCGGAGTTACCATAAGCAGCGATACCTATGTTTCATACAGGTCAGGGTGCTCTCGCGAGTCTGTGCATGTCGCCTTATCAACGGCACGTAGGGGCTGCGCCCAATAGCAAAGCGCCTTGTCCCTGCCAGACCTTGGCGCTGGCTTTGCGTAATGTTTGTATAGTGAGGCAGTCAGACGCACTTAGGTTATTCTTACTGGGCTTACGAAATCGCGGGCTTCAGAACTCTCCTTGTCGCACTGTACTTTAACCTACCACTCACAAGAAAGGTGTACAACTCTAGTCGAAATTTATATAGCAAGGAAGCAATCATACGCTCTTGCGCTGGTCACACGACCACACTCCCTAAACAATGGCCGAAGAGTCAACAGCGCTGACCGAGTTTTGGGTAAGTTATTTTAACTGAAATGTGATTGATGTAATTGAGATAATTCACATTCATTTGTTTGAACAGCTACATACGTAGCAACTTATTTCATGCAAGACATTGAAACAGCGATGAGATTGCGTTCTGTGGCGAGGATATTTATTTCGCTTTGCTGCAGCAGACGAAATTTCTCGATCAAGCAGTCAGCTGGTTTGTTTAGTAGAACGTTACACTTTTTGATTCTTCATCGTCAAGGCCTAAATAGCGATTATGTCACAACTCAAGGGATTTATTAGCTTTGGTAATAAGTTGATCATATAATGGTGAGTTCTACAAGAGGCAGCATGTCCTCTTGTTCAAGTCACTCAAAACGATGCGGCGAGGTTCTTTATGTAACCTAGCTGTGCACGACGTCTTATATGTATATATTTATATTACCGTCGTGCACGGCTATATCAGTATATGTAACCCAACTGTAACAACATAGACGGCATTTGCCATGTTGTGAATGCAGCTATTATTATGCGTAAATAGCAATCGGAATCACTTCGGCCTGTTATTTACAGTGTACATAGAGTAATCTTCATCCAATAGTTCATTTTAAAAAAATAAGCTTAATCCACATGCTCTGTACTTGTCTGGATTTGTTTTATTCGCTGTAAATATTCAAATTGGTTGAAATAAGGAAGTCCTTTAAAAATAAGAACCCAATCCGAGTTAAGCCTTAATGGCTTGATGGAAGTAGGACGTTGTTTAATAATAATATGCATTGAAATTGTATGCCAGACTGCTGCTTCTTTTCTTTTGAGGTGGGTTTGTGTGTGTGTGTGGGGGGGGGGGGGGGGGGGGGGGGTTGATTGCTTAGAGGATATTGTTAGCTCACTCTGATACTCCCCTGAAGTTGCCCCTCTGTCCCTCCCACTCCTTACATATTGCACATTCATAATATTGAATCATTAATTGGCAGGATAAACTGCATTCAATTCTCTAATGTGACACTTCTTTGCTTTGCAGTTGATTTTTGGCCCATATTTGGAACTTTGTAGACTACATGTGAATGATTTATGTAGTGGGTTGGAACCATGGCAAGTTGTTGCATATACCTTTGGTTTCACCCTAATCTTGGTATGGCTCTGGGAATTCGTCTTCCAACATGAAGAAGGTAAGTTGATTTCCCAAGCATGTTTTCTGGTCAATGTTCTTTGCCATGTTGGTGTATATTTCAACTACAATGCTTAGTATTAGTGATATTTCCATGCCCCTGTTGATGATAATTTGAAAAATTCTGCATTATTCCTAGGTTTTTTCACTCGAATGAAGAAATCTTTCTTTCGATTCATGCGCAAATTGCCAATCATCAAAGGTAAAGTAGCTGAAGAGATTGAGAAAACTAATCGAAGCATGGAAAATACATTTCATCGAGCAGTTAAGGGCCAAACCTACATCCAGACATTACCAGCAAAAGGTCTAGATGAGGTGAGGTTACAAGTTTCTGACACGTTTCATAACCGCTCCAAAAGTAAGGTGTTTATGTAGAATGTAGGTTTAGTTGGTTAAGTAAGGAGTTACACCATTGAACCTCTTAATCAGTCACAATCTTAAGTTCACATATTTCTGTATATAATTTGACTCATATATGAGATAAGTGATTTGAGGCCTTGTGTAAGTTCATAGCTCTGTGACTGACCTTTTGGGATAGAAATAGGTTAAAAGGGGGCAAGATAAGGCTGTTATGAGCCTGTGACTAGCTGGATTCGGTGTTATCTCTTTGTCTGTACAGCGCACATTGAGTTAGATATTGAGTTCATCTTTAGAATGTCTTGCTTAACAACACTATTTCATTATAACTTTAACCTGCCCTGAACCTAGTTTAAATGTGTTTTTCACAGTGATCTTAAGTTACCCTCTTTTTATTAACCTGGCTAAATTAAGTGTGTTAGTCATGTGATCTGCCTCTGATCTTGAGTATTCTGTAGCAGAATGCTATACTAGTATGACATGTGAAGTACTCTTTTCAAACCACTTTTTGTTGGGCCTTCAAAGTTGCAGCTCAATCAATAATGTGGCTCTTGTTGTCTTAACCATCAAGTTTGAAAAGCAGGGGTCATTGACCTATTGTTGTCATTTAAGTGTCTATCTAGTATTTGACTCATTATAAATAAGTTGACTTTTCACATTCAGCAAGTGAGACAAATATAAAACCTTGCCCTTGGAACGTCATGCAGTCTCAAATTGAAGCACCACTCAACCCGTTATTCACAGAGTTGCATTGGAGTTTTGTCATTTAACAATTCATTTTTGTCATATACCATGAGTATCACTGAGTCTAAGCTGGTATATATAGAGTATAGTGAAGCATCTTCATTCATGGTTACAATTCATTTTCTATTCCCAGGACAGGCTTGATTATTGGTGTGTCACTGTATTAGTGTCAGAGTTGAATCCTAAGTGACTGAGCATGTTTTATTGCAAGATCTATCACAGTTAAGTGCCAGCATTATCCCAGTGAAATACTACTCAATGTCTATGTTAGGTGCTAATTAGACACATAATCGATATAGATATTGTGCACCTAATCAGTTAATGAATTCCTGTAACAGGATGTGTCTGGTTGGCTTAATGATAAAAAATCGTTGTGAAGGGGTAGTGGGGATTAGTGTCTCTCTGTAACTACCCCCACCCTCCCTCCTGTCAAGATGTATATCTCCTCTTCATCTCTAACCATTCAATTACCATGAAAGATAATTCTAATGACCCAATTATAGTCCACAGTTTAACTGATAACTTCTTTAAAAAAAAAGTGAAGAGTGTGTGATTTTTGTTTACAATTTGTCTGTGTATCAGGCTAAACTCATGAAAGAGTTACAGAAATACAAAGCCCTTGGTAAGCCAATTGTCTTTCTATTAGATAATCCTTCAATTCACGTGTTATATAATTACATCTGACCATTAGCTCTTTCAAGCTTAAAACAGCTGAAAGTGGACTCAGTCCCACAGCCCTATGACAGCTGAAAGCTGTCACATGCTTAAAATGTGATAGCTGCTGAAAGCTGTCACATATAGAACCTAGGTTTCCAGGAATTCCCATAAGTTATGTCATCAATATCTGTTTTGAATTGAAAAGATAATCTTTTGTGGTATAGCAATGACAGTAATGGGTTGTTGTTACAGCTGATACCAAATGGGGAGAAGGTGCTTGCTCAGGAACTGTCTATAGTGGAGATGAGAAACTCGGCGAGCTTATGGGCAAGGTAAGCATTCATTATTCTGTGGCTCAATCCATGACTATGACATGTGTAACTACAGTATCTATTATTAATTGAAATATGGTCAGGTGATATTATGGTCACCTCATGGCAATTTCTACTATGCTGTGCTAGGTGTATGGTCAGTTTGCCTGGACCAACCCCCTGCATGCTGATGTCTTCCCTGATGTAAGGAAGATGGAAGCAGAAGTGGTGCGCATGTGCTGTAACATGTTCAATGGCAACGACAGTAGCTGTGGATGTGTAAGTTCCTTGTGCTATCTTACTGACAATATATATATATATATATATATATATATATATATATATATATATAGATATATATATATATATATATATATATATATATTATATATATGATTATATATAGGGAGATTTAGAATATGCTATATATATATAGAGATATATATATAATATGATATATATATATATCTATATTTATATATATATATGCTTATATATATTTATATTATAAATATGATTATATATAATTATATATATATCTTATATATATATATATATATATATATATATATATATATATATATATATATATATATGTTTGTGTGTGAATGCTGATGGTCAGACACATTACTTATAAGCCATCAAAATCAAGGTCACCTGTGTCCAAACATGTTGCCCCCTTCCCTAGTCAGTTGCCAAATATGTTGTTGTTTATGTTGTTACAGATGACAACTGGAGGTACAGAGAGTATTCTTCTAGCAATTAAGACATTTCGTGACAGAGCTTATGACAAAGGGATAAAGTACCCGGAAATGTAGGACTCTCTCTGGCAGTGTACCTTATGGTATCAGCCTTCTTTTTTTGTTTGCGTATCATCATTGACAACTGTTTTATAATAGTTGGCAAGATATTTTCTCACTGTGTAGATAAAGTCTTAAATGTGGGCATTGAAGTGTGTATACGTAGTTGATTGTGCTTTTTATCATTGTTCATTGAACCATGTCTGCGGTCCTCAGGGTTGTTCCCATCACTGCTCATGCTGCCTTTGACAAGGTAAGTGGCCTCATGCTCATGAATATAGCCCCAGGACATGGTTTATATTAAGGCCTGTTTTCCTGAGGATGTTTTTGAGTATTTGAATATATTAACCTCTTTATGTATGTGTTTCAAGGGGGCGCATTACTTTAGACTCAAGATCAAGCACATTGCTGTCGACCCAGTTACGAGGAAGGTTGACACTCGAGCCATGTTCCGTGCCGTCAACAAGAACACTTGCATGGTACAGATGATATGGTGTCACTGATTGTGTTCATTGTTTTATAAGTCTATTTTGAGATGACCCTTATTATGAATTTGTTTGACAGCTGGTGGGCTCAGCACCTCAGTTTGGCCATGGCATTATGGATCCCATCACAGAGATAGCAAAGGTCAGTGACCATTGTTAGATTGCCTTTATTATATTGACATATTATATTATATGAATGTTGGTATATTTTATTGTTTATTACTGCCCCATTGTAGGAAATCTATCGTGGAGTAACCCTATATAAGTGAAAATATTATTCAACCCAAATATCCATTCACCCATCAATCAATTTATTGACCTATTTGTTGTTCCATCCATTATCTATCCACTTAAACACTTCATAGTTCTCCTGACATAAGCCCTTTACTCTTTACCCACATTTGTTTCTTACCATCAATCATTGATTTGCCTGCTGAGCTTTACTTGACCTTTATCGCCAAATAGCAATCATGTATTCCATGGATGGGCTTCTGTTGCAGATTGGAAAGCGCTACGACATCCCAGTACATGTCGATAGTTGCCTGGGAGGTTTCTTGGTTCCATTCATGAAAAAGGCTGGTTTTGAGCTTCCACCATTTGATTTTTCTGTAGATGGCGTCACCAGCATATCTGCTGACACACACAAGGTATTTATATCAACTAGGTTTAAAGATGTCTGTCCTGCAATCTCTTCTGACCTGCAATGATATTCAAATGTTCACAAGGTTTAGCTCTGTGATATGGCACCAGTACAAGGCAGCTGTCAATCACACAAGCTGCCATTTATTAGCAGATTTTGGGAAACGTCCGTAATTAAGTGTCGGTCCAATTGAGATTGATGGAAATGTTATGCATGGGACAGGAAATAGAAGCAAATATGTCAACCAGCAGCAAATGTGTCGAAAGAGATTCTAATCAAATAACAAACCAGAGGGTAGTTCCCTTAGCTAAGCAAGTGTAAATCCACATAAATAGCTAGTTTTTCCATGGAATATCATCCTTTGTTAACTATAGGCACTATTGATGCTATTGCGTAGGGAACAACTTGCCTGGCTTTTACCATAAAACATGCCATCAGGGCAGTGGTTTCAAAGCTTAAGTCTTGTAATTGCCATGTTCACAACAATCAAAACTGGTTGAACCGTGAACTCATCCCTTAATAATTCAGATGTGCACAACTGCTAAAAATAACCAGATGTTTACAATCATTTATGACTTGTCATATTTGTTGTCATAAAGAGTAGATCCCATGCCAGTGCATGTTACTGTTGACTGGCTACGCGTAACAATATAACCCACAGCAGGTTCCTTATCCCAGGTTGAGCTTGTGGCTGTGGCCTGGTGTGCATCTTTGTAACAGCCCATTTCGTCAACAATAAGGCAGTGTTGTGCTTATGAATTTTTGCCAGTTTATCATTTAATAATATGTGCAGCAGCTGTGAATTGTTTTTACTGTATTTGAGAAGTGATGGTACACCTCATGTTATACGTACAGCTGTGGCCATAGCCATGCCATGCCCCTTGAGTTGAGCTTTGCCACCAATGACATTGCAAGATCTGTAATTTCTATGCCCGTCCGTAAACATGAGCATCTTTCTGGATATGCGAACGTGTCCAGTTGTGATTATTTGCCTGATTCTGATGAGTTGATAGGATCTACTGGGATAGATATGTTGTTCGCCATCTCTGTGCCAGTTCTCATCTATATTGAACCTCCACAAAGGCAATTGCTATCATCGCAAAGAAATTGCTACCGTTACATATGCTATTGCTACCATCGTACAAAATATTGCTACCATCACACAGGCAGTTGCTACCATAACATTGGTGGTTGCTACCATCACATCAATTGCTACCATCACACAGGCAGTTGCTACTATAATATTGGTGTTTGCTACCATCACATAGGCAATTGCTACTATTTCATAGACTATTGCTTCCATCACATAGACTATTGCTTCCATCACATAGACTATTGCTTCCATCACATAGACTATTGCTTCCATCACATAGACTATTGCTTCCATCACATAGGCAATAGTTACATTCATATTGGGCATTGCTACCACAACATTTGCAATTGCAGCCATCACAAAGCTATTTGCTAGTATGCTTAGGCAGTTGCTGTTGACACAGACAAGTGCTATCATCACAAAGGCAATTGCGACAATCTCAAAGCTATTGCGTACTTGGGCAATTGTTACTGACACTGACTGTTGCTGCCACCACAAAGGCAGTTGACATCCTGGAGAGTATCTAACCACATCCCACTTTTTGTCCCTGTGTTCCGTGCAGTATGGGTTTGCTCCCAAGGGTTCCTCTGTCCTGCTTTACAGCAACACTGAAGTCCGTAAATTCCAGTATTTTGTCCAGCCTGACTGGCCCGGAGGAATCTATGCTTGCCCCACTATCGGAGGTACGTTTCATTCTTCCACACTATATCCAACAGTTTGTGTATGATTTTCCAAATCAACAACTAAGGATATGTGCTCGTTGATTAACAGTAATTTGGGTTTCATACATAAATTTGCACTGCATAAGTACTGAGGTTGGTGGACTGAATCATGGATCTCTGGGGTCGAAGGGTAAAGGTAACTTAGTGTTACAGCGATCAGCCAGTACACTTGTATTTGAGGTGATTGGTATGCTAATTTCATAAGAGGTATGATATGCTTGTGTTTGAAGGTAGCCGAGCGGGAGCTATCATTGCCGCATGCTGGGCAACCATGATGTACATTGGAGAGGAGGGTTACATAGATTCCACCCGCAAGATCGTCAACACCACCAGATATATTGAGAAACGGTTAATGAACTTCCATGTATCATGAAATATTTTAAGAATGTCTCTGTGTGTATGTGGACTCTTCAGTGAATGTGAATAGCAGATTTTCTTAACGTTTGCATGTGTATGCTATCACATGGGCAGATTAGCAGAGATTCCTGGGCTGTTTATATTTGGCCAGGCTGAGGTAAGTGTGGTGGGTGTAGGCTCGCGAGACTTCAACATCTACCGCCTGACAGATGCCATGACTGAAAAGGGCTGGAACCTCAATGCTCTGCAGTTCCCTTCAAGGTACTGTTATAATGGGGGGAATGTTTTAATAATTCATGAGGATGCGAATAAATATCTACTGACACTTCATTGTGGTGCATTTGGGAGTGGTGGATTATCCAAACCGATTTTAAGCTCGATCAAATGACAAATTTAATTTTAATTTCTATCATTTGAAGGCCCAATTGAGCACAATTGTTGTGGTGTGCTGTTAAACCCTATACTTACCTTACCTTGAAAATTGTCATAACGCTTTCCTCTGTCTCGTGTTATGTTACAAAACAATTACTTGCCAATAGCTCTATTATTTCCTTACCATGTTCCAGCCTTCACTTATGTGTCACATTGGTTCACACAAAGGAAGGTATAGCTGATCACTTCATTTCTGATATGCAAGAGTGTACCAAGAAGATAATGGCTGATCCAAAGGCTGAATGTGGTGGTCAGGTAAGCCATGGTCTAACATTGTCTCATACCCTACCGTAGCCTCAAAGGGAAAGCTTCATATGCAGCAATCCATGTATTTCTAAACATTTTCTGGTTAATGCACGACTTACGGTACTCGTGTATTGTTTGATTTTCAACTGAACACTTGTTTTATGTGGTATGCAGGCTGCGCTGTATGGCATGGCACAGAGCATTCCAGACCGTTCCCTCGTCATGGAAATGGCAGGGGGTTACTTTGATGCATATTACTGCACAACTGTAAGAAAAGACCTTAGCGATGGAAAAAGTTAAGGAACCCCCCCTCCCCCCCCCCAACACATACACACACACACACACCCCTCCGGTCCCAGCTACTAGTGTCATAAGGCCCTACCTCAGGACAAGTTATTGTTGCATTCTTATACAGGTTCACTTGCCTGTGATGATGCTTTTTATGTCATATCTGTTATCAAACCAGGTGGGTTTTTTAATGGAATCAACGACAGGATGCAATATGTAAAGTTAATATATAACAATTATAACAGTGATGTGGTTGTATACTTGTTTTGTTCAGTACCAGGTTGTGTAACTGTCCTGTTAATGTTTAATTGAATAATATATGTCTTTCTTGTTTATGGTCACATGTCCTTATGTCCTTATATCATGGTGTGATGGCCATTGATTTTCTGATTACCTCCTGACATTGCATCTTCTATACACCTAACTAGGTAGTCCTTATTTAAGGCTTTTCACAATGATTTTGCTTGTAGTACAACTGATGTTAGGATGTAGACTTTTCCCCAGGTAAAGCCTTTAGTACTTTCCCATGCTTTTTATCAATGTGTTTGTTATCTATCATTGTTGGGTCTAACGGTTTGTTCTCAGTTACATGTATGCCCTATCACTGTGTTTTGACATGGTAATTTGTTCTCAGAGAGTATGGTGAGGTGAATGTTTTTGTAAATGTTCATACCAAAAATTCAAATGTTTGATGCATAGGAATTAGGGTGGTGCCCATTTAAGACAATTTACTTGCACTAGTTTTTTAGCTGGGGATCAATAAAGACTCGAAATTCAACAAATCTTAGCTTAATTTTAATCAACCCCAGCCACAACCCCCCCCCTGCTCTGCCCCTCCTCCCTACCCCAATTATAGCAGGGGTGCAAACTTACACAACGGTCGGACACTAATTTTATCAGCCAAAACCATGACAAAAGCATATGCTCAAATATAAATCTTTATTACCCACTACAATACATGTAATTCATAGATAAAATAGACTAAGACAGATATAAATGAACACTTAAAATTGCAAACACTCATCAATTATCTATGCTTGTGAAATAAATCAGCCTGTCAGCACCCCTACACACAGTATATAATGATTCAGTCTCGCTGTCAGATACAAAGTTGTGAATATTAGAAGACTGAAGAAGAAGTCATGAGTTTGTCTGATGTGGGTGGCATAAACTCTTGGTTTGGCCCATCACATTGAAGTCTCTCTCGGCCATAAATAAACAAATAGGTATCAGGTCAAACAAATACAAATCATTAGACCACTCTTTCTGTAGCATACGACTCACTCGGAACCAGCTGAAACTGCTAAGCCCTATCGAACAATGTACGATAGCTGCAGTAATAAAACCTGAAGTTGGTCTGTTGGGCTACCTATCATTTATTGACATGCGTGAATTAAGTCGTTGCCGAACTGTGCTTATCTGGGGCCGTATTCATAAAGAATATTAACTTGACTTGTCGCAACTGGATGCATTTAAAGCAGATCGCTATTGATAAATTTATCCAATGCGCTAATGGATTAGCTAGCCATATGGATTGCAGCGAGAGGATATCACGTGGACTATGTGAGACAACAGATTTTTCAAATATGATGCTTAACATTAAAAACAGCTCTATCAAAAGGGGATTGGTTTGGGAAACTCAAAACAGTTGGAATTTTTTAAATATCTTCAACCGTTCAAAAGTTATTGAGATTTTTCGGTCCAAAATATAGGGTCATTTTCTGATTTGTTGTGTCCAAAAACCTATAATGGCACAGATGACCAACTTTGTATGTCCAAAATATGTGTTTATATGGTAAGTACATAATAACCATTCATTTTTCCTGTAGTTGGCCCCACAATTAACCAGATTGTAACATATTTACATGAAAATGTACACATTTTATAATTTTACGGTCCAAGGAATATCGCGATTCATTCACTGGACTTAGTCTAATTTTGGTGTGTCACGTGAAAATTACATGTTTTTTTCTCATTTTCAATTACTTGTGTACAATTAAGCTTTGCATGTAACCCTAATTAAGCCATTGTACCATGAAGTAGCCCTGGAGGACAATATATGCCTTGAATATTGTTTGAATATATTGAATACATCATTTATTATTTTGAGTACAAAGTCATCGGATAATGAAATTTGAAAAAATTGGCCAAAAAAAACACCGCGCGACGACATAAATTACTAAAAAAATCACAATATCTCGAAAACCGCTCGGGTTAATTTCATGGAGTAAACTGTATCATGATCTTCTAATAATTTATAATTGTTGGGCTTTGATTCCATTTCTGACAAATATAACATGTATTGAAAGGGATCAATTGCAGCAAGTACATGCAAGGTAAGTGGGAACAAAAATTAGGAAAATTTTGTCACGAAGTTTAAATTTTTGGCTTCTGGTTGCATATTTGAGGATGTTAATTGTGAATAATTAATCTATCATAAACAATAACAAATAATATCTCCACTTCAAATGTTTTTACTTCACAAAATAAACCATTCATAATTGTAATATACTTTATCAGTGTTCGATCATAATCGATCGAACCTCACAATAGCGACCAGTCATTAAGCACTACAATAGTCTGGAGACATGCAGTACAACAGAAATCAGAGACAAGTATTAAAATGGCACTGCAAACTAATGCATTGAATGTATTAAAAGTCCTCATTTGCATGGCAGTTAAAATTAGCATTAATATCAGCTCGCTTTTACAAATCCTGGAAGGTATGATCTTCATAATATTTTAAGTTCACATTTTTTGGTTAACCTGACTAAGACCTCAGAATTGTCACTGCTTATCTGTTTACTTTGTATGCACACAAACAGGATACTTTGCATGTAGTATTGGCAAACAGCAAACAATGCAAATGAAATCTCAAGGTTATGTACTGATATTCTTAACTTCTCTTGTTGTTGTTCTCGTTTTGAGTATGACTTGCCTTCTTCCAAAGGCTGTCACAGAGACACTCTGGGGCACTGAAAACAAGAGTGATAAGGTCATGGAGAGCATGTTTTGGATTATAGTCATTTGATGGAACTGAGGGAAATAGTGTGCTACCTGTCCCATTATACCCATGGTTAGCTTGCTACTACTAAGCCTATCAGCAGCCCATGAAGTTGGTTTGATAAGGTTACCCTCCCTGATAGCTCTCTAAAAAAAGGCTGACAGTTTGATTGATGACTTACATGACTTGCAGCAAATCCTTACCACTCTCCTTGCAAAATTCTGTGAGTTTCTTGCTTCTACCTGTAGATTCAAAACAAAGGTATATAAAATTGTTATCTCTAAGTGTGTGCATTTAATTTTCCAAACTTGTTAAATTGTAGTAAACCAAAAAAAATCAATAATATGATAAAAGTAGTGAGATTACAATACAATGAAAAGTTCCAAATCATCACAACCATATTTGGATATGAAAATACTATCACCATGATATTTAAAAAAAACACTGATTTATATGGATAGAATTTATAAATCAATATTGATAATGGTTTGAATAAAAGAATGATCATGTGAAAATATTATGAGACTAAGTAAAGGAGATATCCTAGCCCTAGGTAGACTACTGTGCATTGAATTTATAAGTAAATTTATAAAGTACCCAGATACAGACAGTGAAACCGTGCTCTTTTTAATATTTTTTGAATTCCACATTGATAGTTAATAGGGAAAAAAATAATCCATACAAATTCGTGTCAACGCACTACCAGTGGCAGTGTAGGTCATTTAAATGCCGCTTCATTGTGGGCGATAATATGATGTCGAAAAAAACCATGAAATATTCTTGATAAATTGAAAGAAATTTATCATAAAAATGATTCTCCTACCTGAAAAAGTCTTTGCTTGAACCAACACAGCCCTAAAAGCCCCGGTACATCGTCGCGGGGTCCATATCAATAAGCGTTGAAAAAGTCAGCTGTGCGCTGTTGCCGGGTTTAGGACGGCGCGGGAATCCCCGGATGACGCGCTATTCAAAATGTACGGTTGGGGTTGGTCAAGGAAAGTGTACAAGCGAATTTTTTTTGTCAGGTCATAGGTGAAACCTGAATACGTATTCATGGTGTGAACATGTTTATCTGTCGGACGCGAGTGCGCTGGGCCGATCGGCCGGGAAAGGGCAAATTTGCGGAGTGTACAAGTATACGGCGCTATTTTACTATCACTTCTGCATAAGTTAGATATCCAGCGCACTCGTATTTGGTAGCACAACATTTCATGATGGTAATCCCGAAAGAAATAGCAAGATTGATACAGGCATAAAAATTCGCTTGCCACCTTTTCTACACCGACTAGCGTAGAAAAAAAGTGACACGCCATTTTTTCGATGTCGAAAAATCGAAAATTGCGCAACTTTAAACAATCGCTATAAATTAACTGTTCCAGATATGGTACTGATATTTGATTAATCGGTAGACACAATTGTTATCTAAACTATTTTAAAAGTTGGATGCGATCTGATGATCGATTCTCAAAATACGGCGAGGTGAAGTTGGGTAACTTTTGTGACAAAAACGGCCATATCAGAATTTTGACGCGTTGATTTCTACGGCATTTACATACGCTGTATACACACTAGGGTTCACATGGTCATTCATGTTTACTGTCCTGTCACCTGGGGTCCACTGGTCTGGTTCTGGGTCTCTGGTATGCTCTCTCATAAATTAAAGCCTACTTGTTGGAAGTGTTGGTCACGAAAACTGCTTGAACAAAGCTGTTCTTCCTTACTGAGTCACAATTCATAATTAAAAAATGACTCGTTTTTATTTTATAAAATAGTATTCATTTGTTTGTGTCCATGCTTCAGAATTTCAGACTCCAATGAAGATAACCTTGTCCAGGTTGAGACCCTATCATCTATGCTTTTCGTGCGGGGAGGACAGAAAGCCTTGTCACCTTCGGCTTCTGAATAATGTGACTCTGCAGAGAACCTACATGAATTTGTTGAAGGATGTATTTTTTATAGAAATGCCCCATGACTGTGAATACTAATTATGTGAGAATTGTATCAATAGATTGACCAAAACACTTCAGTGGAAAAGAGATGCCATTTCTATGTTCTATGTATTACACACACAAAGCATAGATATTAATATTAGTAAATTTTAATAGCATGATATTATATGTGTGCATGATTGGTCATTAAGTTGTTAAGAAATGCAGATTCAATATGCTCATAATTAAATAGTTTTTATGGAGGTGTTCATGTGTTGACATTCATATTGCTAAGCAGGTTTCTTATTTCTGTCTTTTAATATAGTTGGGAGACATAGCAATTGTTAATGTCGTAATGTTTGGCTTTCTCTCGCTCGATACTTGTTTGATGCTCATGTGATCTATTGGCCAACAGCTTACCGTCCTGCGTGGAGGTCACATGACTTTTAACTAATTGCTTATGAGCCGATAGGGATGGTAATCACTTCCTGTTGTGACTCTGTTCCTTGCATACACAATTTTGATTTTCCTATACCACCCTCCACTATTTTCCTGTCTTGTTGTAGTTTATTTAAATGTACAACCTTTTCATGTTGTGGTGGTGGGTTTCTCCCCCACCTTTGCTGTGAGCAATGTATTTTTGTTTATTCCATTTCTTACATGCACCTGGCTTAAATAAGCCCATTTATCAACTCTAATCATGTTTTATCTTTCACAGCAAACTATTTGTAAGGTTTTTGTTTAAACTCTCATAACTCATACAATTTCAGCCAACTTGATTTTATTATATGACCACCAACCATAAAATATATTTTTTCCATGATCATTTGATTTTTCCATGTGTCAATTTCCCAGAACTTTAAAATAAAGATGGCTATGTGTTGCACAACAGTGAACTTTGGTAATGTATTCACACCATAATTTTCCCTTTCGTTTATTAAAACAATAACTTTAAAGCCTTATTATTTTTAATTGCAGATGAATTAAATTGGGAGAGCATTACCTCGTTTAAATTACCCATTGCATTCACCCGATTTTCCAATGGCATAACCGGTCGCTTCTTGAAATATGAATATCAACACCCTTTACAATCCTAATTCATCTTCAGAAATGCTAGGGACTGGATGATACCCATTTTCGAATATCTTACCCCACCCCCTTCCGTGCCCACCGCGTTTGTGTACACGTGATTTCTTTTATTTCTTTGTTCCAATTTTTTCAACCCAACAGTTAAATATGAATGTGAAGAACTCGTGAGTTTTCTAATATTAGCATCGGTAATTACAAGGTGTTAGAATCATATGAAGAAAACTGTTTTCGCGAACCTTGCAGCGAACTGATTGCGGTGTAAAACCACGTGCAGAATTTGACTCGAATGTTTACTTGTATTGAGTAGTAATTTTTAGAACTATGTTTTTGGCGTAAGGAGACTCCCGAGAATCTCGGGACTGGGTGAATCAGTTATGAGAAAGGGGTATGCTGTAAGGGACAGGAAGCGGCCCCTTGCGGGAGAAAATGTTATCCGGGTAAGTGAAATACTCCTCCTAATTTGTAATATGGAACGTGAACAATTGGACTATCAATGGTACATCATACTCATCACAACAGTCTACTCTGATAATCCCCACCGAGAGAATAAAAGCACATACCTAGACATATTGGCAGATCAACCACCTGCGTCTCCTTTATTGTACCCGCGCTGTCGACCATCACATCTAATCCGGAAACCACTGGCCGCCCTTCCAAGGCCACTATAACTGCCTAGTCGAGGCGGCTGTCGACGGCTCGGCACCCTGCTTGCCCCCTCAGGTCGATGGGTACTTTGATATATTAGTTTATTCTTTTTGGCTTGAAAAAAAACCCTCAAATTTTTGGCTTGTATTATAGGTAGATCACTAGTCAAGTTAATGGAATATATGTAATTAAATACCTGATTGTTCGATATTCTTTTATTTTTTCTTAACTTCCTCCCATGTTCTTTTGGACTGAATGAAGTTGCTAAAATAACGTATGAAATAGAGTTTAGGCTGGAATAATAAGTGAATATTTAGCAAATTATTTCTTAATATATCGTAGCATCGGTCGAACGGTAATATTATATCGTTCTGCTTCAACATTTTGTCGTAGGCAAGATAAAAGTTGCGGATAAATCTCATAATGTTATGAGCAGATTTCTGATTACTTGCAGTAATTTGTATTGGCCGGTCGGCCGCTATCTTCTATGTATACATAAACCATAAAGGGTTTGTATACATAGAATATATCGGTTAGCCGGACAATGCAAATCCCTGTGGGCTGAGCGTGTGATTCTCGGGGCGTCACACAGGGACCATTCATTACATTTGCATTATCAACGATCGGTGGGAAATGCCGGGAGAAAATTTCGACATACTGCATAGGAAGAGAAAACATACCCCGCTGTACAAAACAAAGCCCCCTAAAAACCCGTCGTACAGATTGAAGCTGATAAGCATACCCCGTCGTACAAGTATGAGGCCCAATAAAACCCGTCGTACAAGTCGAGAGGCCGGAAAAACATACCCCGTCGCGCGGCACATGTATACTAGCTACCTCTATACACTTAAGATCCACCCCCCGTGGGGACTTAGCCGGGTACATAGAATAGGACACTGGTGTTTGCGATCTCAGATCGTATTCACAAAGACTGTCGACGGAAATTGCAATCGACCAAACGACTAATATTTGTTTTAATGAATACGGCTGAGACAGCCTACTCAGCTAACCATCTAAAAAACCTGACTTTATCAACACTTGATCTATAGCTTGTTGACACATTTTACGCTAGCATGCGCGGACAAAAACCGGAGACAAACGTCTCAAGCATGCTTTTATATGGCAATGTCGCCGGAAAGTAATGAACCCAGAGAGAGCGCTAGAACTGACTCGCCACCAGGGCGCGTGATTAGGTGAATTCAACTCGCCCGAAATCGTTCCCAGTCGCCATTGGCGAGCGGGCGACCGACAGATGTCATACTGTGATATGTAATCTTTGATTTGGGAGGTTATTCCTGGCAAATAGATGCATGCTCTGGCACGTCGAAGTGTCGACTGAATTCCCAAATGAGGTTTATGTAGTAATTTCATAATTTAGAGTCGCATTGACACTGGAATCACCAGCCGATTTCCCCTAAAGACGAGTCCATCTTGTGTAGCTAGCTCATCTTTTACAGCGGAGTAAGGAAATATTCCCTGCGAAGTGCTCTCATTATCTGAGGGCCATCCCCTCATTATAGTTTGCTGTATGGTCTGGGGTGTGTGGTCAGCTTTAGCATGTTCTTGCACTTCTAGCAGTCTCTCATTCGTTACTCTGAGGTAATCAGCCGTATGTATGTATGACTTCCAGTTCCTTTTCCAAATGGCTTTGGAGCTTCTGCTTATACTTTGGAAAGGCACGACTGAGTGAATCTGCCAGATACATTTTGTGTCAGATCGAGGAATACTTCAGTTTGGGTATAAAAATAATTGTTTATTAAATGCACAGTTATCAAAATGGTGTAAAACATGTTACAGATGAAATGGTAACTTTTTAAATATAATGTCAATTGCAAAGATACATAGAAGTGACATGAGAATAGATAATTAAGAATATAGAGATATATGGACAAATATATAATATAAAGAATAACATCCCCTTGTGAGATATGCGGCATACAATTGCCTTATTTGTTAATAACAAAGTAGCCAAGAAATGATACATTGAAACAATACAATCATAAAATGATGACGTGCGAATACGAAGTGTGACATGGAAAACTACAGGTAAGTATTTACAACTGAACATGAAAAAGGTGGGATGTCCTGACTGACATCCCACAACCTACATCTTAAAGGACAGCACGCGCCGACTCCTAAAAGAGCGAGGGGAAGTGGGCCCTAACCCCTCCTTGGGAAGAAGAGGCAGCATGTGCTGACCCCTAGCAACTAGGACAAAGTAAGAGTGAGCTATGAGTGAAAGGAAGTAAAGTGGGGCAGTAAGCACTGACCCCCCGAGATTATATATTGTGTGTAGGCAGAACTGTTCCATCTAAGTAATAGGCTTTGTTTTAGAAAGGAAGAAAAGAGTTGTCTGGTGCATGGTTTCGAGGTTTTGTCCAGGAAAATTGGTCCAGGGGAGTTTCCCCTATGATGGAAATATTTGCGTAGAGCAGCCACGGGACAGTATGAGGGGTCCGGAAGAGGTTTCAGAATTAAAGTGGGGTTGGATTGTTTGCTATGTTTGTATGAGGTGAATCTAATTTGGTAACTGGGTGGATCAGTGGTGCGTAGTGGTTGTAGGTTGAGTAAAGTAAGTGTGTGAGATGTGTCATTGGAGTGGACGGCTTCTCCAACTCACAGACAAGCATCAAAACAAAGCAGATAGAGGGCCTTGGACATTAGACGTGTGTAAGGACAAGAAGTGCAAAACATAAAGGTATTTATTAGCTGATGAAGGATAAGCTTTGTGATTGGGAGGAGCTTGGGAGTTGTGTTGTGTAGGTTGGGAGTTGAGGAGTCCATTCAGAAGTTTGGTGATGTAGAAGTTTGTGTTAGTATCAGGGACGTTTCTCAATCTATGAACGAAGGACAGGGAGGATATGTTCGTTCGGACGGTCAAGTATTTGAGGCCTTGATGATGTAGGTGGGCCACAAACAAAGCTATTGTGATTGGCTGAGAAGGCAACGTATTGCTGTGTTGGACCGTGTTGCAAAAATTTAAAAAAGTGTTCCAGTGGTGTAAATAAGAATGGGCTGTTGAGGGTTTTAGAGAATTTTGGGAGGGTTTTTCAATGATAAGTTGAAGTTTTGTGGCAAGAGGTGTATGGGAATAGGGGTTGCTAGGGGCCGCATGCCATATTGACGCAAGAGGCTTGGCACCACCTGCTGTCGAGATATAGCATCGCTCAATTTATTGTTTACACCAGGAATATGTTGGGCAATGATATTGATGTTAAATTTTAGTAGTTGTAAAACAAGGGGCCTTATAAAATGCATGATGGTCGGGTGTTTGGAAGTTTGTTTGTTAATGATTGCCACAATAGCTTGGTTGTCGCAATGGAAGATGATCTTAGAGTTAGCCATTTTTGGAGCAAAAATACTGACCAAAACAAAAATGGGGAAAAATTCTAGAACAATTATGTCTAATTCGTTCCAAGGAGGTGGCCATTTGCCTTGAATCCATTGGGACCCGAAGGTGCCTCCAAAAGGCTATTCTTGATGCATCGCTGTATAGGTGCATGTTGTTAGAAAGAGAGGTTGGTGTGTGCCTTATTAATGTAATGCCATTGTAATGCTGTAGAAATTGAAGCCAAATAGAGAGATCTTGCTTAACTTGAGAGGTTAAATGGATGTAATGATTGGGATTAGTGGTGCCCATTGATAGGTCGTGCAGTCTGCGCAGAAATGCTTAGCCGGGACGAACTACAGATAATGCAAACTGAAGCATGCCAGTGATGGTAGCTCGCGCAAAGTGGTTTTGTCTTTTGCCATGAATTCATAGACAGATTGTGTGTATTTGTGTAATTTGTCTGTTGGGAGACTGGTTGTGATGTTTGAGGTGTCTAGTTGGATGCCTAAAAAGGTTAATGAAGTGGATGGGCCGTGTGTTTTGTGCGAGGCTAGAGGCACACCAATCAAGTTACAGAGTTGTATGAAAATATTTAACTGTTTTTGGCATTGCTGTTGGGTAGGGGCCACAAAGAGGAAGTCATCTAATACTTTTACGACATTGCACACCCCAAATCTATGATCAAGGATCCAAATGATGGCTGTGGAGAAGGTTCAAAAATTTTGCATGAGGAGGAACATCCTTGGGGCAAGCATTTATCATAATAATAACCTTTCCAGAAAAAAAACCTGTCAGGTTGTATTGAGAAGGTTGTAGGGGGATGAGCCGGAATGCATCGGATATGTCGCTTTTTGCTAAATAAGCTTTAGGGGGACACTGTTGTATGAGGTGTATGGCATCAATGAAGTTTGCATATGTGACATGAGAGGCCGACTTGGGGATATTGTTGTTAACGGAAGTGTTGTCGTAAGGGAAAGAGAGGTTGTGAAGTAACCTATACTTACCGGGAACGGTTTTTTCACGGAGGGCCAAGGGAGAACATTTGAAAAAGGGCAGTGGTGGTTTGGGAAAGGGACCTTGAAATCTTCCTAAAGAGAGCGTTGTTGCTTTGAGGGGTGTGTGGGGATAAAGCTGTCGTTGGGTGTGACATGGGTAGAAGGCTGGGCGATTCCTATTGCACCTGGGGCAGGAGTGGACGCACCTTTGATTGGCCGAATGGTAGGCAAAACAGTGACCGATTGGCACTCTACTGTTGGAGTTAGCGGCATGTGAACGAAATGAATGAGTGGGACGGGTGGGTTGGGTGAGTGCGGCATGTGGGGAGGGGAGGGAGGCAGAAAGTTGGAGGTCAATGCGTATGGCCGACCAAGAACAGAGGGAGTATTCCCTGTCTTCACGGAATTTTTGGTCATACATGAGCCAGTTATGGCCTTTGTGCATGAGAGATTTGATGGTTTTACCATAAGAGAGAAGGTCATTGAGTTGTTCAGGGTGCTTGAGGACATATACGTAGGAACGTTAGCGTGAACACAACCAGAAAACGAGAAGCAGTAAAAAACAATGCCATATTGCACCCAAAAAATTTGTGAAGGATTACTCTCTACCTGTTTAAATTCACTGAGTGCTTCTCGTTTTCTGGTTGTGTTCACGCTAACGTTCCTACGTTACGTTGCTTTCAAATTTATGACTCTCGGTATCCGTTATAAAGAATGATTAATTGCTGGCTCGGTAATATTGGGCGGAGAGTAGCGTTAAAGAGACTGTTCAGCCCCATATAAGGAAAGTGGTTGCCTAGCAAGCTGCTTGGTAACAGCACCTTGGAAACCAAAAATGTTACATTTTCAGACTTTCAGTCGCTACGCGGCGCTGTGGTCTCAGAAAAAAGATCCTTGCTTCGACAGTCGCCATTTATGTTGTCGGACATTATCCTTCCTGCTTGTCGGTCTAATGTGTGCACAATTATGCCCACAACTTGAATGAGTGAAGATTTTATGAAATCTACATTATGTAACTAAAGCGGAAGAATACACATCGTTAGCGAGGTAAATTCAGAGCGCGTTATGATTTACAGCTAACATTCGTGTAGTTCATGGTTTTAGGGAGGCACCGTTATCGATGGAACGACATAACTGAATAAAACAGATCTCCACAGTATATCATGAATATTTCCAGTCAAATAATAATGTTATTAAAAAACTTATCAACATAACTTCCATCATGTAATTCGGCGGCACAAATTAGAAGATGTCATTACTTACGTCTGCGTTAATCGTAGTAATGTAATAACGAAATGATCCCTGATTGCCTTATATGTGGCTGAA
This sequence comes from Urechis unicinctus, assembly GCA_034190875.2. Taxonomy (NCBI): domain Eukaryota; kingdom Metazoa; phylum Annelida; class Polychaeta; order Xenopneusta; family Urechidae; genus Urechis; species Urechis unicinctus. Next base: position 28,553,201 of record CM067347.1, read on the forward strand.
CAGTCTCCTTAACGTAGCGGAAAACGTTGCACATGACTTGGTTTGATTTTATGGTCGTGTTTGTTGACGACCCACTCCGCATCCCCATTACTTGTTAATGTTTGCACCGCCATTAGTTACATGTCTCACTTGCGCTAGTGTGCTGGCCATTAATTTAGGGAGCAGGGGCGATCTTTGCACCCTCTGACTTCCACGCTTCCAGCTGCTTTCTTTATATATTTTCAGTTTACGTAATGCAGCCTGTCGGAATGTTATAAAGCCATAGTTTTGTTTAGATTTTACGACCACATTTCGTGGAGCGCCTCACACCAATGATCTACAGCTCAAGGTCAGCCGCAAAGTTCATGACATCATCTAAGCTGGCTCCAAAGGCCTGCAAATCACTTCCTTCACCCTGCCATCATCCATGTGGGCCATTGCCACCCCGATTTTATGTTAGGTTCCAACGACCTGGCTGCAGGAACTCGCCCCTCACACTGGCGGACCGCTTAACCGAACTTGCCAGGACTCTTATCCTCGTACAACGTAAAGCACGTTATGATTTGTTCAATTATGTACAGGAAAAATAGAACCACCCCGTCACCATGGAAAAGTGTATTGCCTTTTCTCTAGGCCAGTTTATTCACGCTGCACCAACAACCTACTTGACTTGCCTTTGGTGGTAACCCCCCCCCCCCCCCCCCCCCACCCACTATAAATGGAAAGTTTCTTTATATTTGTTTATTACAGCTGTTCTGGATTGGCACGGCTGCTGCCATACACAACTGTACTGCTGTTATACTTAACAGCTTTCATTTTTCTGGCTTGGCACGACTGCTTCCATACATAACCGTACTGCTGTTATACTTAACAGCTTTCATTTTTCTGGCTTGGCACGGCTGCTTCCATACATAACCGTACTGCTGTCATACTTATAAGCTTTCATTTTTCTGGCTTGGCACGGCTGCTGCCATACATAACTGTACTGCTGTTATACTTAACAGCTTTCATTTTTCTGGCTTGGCACGGCTGCTGCCATACATAATTGTACTGCTGTTATACTTAACAGCTTTCATTTTTCTAGCTTGGCACGGCTGTGACTTTATTCATTTGCTTTTAGCCGCCCCACACGTGCCTCATCTTGGCAATATTACTTTCCCTCGTGCTTGTTTTCAGCAACCAAAAAGATGCCAAGCGAGTAGCCAACAAACCGGCAGCCACTATCTGAGCACATGTCGAGCCTCGCCCCACTTGTTCCAAAAGGACACCTGCAAGACTCAGAGAGAACATGTCGGTCACCGATCACTCCCAACCACCTGCCACTACCCTGCCTACTTCTGCCCCATTGCCAGAGCCGGACATCTCACTTGCTGACCAGGTCAAATCTCTTCAGGACACTGTGGCAGGCCTTGTTAACATAGTGGATCAACTCGTCAAACAGCCTCCATCGTCAACGGCTCCCCCATACCTTGACGCTGCTGCTCTTAATGACCGTGCCTCATCTATTGGTGAGTCTTTTGACTCTCACGAACAATCTGTTGAGAGATCGGTCCTTTTCTCGGGCGGAGTTGTGGCTGGCTCCAACCTTCCAGAAGCAATTCGGAACAAAATTTGGAATGACAAATTTGTCGATTTCCGCTCTATTCTTGCACCTGACATGGAGCCCTGGCAGTGCACCTTCTCTCAATTTTCTTTCCCCCCCCCAAAAAAAACAAAAATACAAACATACCTCTGTCTGAAACCTAGTGGTGCTCTGCTTGGGACAGTTTCTTTAAGTGGCGTGAAATCAGAATTTTCGCGGTGTTCCTGAAGGGTCAGTCCTGGAACCCTATCGCTTCTTAATTCACATGCATGATCCAGATACTGCTGTTTAATGTTTAAAAAAATGCAGATGAAACCCAATTTTACTCCAGCGTGAGGACTAAAAATCAGGCTCATAACAAGAATTACACAACTCATGATTGGGGAAATGATTGGTAAACGCATGGAACATAGAAAAATGTTAAGCACGGTATAAAGGACAAACAAACCAAAATATAGAATACTGAATGGGCGATTCTATACTATACGGGATGTGTCAGATAAAAACGGGTTTAGCTGTCATGTTTGATCAGTCGTTCAAATCAGGAAAGTTCTCGGGATGATCTGACGAACGTTCACTAGTTGTTCAAAGGTAGTTCTTATCAAACTTTTGAGAGCAATTGAGGCGTGACATAGAGATATTAAAAAGGGGAGCTACAAAGCTCATATCCGTTATGTTGGTTTTATGTTACGAACAAATATTGCGCTTGTCTATCTAACACGACGTCTCCGTAAGGATTTCATACAGGTTTACAAAATGTTCAATGAATTAGATACTATTAGTTTTGATTTGTCTGTTCAGCTTCGCAGTCCAGAAAACTCAAGACTCCGTCTTTTCATTTATTACATTTGTTCAGAACCAGTGGAATTGACTGTCATTTAATAAATACTCGAGTTGCTTATTCCACGGGCGATAGAAGTCCTCGAGCATATTACGGGTCACTTTCCACATGGGTGCAATCTTCCTCTTCACATTTGCCTCTCCAGTATTTCTGATCGGCTCGTTTTCTACTCGCCTCAACATCTTTTCATTGATAGGATCTGAAAAGTAAGATAGGTAAAATGTTGCGATTTCTTTTTCATAGCAAGTGAACTCAAAAGGATATGACAAAATATTGTTTTTACAACCACCAGAGCAACTTGATTTACCGAGTTCTAGAAATTTAAACACTTCCTTCAATACTTCACTTCTTCCAGCAGAATAAGATTCCAATGTCGTTATTAGAATTTTGCCAGAAAACTTGGCAATCCATTCATCAATGAAGGGGAAGTAAATGCCAACTCGCACCCGAACCTGCAAACCAAAGGAATCGCAGGTTCCTCTCTATACAGTAAGTTCTTGTGGGTGTCATTCTGTATGTAGTGCATGGGAAAGTGTTCACGATGCAGGATATTTACATCATACCGATGAGCTATGTACACAAGGGCACTTACGGGTTTGCTTTGCATGTCTGTCGTGTAATTATAGGCACAACCTCTGATAGTGTTCGTCTTTGCGCAAGTCTTAAATGACTGCAACCCACGGTGACTCAACTCGTGGAAAAGCGTTCGCGTTCTTTTCCCTTGAACAGGAAACTTGTTGAAATCTGAGTACAGCCTTATTCACAGACACATTATTCAATTCATAATTCATCATCAGGTCACTAAAACATGACAACAATTGCAAATCATTCACAAATTGCTAAACTACATCAATGGTTGTCTCCTTGTCATAAAACCCTATCTTACATTGCCAGCCTTATTTATCAACACAAGGAGACAGCATCCGGATTGCATGCTGATAACGCACCTATCCACCGGGTTTCTCAGGATGACCACGAGTTTAGCGTCAGGTGTGGTCATCTGGATGTAATCGGCCACTGTCCGCTTGGGTTCCAACAATCCAGCATTCTGGGGCAAATTGCGCCAACCATCGAAGTCCCACAAATAGCTTGGCGTGTAGTCCCCTGTTGTGACAATATAAGTAGATGATCAGGCACAGCTATTGATGGTCTACAGCATGTACAACATTCAGTTACTTTGTCGTATCAAGGCCACATATTATTATATAAGAATGTAGATTAAAATGCAAACATCGGTCCGATGACGACAGTGTTAATACATTCATTGTTTACTTGTACTTCTGGATACTTGCAAAGTAAAGTATTATGGGAAGTGTACATCATGGTACCGGACAAATGAAATATACATGAATATATATCCGTGTACATCAGACGCATTTTGTTTTTGAGATGATAAAGTCAAACAACATTTCACTTGCCCAGAACCAAGCGATGATATGTCGATCCGTTTCTTTCAATCCAGGATTTCCGGATGCGCTCGGCTTGGTCATCAAACACCTCTAGGTAGGACTTGAAGCTACGTGGATATTGAGTCAGTTTGCTGTTCACATTCTGTCTGTCGGCTAAGTATGGATTATACTCCATACCTGACAAAATCCAGTATGACTCAATGATAAGCGGCTCTCTTCAAATGCATGACACTTGTCTTGCTAACAGGATTTTTTTGTACGAAACGCTGTTGTAGATTGGGGGTTGGGAATTACCTTTTATTTCCCAACCCAAACTGAACAAGTGTGATATCAGAAAAAGGTAACATTCCAAATACTATTTAAAAGATTAAATCAAATAAATGTTGCCCTTAATGAACGTAATCAACAAAAATACCAACGAAGGCAGACAATGATAGGTGTGACTTTTATCAAATATTCTTTAGCTATGATACACATATTAAAATGGTAAATTGATAAACATCAAATAAATAGGACAGAGATATATCTTGTTGAAAGACTCAAATATGCCAGAATTACCTGAGTGTCGAATTCGGATTCTATTCCAGTACTTCAACTCCTTTTCCAAGCCAGCGAGTACGTGAGGGTGGTGGGAAATCCCCATAGCTAGGTCTGTCGTACCACAGCGGGAAACCCCAACCAGGTAGAAATAGGGCAAGCATCGTAACATCCACGTCTGGTTGGGTTGATTACCAAGCTTATCACCCAGTCGCTCATACAACATTTGTTTCATACCGCGAAAGTTTTCTTGGTATGTACTATGCAGTTGACTATGAGCATAGAAGTTATCCACATATGCGTCGGTTATATTGACCATTTCATACCAACAAGGATTTCGATAGTTGGATTCAAATGGAATGGGGTCCTGTGACGGCAAATGAATCACCATTTAGTGATTGGAAGATATCAATGGTTAAGCAGTTACACAATATCATATGACAACAAGAGACCAAGGAGCATCGGCCCTCTGTTTCTTTTGAATTAAATGCTATGAAAAGACAATATCATAACGTTTAGTGTTTTGCATTGTCTTAAAAGGCACACTTAAAAGTGTTACAGAGCCCTCGGATTAGTTTGCAAGGATCAATTAACTTAAGAGGGGTGCATGTGTGATTAATTTGGGATGCCATCTAGCATACAAAGGAAATATGCAATTAAAAGTTCATGAAAGAACGGACAAACTGGTCACAATAGTCTGGAAATTAAACCAAAGAGTTTATAGCTACGCTAAGAGGGGTTCACTTCGAGTGGCTCTGTGGTGATCGCATACCTATTTATAACACACAGTCACTGCAATCTCTAGGTTGCGCTACCGTGAGTTTAAAAAAGCACAAGGGAAACTGGGCTGACGTCACTGCGATTGATGAGAACGGGATCAATGTCTTTTTGCATTCACAAACAATGAACCGATATAGCATTCTCACCTTGTTTTTCTCTATTTATTTGTAATATTCCTTACTAACTGACACCGGATGTTGTCGCCGGTACACTGCGCGCGCATCTACACCGGATATAAGAAATCATCCACCCGGCGCACCGCTCAAGATCGGCGCATTCGGCTTACGCCGGCTTGACCAATCGAGCGCGCCTATTAAAATTGTTGGCTTGCCAGGGACATGTGAAGATCTGGAGCATGGAGTTTATAGATTCAATAAGCTGCGTGGGGATTATGAAATACACTGTCGTCAACGGGCGACGATACCATGAAATCAACAAAAGCACGTGGGATTGTTGATCCGACGTCTCGGGGTCAGCCGATCTCCTTACGCATCGGCTTCTGCGCAGGACAGGATGTTATGTTAGCGTAGGACGTTATGTTAGCTTAGCGTCAAACATGTTTGCCATTGAGAGTGGGGGTCAGCGTTAGTTAAAGACATGGAATCATCTGACTGGTCAGTGTTTACACGTGCAGTTATGATATTTTACAAGCTTTATTGTCTAAAAGGGAGTTACCCGATCTCCTTGCGCATCGGCTTCTGCGCAGGCTAGGATTCGCCTCTGCACCACAGATCGCTTTGGGGCAAATTCGGGCCATTACGCGAGGAAATATTGATGCGAATTATCAACTCTTAAATGTTACAAAAATATTTTCTGCTGTGTTCGATTAGAAGAATAATATACATTTTATTATGTAATACTTTTCTGTAAGTCAAAAATGAGGCATTTATCGGAAAAAATAGTTCCGCGGACGTTTCATGGCCGTAAAGCGTTTCTAAAAATGGCGGCAGTCAGATGTGAAAATGAATTTGTTATCGAAAATCGACAGAAAAAAGCAATAGAGAGTTACAAGCCGGGATTGGAAATGATAGACAAGCAGCGAGAGTGTTTGGAGAATTTATTCGTGGGAGAAGATGTTGTTACTAATCTACCAACGGGGAAGGGGAAGAGCCTGATATACCATTAGCTCCCAGATTTGCCGCCCTTCCCCGATGGGAGTTCACATGTTTTATGGAAAAAATAAAAAGACACACAACCAAGAAAACTTGGACAGCTAATTTTAAAATAAGATATGCCAAAATTTAATATTTGTGACTGCAGGGCCTTGGTTATATAACCTAAATAACTGCAGCGTAAAAAGCAAAGAAAGTTCATAATCAAAGTCTTCAAAATGCTGCCTTTGTGGGCAGTAAACGCAGCTTATTTCCCAAAGAAGGGCTTACATCCGAGTTTCCCCGATAAGCCCCATTCATTTTGACTATTCATGTTTGTTTATGTTTGACGCGCGCTGCTTGTTATCGCCCGGTCATAGGTCAAAACCGGGTCAAATCGCATGTTATGTTAGCATAGCGTAAAACATATCTGCTATGGAGAGTAGGAGTTACCTTGGTAATGAGGGCAAGGTCACTGGTGACCTCCCTATTTCAAGGTAAACTTTGTATTTGAAATGAAAAATAAATGCAAAAGAGCCTCTGATTGCTAAGAAACATTAGGTTCACATGGCACAAGATATTTTTATCAGTTTTTTATTCAGGTTATGTTTTATTTGATTGGAAACATTTACATAAGAGAGTTGGTTCCATGTGTAATATGGGGCTGCTTGATTACCATGAGAAGTTTACGGACGGACAAACGGACCGACGGAACAAAGGTATATGATAATCTCTGCTGAACAGCAGAACTGAGAACATGACGTATATAGGAGGCTTTTAGAAAGCAAACTTAGATACTTTCCCCTAATTGGGCGGCCCTCTCGACACTCTTAAGTTTTAATTAACTTTGTGAAACTAAGCACCTGGCAAATGAACCGGCTGAATTATAAAAGTAGGTCATAAATCTGTGTTATATCCGAAAACAAGTTAAATTTGTGGAGCAAACTTCGTTCCTGTCTTCGATCGAGAATGATTACATTTGTAATTTTCAACACATCAAAATCCACTGTAGGTCTCTTGTTGGGTAAACAGGGTTGATCTAGTAATAAAGGATTACGAATAAGATTAAATAGATAAAAGTGACACCCGGCAGCCGATGCGATACTAGTTCTGGTCAAGAGACAGTCGACAGAAAGATACCGACGAAGCTTTGTCCGGAATGTTGAGGCGCAAGAGACGGCCTCGTGAGTTTCAAGTGATTATGGAAAACCGTTCTTAATATAACATCCTAGCATATATTGAGTGCATATGTGACGGTGCAATTATAGGAATAATACCTGGGACGATTTGATTAAAAGCAAAAAATGCATGCTGAAAGCGACTATTCAACAGTAATATGACAACACATCAGCGCAATAAATAATCAGGTAATTACCATAGTAAACGTATCAATTCTTTCCTCCAGGCCTTCTTCGTCTGAGATCGACTGCAGGGTGAGGCTAGCTGATCCAGGTATGTCGGAGTGATTCTTGATCGCTTTCCGCTTCATTTGGTGTTTCTCTTAAGCTAGCGACACCACCTGTCTCGTCGCATGAGGACGAAATATTAAACGGCGAAGATCAATGATAGCAATTTTCTGAACCCAGCATGATTACTTGTTAAAGACATAGACCATGAAATAAAGCCAAATATAATTGAAGTATAACAGGCAAACATTATTGAGAAATAACACTTACCAGACGGAATTCCGCCTTTAATTGATGTTTCTGGTTAATATAGCTCACCTTGTAGGGCAGAATCAGGTTTATCCTCATTGGTATCCTCTTGTATCCGATAAACAGGGGATAAAATGTTGATGTCAAATGAATCCTCTTTCAACCATATATGACGCCATGCACTTTGAATTGCAATGAAGCCGAACAATCCGAGAGTTACATGTGTACAGAGTGAAATAGGGGCGAAAAACTTCCGCCAAGACATCATTTCTTCCCCTCGAAACTTTTAAAACTGAAGGGGAAAATGCTACGTCGGTTTGCGTTGTTAAATATGCACAGCTGTCAAAGAAATGGGAGAGGCGCGTGGCACATTGAATACGCCCAATCATCACGGTATGATGGTCCCGAACGATCCATCAATAATCAGAGAGAACCCTCCTCGTTGATTGCGGCAGCTGCGTCGTGACAGGTGCCACGGGAACCTACGTGATACATAAGTGACATATGGAGATGCTCAATGTAGCGAATCCCAGGATTAACATGTGTACTTAATTGATACTGTTTATGGATCTTGTTCGGTGGCTACCTCAGACGGACGAATGAATGAACATCAGAGCGAGAAGATCTAACGGCCACGCTCCACATAAAGCAGGAATTAAACCAAACGGTATATCCTTTAAATATCCATTTTTAAATCTCTTTTACATGTAGGAGAAAAATGTCCGAACATCGATAACTTGCTTAGTGTGTGCTCCTGTGTCAATGCTGGACTTCCGGATAGCTGATGACAACTGACCTGTATGGTTTGTATGGATACTATCATCAAGACCCGGAATGTCATTGATCACATTGAAAGATTTATTTCTGATACTATTGGCTTCTATTTATGAAGCCACAGCTCTTCCACGAATAAGCAAACCAAAGCGGAATGGTAATTATAATCAATACTTCGACTAGACTTGCGCACACACGCCTTGACAATTGATTCAATATACGGACATTAATTTCAATAATTCGTTATTCATTAGTTTCTTCGCCATTCGTATTTTACCATATACGTGCCTTTAAACTTCACAGATCTACCTATCTTACCTGTCTTTTGAATAAGGGCCCTTGAAAGTGCTGTGTTTAGTCAGTTTTGGGGCAGGGCGATATCAAAATCGCAGTTACATATTACATTCATGTAAGACACCTCGTCATAGATAATTATCAACCCAGAAGATTGTCCTGTGCACATTTGGCTAACAGCCAACATTTGTTAATCACTGATGTTACTCATTATCACGAAAAATCCGTGAACTATTGGGGGGAAAAACAACCCATTTATGTTGGGGAATCCGAACCAAAAACGTGCAATTATCTAAAGAGGACATCATTTATTGCCTTTATGATGCAACCTCATTCCAATATTTGGTGTTGCATATTTACTTTAAAAAAAAATTCAACTTGTGTTGTAGAAGTTATCCTGTGTATGGAAAATTCTGTTCTAAGGATTTTATTGTCCGGAGCAATGGCGATAGCAAGTGTGCAGTGCTTTCAATCTAAACGCCAATTAGTTACGCACCATACTCAACACAAACTCTATTAAGCTGTCCTCTAACAACAAATGTGCTTACAAACATCACAACGTTCAACCAAGTTCACGCAAAGGACATTCAGGTCCACATAATGCGTTATGTGTAAGGTAAAATCATCATCTAACACGAAGAAGTACTGAACGAAAATATGAACGGCATAATTACATAATCGCCAATGTGGAACAAAATTGTCAATTCCCAAATTGCATTGTTCATGCGATCGCCGCGGTTATATAATACACATAAAGCACGCTCCCATCAGTTCACCACACATAAATAGAACTCCTCACATACGTAATTGAATCGCACTGGAATACCTAATGACATTGCATGACACGCAACCGAAGCTGATTTGGATCATACAGCTGATGAGATTCACTCTAGCATCTACCCATTGCAATTTTTTTTCTCTCACTTCCATAACGTTTATATTTGGTTCCTAGCTTCGATTTACATTAGCAGGTTATAGCATGAAAAAGAGAACCTATGCGTCCATACAATACATGAAGCGCATACCTTCCTCGTCATACATCAGTGATTTCTCAGAGACTAGGGACACAGGGCAGTCATGTGGAACGGAAATCTAGACTACGATAGCAATGATATTTGTATGTGTCCTCATCAAACCGATTCTGCTGTTGATCAATGCTAGAGCTTAGCAGAGTTAAGAATAAAGTAATCAGCTTTAGGTTTATATAAACCTCAATATTACTTCCTTTAATTTACAACAGCAGTGTAACTAATATGGCTCACTCAAAAAGACAATATATGACATAGAAACAATATAATATTACAAAGTATTGATACATTTGATTCCAGCTTCCAAAGAAAACGAAAACGAAATATTTACCACTGTTGACAATATATTTACATTTAACATTTTATGCTTAAATATTCCGGGAAGGCATAACTTTGATATTAATTCCCACAAAAGATATCTCCATATACACATAGTCATTTTACAGATTTACACAAATTATCATTGGATCACTATTTACATTTCCCACCAAACACATTGATAAACTATAGATAATGCTGCAATTATAGTGGTAATGGAACATAATTTTCTACCTATGTTTATAAGGTAGTAAACTATATCCGTTTATGAAGCGTATAGGTATAAACAGTGGCAACTAATACCATAAACATAAGTAAATGCATTTGGTTGAAATAAATGTATTCCCCAACAAGATGATTCTTTGGAAGTATAAATAAAACAAACATATAGATGAAGTTTAATATGAATCCTTTGAGTGGTTAGAGAAGTAAAGAGATAGCATCTACAGATATACACCATTGAGTGGTTACAGTAAACATGTATTATTAGCAGACAAAATCCATTGAGTGGCTGCAGCAAAGAGATATTATCAGAAGACAGAATCCACTGAGTGCTTAAAGCAAAGAGATATGATTAGAAGACAGAATCCACTGAGTGCTTAAAGCAAAGAGATATGATTAGAAGACAGAATCTATTTAGTGCTTAAAGCAAAGAGATATGATTAGAAGACAGAATCTATTTAGTGCTTAAAGCAAAGAGATATGATTAGAAGACAGAATCTATTGAGTGCTTAAAGCAAAGAGATATGATTGGAAGACAGAATCTACATAGAGTTTACAGCAAAGATATATCATTAGAAGACAGATAACAACCAGTCATTTTAAGGAAAGAGGTATCTTTAGAGGAGAGATAGAATGTGAAAATCATACAGGTGAAATGATCATATTCTACAGAAAGCTACAGACAAACCAAGTCAAGCCCAGTTAGAATGTGTTATGTTTGGGTCATTGTGAAGAAGCATTATTGAAAAAAAAACACAGCATTAAGAGCAGAGGTGATTTGGTGATCGCAGTTACTCACATTACAAGTTCATCTAACATAGCTCTTGTGTGTTAATGATTAATGGGTCCAATGCCAGTCTAATACTGCCTCCGCGTTTCACATACACTTCCGTGGCATAAGTGGTATTTGGCTGCAAGTTCTGGGCAGCAGCGGACATCATAACGGCACTGGATCCCCGCACGCATGCTATTTTACGGGCTTCTTTGCTGGGCAAAGCGCATCTGTTGGGCGTTAGTCCATGTTGGGCAGTGAGGAATAGACAGTACTGCTGCCGAACAGAGGTCCCATACCATGACACAATCATAGAGTTACATGTTGCCGTGTCTACTTGTAATGATCGATTGGCGGGCAGCTCTGGATAAGGGTAGAGTCCTGGGGATGAACTTACAAATATATTCATGGAATGACCCCTATTTCGGCTCGTGATACGAATATCATAACGGCCCGCCGTAGCATTATTGACGCGAGTGTACTCTATAAACTTGCTCCGCAGTCTCTTCACAAGCTGGCCGTTTTTAGAGATACGTACACTAAACTGCCCTGTGCACGCCTGGGTTAAAAAAACTAACTCTTGCGCAGCTTCGGCAAGATAGTATCTTAATATCTTTGTTGGTAATGTCCTCTTCATGAAAATCGGATAAAGCTTACCATCTTTGAGGCGATGCAGTCTTCGTTTTACTGGCATCGTGAGGTTTGTCCCTATATACACACTACTTGTGTTTAGACCTCGATTCACAGCAAAAACATCAAAGAAATACTGGATAGAAGGTAACCCGAGAGACCACGCGAACGATGTCTTGTTACCAACACACTCTAAGAAGGAATCACCAGGTGGAGCTGTGCTTGCCGGACGCTCTGGTTTCCTGGCGTTTCGCTCCCAAGCAAAACCAAAACCTGACAATGGTGGCGCTGTTGGTGGTTTCTCCAACCCGATTCGACTTCTGGCAGCACAAAGCGAGGGGGAGTTGCTCTGTACGCTAACTGACACGCAATAGTCAATATGGTGTGGCTTTATCCCATGAAGGACGCTAGACTTCCAGGTTATGGTAACCTTGTGAGTTGTCATTCTCATGACCTTAATGGTTTGATCATTGGGTAGTTGGGGGTAAGGATGGTCAGAATATGGCGTGGTGCTTGTATAGATTTTGACATTAGAGTCGCTCTGTGTTGCCGTGAGGACAAGCGAGTACAAGCCCGCGCGAGTATAATCGCTCAGGTAGGAAGCTGTCGAGTAGCCGGAAAATTCCCGGATCTTCTCCACTCCGACTTTTTCTTCTCTAGGGAACCACGGTGGCGTATCTTCATCACCTGCCCACAGTACAGGTCAAAACTTGTCAAACGTCCATTCACTAAGAGTTAGTGGTTGAAAGAGTGAATGGAAAAGTGAGACAAAGTGAGTGAATTATTAAGAGCGAAGAACTGAGGGAAAAAAGAGAGAATGAGTGAGTGATTTCTTAATTGTCATAGACGTGCCTCTCAATCCATCAGCGCTGCCATCATCACCTAGATCGTGGAAGGTCAGAAGCCAGGTTAGTGAGGAGATACAGGGCGTCACCACCACTGATAGAGCGCTGTTTTCCTCCTCAACATAGAAGTAGTACCTAATCACACAACGTCATCATCACATCACTGCGCCACTCATTGATTGCGCTCCCGTTGAATCTCGTTTAAATATATAACAGCATGCAAGGATGCAACCTTATGTTGTATTGTCATCGGTGTGGAAGGAAAAAAAACTCTGTCTCTGTCTTAATGTTGCGACATGACATCCAATTTTTAAAGATATTTGATTTAGGGTAAGTTTCCCTTGTCTGTGTTCCGAAGAACCAAATAATTTTTTGGGTGACACAGTGTTTGATTACTTAACTGGAGATCGCTAGTATTTGACAAAGAAACGTATATGCTAGTATGTTAATAGCATTTTATCATTATTATATTAATTTATACAGCATAATTATTCATACCATCTATTCATATATTGAATCTGTTCAAATACATGATAGCCCAAATAAGAACGACTTTAGCCTATAGGCTGACAAATATATGGGCCATTTATAGCCCTTGTGATGAGCCCGGAAGAAATCGGTGGTAACCTGGTACGAGAGGGGTGGCAATAAATAGCATCACTTAGCCACAGCTGACAGTCCTCAGCAGACACAGCAGCAGACAAGCTCATTATGACTCACAGCACATCTGTTTGCTGACTGGCTATACTGACAGAGTCCGGGACTTAACATCTGCCTTCGTGGTGTCAAGACGTTCTGATCCGAGGCCAGGTCAATTGGTACCCAGGCACATTCTGAGAGGCCTCAAAGGCAATTGATAAGGATAACATAGTGAGAGAAATTATAAATGGATCGGTCTTTCGTCGCAATGGTATGAGCATTCTGTCAGCACGGCAAACCTGATAGTTGTTGGGCTAGATTATGCAGCCTCTGGTGAATGACGATATGATCGCCGATGATGCAGTAGCAGCTGGACCCGGAGCAGGATGACACGCACCCCGTCACGGTCGACTCCGACAATATGACGTAATTGCTCCTGGACAAGTGCACCCGATTCTTAAAACGCTCCTCTTCCCCAACCATTAAAATGTATGCACGTCTTTATATATCAGAGATTAGAGAGGAGAGACGTATTAAACTCGAGTGCCAGTGTTAAAGGATTTAAACGCAATAGAACCGCGTGGCGATAGTCGTTGGTTCCCTTCCACCCCGGACAAACTCGCACATTCGCTTTTGCATTCAACTGATGTGTTTTCCCAAAGCGTCATGATATGTTCGCCTTTTATTAGAAATGACCCTAAAAGCATCGTTCGTGTTTGTAATTGAAGTTGCGTGTGGCTCCATGGCCTTCAACAACTCACAAAAGTAATAGGGGTGATCATGGCTTGAATTGAAGCGTGCCCACATGTGTCTCAAGGAAACCTGGTCCAAGAGTGACCATGTTGGTTCAGCACATATCACGTACCAACTAATGTCGGGTGGGCAAACGAAGAGAAATGCAAAGTTATTCACAAAGTGACGCACTGGGTATTTGGAAATGCGTTTTGCATCTCACTGACGTAAGAATGTCTTTCTGTGTTTCAGGTTTCGACTTATCGGCATTCGGAATTCTTGTCATTTGGTATTATGAATGATTCTTAACCAATGTCGGATGAAATACTATGAAACCCTTGATTTATGTTTGCTCAAAAATCGTGATGGCATTTGAATTTCTCACCTTGTAGGTATGTTGTAGCGCATGAAGGCAGTGATCTCATGCCCGTCAGGTAATGTATGGGTGTCGTACAGAACTTCCGGATGCCGTCGCTGGAAAAGGAAATTATCTTCATCACGACTCGGCAGCCGCTGACCTTGAATTCCAAGGGTCAAGGTCACGACAAGACAGCAGCAGTAGACGGCAAATGCGTGTCCCATTATTACGATCTGAAACATAGCATGTTGAACGAGATACGAATGGAAATTTCTCTACCCAAGTCTATTTATAACATGCAAGTTGAGTCTTATGACGCAGCGATGTGACGGAGGTGATTTAGTGCCCTCAAGACAACTGCTTATAAACATAAAAAAGGCGATCTCCGACAGGTCAAGCGATCGTTTAACGAGGGTACCAGTTGATGGGACGTTGTCGCCCCCGCACAGCTACAACGCATACGGCGTTTCCCACGCCCACGCCCCATTCATAAAGGTCATATTTGGCTGGCGGATGCAGCTGGTTCTATTATGAGGCGAGCCAGCGTGGAGCCATTAGCTATGACGGTACGTCTAGGCGGAAAATCAACCAGAGTAAAGCTTACAAGGCTTAATGAATCACAAATTATTCAGATTCACACTTCCATTATAATAATCCAACAAATGTTCACCGAACCCTGATGCGACAAATGGCAGTGTATGTTCCTCCTATAATTGACGGGGTTTTGGCCATTACTGCAAGTCTAGTGTCAAAAAGGTCTCAATCTGTGGTATCGATGGATCCCCGATAACTATGCGATCATTACAATGCGGCATGGGCCTTGACATTGTCTTTGACATCGACACTTTGTGTTAACAATTCCAAAACCATTAGATTCACAATGCGTAGTTAAATAAATGGTAAAAAACAACACATTGTTATCATAGGCATTGCAACCATAGCCAGCAAGAATTATCACATTGTAATAGGACGCACCAGAATTGTTGAAGCGTGATCTGAACAAAGTCAATTTCTTATATGCTTGGGCATCACCATCAGAATACTTACAATAGGAGGAACTTCTCATTCTCAATAGGTCACCATTTATGTCACACTTTGGCTTTTCGCCATTCTTACGTCCCATTTACATCAATGTTAAGCGCCACTGTTACACGGCGGCGAAATGGCTCTGAAGTGTCAAAGAAAAGCGTCATTGACATTAACATGAAAGGAAATATATCACTTCCATGGTGTAATTTGATATTTTATGTCCCACGAAAACTTTCCTGCTAATGGCTTAAACCGAAAAATAACAAATCGTCCTTGATATTTGTATCAGAAATAATAATAATACCAACGTCATTCGTTACAGTTTGCTCTCCCATCACAGGCAACATTTTCCAGTTTTTACAGGATGATCTCGAGCTTCGTGTATCAATCAAAGTTGGACAACTAAAATCTAAGGGAAACGTGCAAGTCTTGCATGACTTGTATGTCTTTAGTCATGAGACACCACTGGGAATACCACTTTGCATCCCGAACGCCTAATAGACACAATGGCTCCCCTTTGATGCGCACTAGGTCTCTACCATCATCAGCATAGGTAGAAAGATCTAGTATATGTAAATGTAGTTTGCTATATGTGGCATAGTTAGTTCGTAATGATACTGCCAACTAGATATAGCACATTAAGTTAGATAACGCTTAGTCTTAGTAAGACAGATTATGGTATAGTTGGTTAGCTGTAGAATAAAATTTAGTGAGATATTGCATAGTTAGTAAGATACAGCATAGTGAATGAGAAAGAGCGTAGTTAGAGTAGCATAGTCAGTTCGGTATAGCTTAGTTAGTCCGATATTACATGGTCAATAAGATATGAAATAGTTAGTAATTTTATAGCATAAATATTTATATATAACATAGTCAGTTATATATAGCAGTTAGTCAGATATAACATGGTCAATTAGATAAAGTAAAGTATGATTAGTCATGTTTAACAAACCATGTTAGATGTATCAGCTATGGGTCACGCCAACGAAGATTAAATCTGTAAAATTTACGGGCAAATGCTCCTTATTACGTCAATATGTGTTCAATGTATTGCCCCCGAACCCCACCAACCCTTCCCGCCCACCCTACCGCCACTCTCTTTATGCTAAATCTTGCTAATGTCATTGGTTTTGCGATTTTGTTAAACTCATATCTCTCTTTAAATTTATCAGACATATTACTTTATGCTCAGAGTTATAACCTATTTTTTTTGTCAGCGATGTTATAACAACACGACGCCCTATGTTGACGCAGTATGCCTAACACGTAGATCGTCGAGCAACAAGCACCATCCTCTCATCGCCAGCAGCAGTATCATAATAAATACTCACTGATGAATACAAGATTATATGAAGCACCCGAGTTAATATTGCCTTCACTTGCTTTCCATACTAGAAACTCATTACAGGACGAACGTTTTATATACGGCCATTTCTCTTGGCGTTATTGGATTAGTCACCAGTCAAAGGTTATCGAACTATTACGTCAGTGATATATAAGCTGTACCTGATCATCTTGCATTGAAGAATATATTTCTGTGGTATGGCGACGAGCAATAAACATGAAACATTTGTTATTATAAAGCACAGTATTCATGATAGTCATAGCAAATATCGAAATATGGGGTTGTTACATGAGGGTTTTACGAGATCGCTGGGTGATTATAAGTATGATGCCAGACATATTGACGGGCTGATGCTACATATGGACAAAATGTAATGTTATTACAAACAATGGCGTTACACTGTCTGGTGCAGTCAAAGATATAATGCGCTCTACGTACACAGTAATATACATCTAAACAGGAACAAACACACACACACACACACACACACACACATATATATATATATATATATATATATATATATATATATATATATATATAGATATATATATATATATATATATATATATATATATATATATATATATATATATATATATATATATATATATATATATATATATATATATATATATATATATATATATATATATATATATATATATATATAAACATTCGGGTCAACATCTGTTTTATTTCATGTTTAACAAGCATGCGCCTGGGAAGTACGTAATATCTGCCACCTTTGGGGCGATGAGAGACGATATCAATGACATTCCACCGATCACCGACACGTAACAACCGAACGCAATATAACACTTAAACACTTCCCACGAGTCCAACAATTTCAACAACTACCGGATGCTTATCTGCCCTTCCATGGCAACTGTGAAATCAACCCCTTCGACGTCATAGTGCAATGGACGTAATGTTCAACTGATGATTTGCATTACCATTTAGATGTCACGGTGCCCGAATGACCGGAACGATAAGGTTTTAAAGTAAGTATATTGACAGGGGGCTGTGGACAATACTGAACAGAATAATAGGCTCACTTCTACCAAGGAAATCTGCCTACATCGTGGATGCTGTTTGGGAAACATTGGGAAAAGCAGGTAAAATTCTTTCACGTGCATAAACCCAGCACCATTGCTCTGTGCGGTACATTTATTAGGTAGGTTATGCAGTGGGTGAATATGGCTGTTTGATTATACACACCACTCGAGCTCACTGGTCGACACAGAAGGGCACATTTTATGTGTAGTGCATGAGTGAGGTGTATTTGACAGCTCTGACGTAATAGGTAATGAATGACTATTGAACGAACGTGTAATTTATTAAGTGGTTCCCAGAGTGCAATGAGGAATGCGCACGTGCAACCTTATTAATGGCTCGCCGTTTGCTAACACAAAATTTGTGAGTCGATTATTTTCTAGAAAAAACAACTTTCAACAAATAAGCAACTTCAAGTAAAATATTGGGCCACAATTGTAGTTCTGGTGATTTGGTCCCGTTGAAGATCAATGTATGCTTATTGGAACCCCTATTCTATGACCGGTATTCCACAGTCGAAGAGGCTCGTCAATGATGCAGTAGCAGCCACATAATGTCAGTCATTTGGAAATAAGGGTATGATTATGTATTTCTACAGAGTTGTAAGATAGGTGGTCATCACAGTTTAATGCATCATGTTTCTGGCGTCTGTTGTCAAAACAGTTCTCTTATGTTCATACAGCTTGACATTTAGTGGATCATCAGAGTGATGTC
Organism: Urechis unicinctus; assembly: GCA_034190875.2. Classification (NCBI taxonomy): domain Eukaryota; kingdom Metazoa; phylum Annelida; class Polychaeta; order Xenopneusta; family Urechidae; genus Urechis; species Urechis unicinctus. The sequence goes on from CM067347.1 coordinate 28,571,831, forward strand.
CACATAATCTGTGATAGCCAGTCCAAAAATTGAAATACTTCATTGGAGGAGTGTTTATGTTAATCAATTGTAATGCAAAATGTACGACATAACCTTACGATGATAACTGTAAGTGTTATATTTTACTGGCTTGACGGCATTCTAGGCGGGGTTCGGACATTAGGTTGTTGTTCAATCACGGGAATTGGTAATTTGATCTAGAATCACTGGCAGCGTCTAAGGAATTGTCTATGTGATTTAAATAATTTGACACATTTAAAGCATTGTGTAATCGCCATCAAAAGGTCCAGCAACTTTGACAGAAACTAACTCTCATCAAAAAGCAATAGTTTCCGTAGGCCTTTTTTAATTAAAGTGCCACTGAATGCTGGACATAACAACAAATTCAACACAAGTACTCTATGAGTCAAACGCTCAGAGAATGGATAAAGAGTTAGGTCCTCTACTTGTCAAGCAAGGTATCAGCCACTAACAAGCAGCCACACGCAAGCTTGTTACCTCGCGTGACATGCCAACATGTAACTCACATCTGTCACGGATAGTTAATTCATCCATCAGAGGAGCGACTATTTATAACCTGCGTCACATTCCGTTCGACTTCCGATGATGACACCATAGTGTGTATTTTCGTGACTGACAAGGTCGAAAATAATAACTTAGATGGTGAATCAATTGCTGGGCCTTAATCAACTGTTAAACATAGCTCAATATTTCACGATCCTCACTCCGTATTACAATCAGTATTTTCTATTGTATGATAATTGATGTACGGCCATCCCCACAGGCTGTCTCGAGCTGTAGCCTATATAACAAGAGTAATTATTCCGCACGCCGCAGACAACCGCGAACTCTAACTGGCTTTATCAGATCTGCAATAACGAGTGCCGAATTATACGCGCATAATGCATCTCGGCACAGCCATGGCCGGCTCAAGGTCAATTACTGTCAGAGAGCCAGACGGGCTTATGAAGCTGATTAGGATGTCGATCCTGATTTCTAATCAGATAATTACGATACTGATGAAGAGTGTAATTTTAAGCATGGATCAGTGTTATAAAGTTCCGGCGTACTTACCGTTTTACGCATGCTATCCATGGTTTAAACGTGTTTGCTGTTTTCAGGCATCGAACTGTCGAGTTCACGCTAAGCTATTGGCCGTTGCTTAACTCTTTTACCTTGCTCGATGCTACCTGGTGCCATGTCGGTCAAACTTCGCGGTCTCGACTGTCTTTCACTCGTAACTGGCCTGTATACTGCAGCAACTGGCCGAATAAGAGGAGAAAGCAGACGACTTTAGCAACCGGGATGTCCTATGTTTTCGGAGAGAAAGGGGTTATGGTAGCGGATTGTTGGGACTCTTGGCGCCAGAGACACACAGCCCTGGATATATGTATATGTCCGGCGGCACGCACCCTAGTCCGGGGAGCATGTTACCGTCTCCTCCCGCCAAATTTAGAACCCCTTGTCGTCTGGCCAAGCAGACAAAAGCAGACGACACACCGGTGGGTATTTGGGAGCTCCTGCTTTGGTAGCTGAGTTGGAAAAGTGGGGGTTGGGACATCCATTCGCGGCAATCTGTATTGATTGTCTAACTTATCTAAAGGCGTTTGCAGTGTATATGGTGTAATCAAGAACGAGGAATCGGGGAAGCCGAGGGGACTGGGGCTGGACTAACACTAATACCTCTGGCGCCATGCTGCTCCGCCTCTTGGCTCATATATACATATTATACACCCAGCCGGTCACAACCCAATGTACAGACATTCGAGCAAATGAAGGGAATGAGTTTCTCTGGGTAGCAGCCGTGTATTAGCACAGATTTTATTACCAGGGTCAAAAGTGTAATCCAACGACGGCGCATTGCATGCACACACTCTTGCACATTGTCTAACGAATGATTATAGTTTTTCCAAGATTTCCGTTGCTGCCATTTATTTTGGAATCATAACACTGTTTAAATTGGTCGGTGACAAATGAAGAAATTACTGGCGAGATAGATAATTATATTGATGATTGATAATTATAATCGATGACAATATGAAATATGAGCCCTTTTTATCTTGATTTCAAGATATTTCTCAAAATGTTGAGTAGATACCCATGGATAAATTTTAATTTCTGATCGTGCACGACTTTCTACATTACTCAAGATTGTACAAACATGTTTATCACTATTGTATAAAAGCCTTCTGACCCATAACACTTTAAAACCTACTTGAATTGAAATCGTCTAATTATAAAACAATACAATAATGTGTTTGCGCCAAATATATTTCATTAACTAACTTCAGGATAATAATATCGTCAGCAAATCCATGGTAGGTATATTTAGTCAGTTTCCAAGTGGCAGCACGCGCCCGTCTGGATGCCGACCCCTGGGTGCTTCTTTGACAGGGTGTCCCTTAACTATGTCGTACTATCCAGGCACAACTTGAGTCGGGTGATGACGCCCTTTAAGAGCTGGTACTTGTGTTACCGAGATCGAAACCCTGAAATCATCGAGTAAATGGTCAGCGCCATATGCAAAAGCATAGCGACAGGAAATAACAGATTGACAGAGATGGACGAGGGCAGTCAACAAATTGCAGGTTATTAGGTTTGCGGAGCCAGATATAGCACCCCCCACACCGACCCCTGTTATATATATATATATATATATATATATATATATATAGATAGATAGATATATATATAGATATATATATATATAGAGATATATAGATATAGAGACATATATAGAGATATATACAGAGAGACATAGACAGAGACACAGATAGATATAGAGATACAGAGAGAGATAGAGAGATAGAGAGAGATATTTATATATATAGAGAGAGAGAGAGATAATAGAGATAAAGAGAGATAGAGAGACAGAGACAGAGAGAGAGATAGAGAGAGAGAGAGAGAGAGAGAGAGATAGAGATATAGAGATATATAGAGAGAGAGAGAGAGAGAGAGAGAGAGAGAGAGAGAGAGAGAGAGAGAGAGAGAGAGACATATATATAGAGAGATAGAGACAGATAAGAGACATAGAGATAGAGAGAGAGAGAGAATAGGGAGAGAGATCTCTAGAGAGAGAGAGAAGAGAGAGACAGAGACTATAGAGAGAGAGAGACAGATCTAGACAGATAGAGAGATATAGAGATAGATTTAGAGAGAGAGAGATAGAGATAGATATATACTATATATAGATATATATATATATATATAGATATATATATATATATATATATATCTATATATATATCTATATATATATATATATATGTTATATATATATATGTATATATATATATATAGATATATCTATATATCTCTCTCTCTATATCTCTATATATATATATATATATATCTCTATATATCTATATATCTCTCTATATATATATATATATATCTATATATATATATATATATATATATATATATATATATATAAAATACAATATTCAGCTGCAAATGCAGAAATTCTTTGTGGGGTTGGTGTATATACCAAAGCAATGCGGAATAATGAACCCTATTTGGCTGAAGCAATTAGCTGCTGTAGCCGGGCTTCCATATATCTCAACATAGACCATAGTAAGATGAACGATGACGTTTATACTGGGGCAATCGAACCCGCTTTCATAGATTTCATTAGCCCAGTCATTATGAATCAGTGGCAAGCGTTGAATTATCGTCAAGTTTGCTACATTTATCAGCCTAAGATCTATTGATTCAGCAGTGGACGTGTAGCGTTGTGAACTGCACGTGGTGTCCTGTTGCTTGTGACTTAGCGCCCGTTGTGATTACATCCATCACTGGTATAGACACAATCGAGATTTAAATAGTCCTCCGTGGCCTGGTCGACTTACTCTACATCACAATAAAATGGGTTTGGTGAATCAATAAGAGAGGGAAAAAGTAAGATATCAGTCATAAATCTATTGGAATCGTTATCAGGAATGAAGTAATTGTAGTGCCCTGGCTGATTCTACTACGGGCTTGATTTATATCACCGTAATATCGATTGCCTGTGGTGGTTGGATATAAAGAGGTGGAGGTCATTCGGTGGTATCTTTGTTTCAATCGCAACTACGTCATCTGACCGCATTAAATGCAAGGCACTACGCGTGGCATATTAATGAAATTATTTTAATCGGTTTAATTTCTCGAAAATTCAATATCTGAATGATTGCACGATTGTTTGTGTATAAGCTCATAAAGCTGCGTTTGAAACTGATGATTTGAAAATTAGTTGAATAAATAATGTGGATAAGGACAACGAGTCAAGATATGGGGATGTTGGTTCTTCCGTCAAGATTGTCATTTAAACGTTCACTTCATCATCTCCATTACGATAAAATGAAATGCATATATTAAAACTTGACATAAATGGAAGTTTTCATATCACGTTAACATAATTTGCTTAAGTATGTCGTCATAGGTGCACGACCTTTATGTTTTTTGTCAACCAAATGGAGGACTCTTTTGTAAAAAGCCACGCCGAGTCGAGGGGCATCTCTCCTCCCCTGTGGTCTGCAAATACAGCATTTACCCTGGGATCCAGGGATAAACCAGCGATAATTCACCCGTCAACTTAAAGAGAGTTAACATAATTTCGTTGCTCTTCAACTAAAATCACAGACACGAATAATTGATACGCTTGGTGCTCTGATGATTTATCATAGAAAGCTTACAATTGGCAATGCATCACGACCACATGCAATGCAAACGGGCATCTAGAAGATTGAGATTCAGAGACAGGACACTTGGTGACCCAGGCTCATCTCTCTTCGCTAATTTGCCCTGCTGTAAGCCTGGGGGCTTATGAGATCTGTTTGGAGGGGGACATTTTGAGTTGCCTGAGTGTGCTAGATAGTGCCTGGAAGCTCTTAGTGGCATTCGCTATATAGCAAAACAGAAATACCTTTTTTCCGCGAGATTTCGTCAAGAGGCTGGATTGAGGCTATTAATTTCATTCAATTTGAATGAAGGAACGATTCAAAACAAATATCATAAGATATCGATAAACAAGCTTCCAGATGAAGACTGATTTTGCCAAAGATTCGGGAGAACTTGTCTTTTTAATAGTATATGATGGAAATCGTCGAATGAGCACACCAATGCATCATTGAATACATAGTTGTGATATAACACCCAAGAAAAAAATTAGTTATGCCCTTTAAAATTATTATTGAAGCAACTGAACCGACGTCTTAAGCATGGATTCCACAAGTGTAATGCATATGGCAGGCGTGACCTGCATGATATAAAGTATGAATGAATGCATGATTTGCGCTTATCACATTAATAATTACATTCGTCGATGGAGAGCGTGATTGCATGTATTGCTCGAATAAATGTTTGTTACATACTCTACTAATCCAAAGCAGGATCGCATGTGTGACGTGGCATTGCATGTATGCTATGCATCTATCTAATAAAGAATTTGTATTTATGATAATGCATAACAGTCAGTAATATTTAGGTCACATGCACGTTCAAATGCTGATCGTCATAAACTCCGTGTATTATTCGACATAAGATGATTAGTATGATTGCACGCATAATTTTTATCACTATATTTGTGTGCTAAACCAATCCCATGCATGATTAGCGTTAGGTTAATAACAATCGAATTCACTTGCATAATTGGCACCATTGTTGTGTATTATGTAATTAATATGCATCATTGTAAAATACAGTTCATTGTAGTATATATGGCATTGTAAAGAACGGTTGATTGTATGAAATACGCCGTTGTAAAGCATGGTTCATTGCACGGTATAGACCAATGGGCACCTCACTTGTTTGTAGATCACGCACCATTGTAAAGCATAGTTGTTTGAACGATGTACAATACGACATGTATGATCGCCTTCAACTTCAAGCACGATTCACAGCAACGAAATGTGCAATTGCACACATAATGTGAATCAATACAATGAGTGAATACGTGTGTGGTTTCCTAGCTATACGTCTATAACGTCTATAAGGTACATTTATATTTATGCATGCTTGTGCGGATGGTTTACACCAATCAAGTTCATGGTTGTTGGTGCCAAAACCATTATTTTTTATATTCGCACTTGATTTCACGTCTAGTGGGTCGTTCGCGGTTTTAGTATTGTCATTTTCTCTCATGTCGATGTTGTTTGCGTTACTCTGCCACGAAACCGGTTGTGTCTATTACGTAATGGCTCGCTCACTAATAACTATTAATGGAACTTGGTTTAAATCGGGAGTGGGAACTGCCAGAAGAACGGCTTCACCGCGGCAGGGATTAATAGGAAATCGAGCCAGCATACACCGCATTAGACCTTTTTATACATCGCCAAACATAAACGGATTGGAAATAAGTATCTGAAACTACAGATGTCTGGTGTGAGTTATGGAATTGTAATGCTTTTACGCCGTGCCGGTACATTTGGCTCTCAGTCGGGGAATTGAACCATGTCTCCCGCGTGAGAGGCGGGGATACTCACCACTATACAAAATAGGCCAAGATACTGTGACAGAATGTACAGATCACAATCAAAACCAGCTGTCGAAGGGAGTAAGAAAAGTTTTGCTGTAAATGTGTGTACCCATTCAGCAGATCGTGATAAGAACGTAGCAAGGAGCTGTCAACTGTGTCAACGGCAACATATGTTCTAGACAAATGCAAGCAATACCTTATTGACACGGTTGATGAAAGGAGAACATTATTGAAATAGAATAAACTACGTTTTGCATGTTATGGTGCTAATCACATGTCTAAGAGTTGTCTATTAATAGAAGGAGTAGCCGTGCACGACGTTTATTAACATATATATTTATATTACCGTCGTGCGCGGCTATAGAAGGAGGTGTGACACATGTGGTAAGCCACATCCTACGGGACTACGTGTAGACGGCTTCCTGTTGGAAAAGAAAACATTCACGACTGGTAACAGACAGACCGAAAGCGGTCATCACTTTGAATATGCAGAAGGAAGCTAGGGTTGATGTAAAGAGTCATTCCACCAACACGGGTAAGGACCAGAACTTTACTCAAAGTTCCTGTACAGCCATGGACATTGACGACTCAGTTATACTGCATGCAATCTTGCCTGTCAATTTTTTTCAGAAAGGCACAGATAACGTTGTCACAACCTTTGCCTTCTATGACAACGGGAGCAGTGGGTGCTTTCTGACTGAGCTTTTATTACAGGAGCTTGATGCTTACGGTATGCAGACTCTTCAGCTGCAATACAAGTAGCAATGTGGAGCACCTAAACCAGAAATAATCGGGAATTGGAAACATCTTCCCTGCAAACGGGGCAGTCCCATTTGCAACAAATCTGCCTCATGGGTGGAAAATGTATGGCCCATTACAACGAAAGTTCAGCGCAAAGGTTGAAGTCACCTCAGACAGGATTATGACCCACAAGTTACAGGAAGTTAATGAATTTATGGTACCTTCTACCTTGTTACGCATGTTTGAGCTGGACAACAGTCACAGTGTTGAATCCTACCCAGGAGAGACTGGTATGTCGCAGGAAGATGCTAACTTTCTACAAATAGTCGAACAAGAATAACACAAGATGAAGGTCACTACATGTTACCACTACTATTTTGTAATCCTGATGTGTGCATGCCATACAACAGATCCCTTACTAAAAAGAGAGTACGTCATCAGAAGAAGGAAATGGCACCAAGGTTTCTGACGATTGCCTGATGACACCAAGTGTGGCACCTACCTGGTCTACAATCCCAACAAGCCAATGGAATCTGAAGAATTTAGTTTCTCTTTCATCACCAACAAGAAGAGGGATCCTAGAGATCAATATTTAGTTTCCTCTTTCTTCGACCCTCTTGGATTCGTGGCTCTAGTTATTCGCCCTGAAAAGTAAAGAGTACAAGATCTTTGTCGTGAAACGGAACTTGGATGGGATCATGAAGTTCCGGAGACATACCTCTGCAGGTGTCACGTGTGGTTATCATCGCTTCCAATTTCAATGCAACTTCCAAAGGCATTCACGTTTTCTCTGATGCCAGTGTAACAGGATATGATTCCGTGGCTTATCTGCGATACTGCGATGAAAAACCCAGCTATGAATGATTGATTGCATGATTTGTACTTTTGTGGTGCATAATAGATATACACGACTGTAAAGTGCAATTGTTTGTTAGATATGCATCATTGTACCGAACAATAGGAGGTACGATATACATCACTGTACATCGCATTTGTCTGTATATCATGCATATTGTACAGCATGAATTATTATGTACGATTGTAAAGCATGGTTGATGGCATGATATGCGCTGATGTAAAGCACAATCATTTACATGCTATCCATTTTTGTACAGCTCAATGGTTTGTATCACAGGCATCATTGTAAGAACTGTTGATGGTATGATATGCACTATTTTGCATCATACTATATTATGCACAACTGTAAACCACGATCGATGGTATGATTGGAACCGCTGTAAAGTACAGTTGATTGAATGAAATTAGTACAACTCAATTGTTTGTATTTAATGCTCAATTGTAAAGCAAGGATGATGGTATGATATGTATTTTGGTAAAGCACAGTCGTTCGAATGATATACACAATTATAACATACATTTGCACATTTACACATGTTTGTATATCATGCAGCGTTGTAAAGCAGTTTTGTGTGTACGGTAAATAATTCTATCACATGTATGATCACCATCAACCTCAAGCATGATTCATGGCTGTGCTTCATCACATAAATGCTTGTTTGTATAATTTGTACCATTCTTATGCATAACGTAGTTGATATACAACACTGTAAAGTACGCCCGATTGTATGACAAATGCTTACTTGTAAAGCGTATTTGCTTTTATGGTATGCACTACTGTAAAGATCTGTATGATATGTACATTTGTACGTCACAATTTCCATTATATCATGCACCATTGTATAGCAATTTGTTTGTATATTTTGCATAATTGAAAAGCACAGTAGGTGGCATGCTATGCACCATTGTAATGAAAATTTGTCTGCATGATATGCAGCATTACAAATCACAAATGTTTGTATCATATGAACTATTGTAAAATAGAGACTTCTTGATTGCAGCGATATAGCTCTCCAATACTCTTATAAGTATCTATAGACTGGTATATATGCTACTTGCAATTAAAAAATGTGTAATAGTGAGAAGACAAATAAACTCGTATGATACTCATTTCATACCATATTTGTACGTCTCTGACATCATAAGAAAGTAAATAAGTATATACCTGATACATCACATCTGACGTCAATAAAGATCATAACTGCCTCTGTTATATATTTGTTCGTTTTATAACTAAGATTTGCCCGGTTGCAAGGAAGAATTGGCATGGGATTTGCGGACGAGTATTAAGTAGATAATGTCAGACCCAGCGGATTTCTGTAACATTGAATATATGATGACAATGTCTAACGATGGCCCTGCAGGCTTTGATCAAATGCCATATAAATCGTGTCACTTCACCTTTAGCGAGTTAGGGAAATTGTTTTAGAACCTTCAGTTTAAGGCAACCGCCTTTCACGCTCAGATTCATTATGTCGCATCGATTTGATTAACAGTGTCAGTAAAAATACATGCGTGACAAATGATGTATTTGTCAGAAAGATACTTTTTTGTCAAGCCCGGCACCATACCTAACCACTGTTGTCTTCCCGAGGTGAAGGTAGCTGACGGTTGTAACGCCAGACTTGCGGAGTGCAGACATAGCAGCCGAAGGCAGGTCTACTTTTCAAACTATCCGCCATTGCCGAATTTAGCATTAATAACATGCATCTTGCATGAAGTGTACCGGTAGATAATCGAAAAATAGCAATCCGTGGAGTTACAGAATTTGCACAGTTGCACGAGACCATTCTTATTTAATTGCGTTAACGATATGATTTCGTGACCTAGGCTTACCATAATAAGCAATTGGTGGTTAATGGAAATAGTGCTTACCACACTGAGTCGAACGCCCCTGGCCATGTGACCACAACTTCAGATCATGTGATGCCACCAACTTAAAAGTGGTAAACAATGGCATCTGTGGAGTGGCTATCGGTATTTGTTTTTGTCATTTTTGGTAAGTGACATTTTCTTGTTGAAGGATTGCATCAGACTACATCGACTGAAAAGATATAAATGCTTTTTTGCTATTCTTAATCCTAGCAATAGTTCCGGTCGGACTGTCTTGGTGGGCTATCTTAGTCTTAGTAATTGACAATGACATTTCCCTGTAACTGGTAATGTTCATAATAAAACCACAACTTAAGTCTATGTCTATGATGTCTTGTTGACGACTGGCAATGTGCGAAGCCGATGTTATGCAAAATATACGAGTTCCAATCATACCACATGCATACACAAAATTAGGCAAGGCACTCGCCCCTACCCTGGTGTTTTAAAGATATGCATGATCAGCTGATGTCTAGCTCAGATATAAGAGATCGAAAGTAGTAAACAGCGATGACGCTGTCAGAGGCGCTTCTTTGCCTAACACAACATGTACATATGAAGAACGAATATTAGTTCACATGAACGTTTATCAATAATTTGAGGAAATTCCTGTATGAGATTTCGTCAAAGACGATTGAATCCAGCAAGAGAAACTTTGAGAGACCACATCATCGACATCATGCATTTTCTATGCCAACATGCAGCATCAGATCATCAAAATAGTGCAGGATTCAAGATATGCATTTTGGATAGCATCTTTGCAGGATGGTATATAACTATATATCTTAGTTTTAGAACATTTTACTGTAAAAATCAATGTATTTTGTTTCAGGAAGCTCCCTTGGTTCGAAAATTGATGTTGGCAATGGGTTGATGCTCGAGATCAATGGTGCCGGACTCTACAACCTCCATGTTAACTCTCATCTCTGGCTGAAAAATGCACCAACATTCTTCACTGTAGGTGGAAAACAATACAGGTATAGTACACGTACATACCTCAACCCATTTTCAAGATTGGATATTGTGCCAAGAGTTTGACTGGAGTGGAATCCATTCTATGCAACCGTTATTGCATTAGATATATATATTGTTTCTCTATTGTAAATACCACTTGATTATCCATTATTGGGTTAAAACTGCTGTTGATCTGCAAAACCACTTAGTTGCTGGTATAGTGAGTCCAAGGATGAAACACAAGCTTTAGTTCCCAAGAAGGGCAAACTGTATAAACTCATGTCTTAGTCGCACATGTGTAGTTTGCACCCCTTTTTTCCACCTTGAAATTAGATCCAAAATTTTAATATTGGAATATTACATGGAATATGACCCAGTCATTAAAATCACATATTGCTAGTATTTAGAAGGTTGATAACATGCCATACCTACCAAAATCAGCTAATTTGATACATTCGTAAAATTGAATGTATATTTGGAGCTTGCGCGACAATTTCTCAATCTGAAAGAAACCCAATTGTCCGTGCCCTTAATAGCTTAAACCACAGATGCATTGAAGTGCTTTGAAGTGGTGTGTTCTATCATGGAGTTACATAACTAAATTGGTTATAACTCTTGGGTTCTATCTAGTGTCCTTGGGACAAGAAAGAGGACAGGTGGATAGGATTGGGGGAAAGATGTGGGGAGGGGTGGATAATTTGACAGTCACATGGTACATGTCTTTCCTCAAGCTCAGATTGTTCCTACACACACTAAAAAGACCCACTGCATAAGGGTGGGGTCAAAACATGGAATAGGGTGACCCTATTCTATGTTTTGACCACACCTTTATCCCTGCTGCGAGGAACCCCAATCCCTGGAGTGACTTAAATGAAATTGTATTCCACTACATTTATAGAGCTCAGGTGTGTAATGCATTGTAATCCTAACATGTCAACCTATTTAACTTTTCCCCATTTCCCACCAGTTTTGCCATCATTTTGTCCACCTGCCAATTTAGGTGATCTCAGAGGTCAAATCCAATGGGCTCATAACATTCAGCATGAAAAGCAACCCCGACTGAACAATACATCATTTTTTTAGGGGGATCATGTTGATGGAGTTATGAAAATCACTCATGTTCAGCATCTTTTATTGACATGGGCTATCTTTATATAGCTTTGAATTGAATCAGTTATGTCAAAGACTCATATATCATATAATAATGGTGATTTTCAGCACATCTGATGGAAGCCTGAAGTTGAACAGAACTGGAACAGAAACAGGTTCAGATAACATTGGAGAATGGCGTGAGACAGAAATGTACTACATCCCTGTAGGACTGGATATCACCTTCAAAACATCACTCAAGGTTTATGATGGACTATCTGCAGTGTTTTTTGGTCAGGTGAGTCTTGTCCTACTGATGGATGTAAACAGTTTTGGTTGATTTTCTGATATATGATATACTCTGATTAAGTTACCCTGGTTAATTTTTCGTTTGGGGGGATTTGATCTTTTACATGAGATCAGCAAACTTTTCATATACCTTTTGTTCTTGCATCTGTCTCTCCGCCCCCTGAATTATAAAAACGCAATGGCGAATTGAAGAGCTATTTCTCAGCAACCTGCCGACATATTTAATATCTTTTTAAAATTTAAAGTCTTGATGGACCTTAGATTAGAGAGGTTACCAGTAACTTTGACTTATCCTTTAAATGATATCCTCATATAAGATATATCTGATACATTTACACAGCATGTTTTGTCAATATAGCTTGTGGAATGTTATATATTCAAATACCAGAAATATTAGCACACTGCCTCTCATCATTCTATTGCTTGATCATTTCAACATAAACTGAGGGTTCTGTGGCCTTTGAGCACAATGTAAAACCATAAACATTATTATTTAATTTTGTCTCTACAGTCAATTAAAAATAATGCCATTTTTTTACATCTTGTTTGATGGCTACTGTTTTTTCAGCATTTCCATGAAGACGTGAAGAATGTCAGTGTTGGTGACAAAAATGACATCAGCTCAGGGTTTCCATCGTTTGTGGTGGAGGAACCTCAGGATTCTACCCTCTACTGGCACACTGCAAAGTCTCGTGCTGTGCCAGAACTGGGCTTTATAGCATTTGGAGGACTTATGTTTGGCAATACAGGAATGTCCATGGGAAGGTGATGTTTGACTAAGTCTTGTGATCATGATAGTATTTTGTTCAAGAAAGTTTTGGTGGTATTTTCAGGTGAACAATCATAAAATGGTGATAATTAATCCTGTTTACAATCAAAATATAGTCAGATTTTTCTTTTTCTTTGGAATATGTTTATTCCTACAGTGGTCCAATTTTTTTCCACATAGAATTCGCAATGAGATCAGTATTGATTTGCAGATGGAGCAACTCATCCATTGGTGCCATTGACTCTGGACTGGACAGCGGGCCTCTTGTTCTCTTCCAAGAAGATGGCTTGACAATGATAGTGACGCCATTTGACAATTTCATGTCATCATCAGCTGTCTACAAGAGGAGGTACAATGCAATGACAGCCTCATGGGGAATGATGGGTTTGGTGAATGAAATTCCCGCCTATACCTCTATGTGGACTGTAGCTTATGTGTCTCCAAACGGAATCAATCGGGTACGTTAAATCTACCAATCAATATTTCTTCCTTTATCAATCATTTTAGTACGATAATCATGTTGATAAAACTGTAATCTTTTGTTCAGGCATTTGAGGAGTGGGGAGAAATCATGAGGGTGCACTATGATCGCCACACAGAGTTCCGTGACAGTGATCTCAGCAATAACTACATCGGCTACTACACAGACAATGGTGGGCTCCTATTGTGGTCTAACGTTTATGTCATACATTTTTTAACCTAGGTATGTTTATGTAACATGGGGTGAAAAGCCAAGAATTTTTTTTAAGTACCATGGTTCCAAGCAAGTGATATCTGCAAATGCTTGCATATAACATTTAATACATATATACATATAAACATGTACATATATATATATATATATATATATATATATATATATATATATATGTATATATATATATATATATATATATATATATATATATATATATATATATATATATATATATATATATATTATATATATTTTATATATCTATATATATATATATATATATATATATATATATATATATATATATATATATATATATATTTTCTTAATTTTACAGGTGCTTATTATTATTACTTAACTGAGCCTTCCAAGAACTATGAGGAAACATTATTGGAAGTTATGTCTTATTCCAATTCACTCAACATTCCATACAGGTAAGCTTTGGGTTATTCTTGCTTTGGAAATTAGGAATGATAGCCTAATATTTATGGATAGTTATATTTTTATTTGGTGTGATATGCAGATATATACAGTATGACTCCTGGTTTTACTTCAAAGGACCCAGGGATGGAGTAACTGAATGGGTAGCAATGCCTTCCATATTTCCCAATGGCTTGGGGTGAGTTACATTGGTTTTCGAAGCTACCTCAATGCTATACTCTGAAGTTTTGCTTCCTGTCAAAGTTTTTGGTAAACAAGATTCCATGGAAAGAGTGTATTTTTCTTTCACAACTAATCATTTTGAACAACAACTTTTCAGAAATCTTTGGAACAAGACAGGACTCCCTGTTGTCGCTCACAATCGATGGTGGTAGGTTTGTCATCATATTGCTACTGTGACTGACTAATGCATCAGGCACATACCTCACATATATGGTATTAGAGTACCATAGTACATATCTTGTGTGTGGTGTGAAAGTTATTGATTGGGGTGTGGGTCATTCTTCCAGCATATATAAAGAGCGCATCATATGTTAAAACTGGACATGTGCAACTGTATACAGGTCAGACAAGACGGTGTATGCCAAGCAGAATGGTGGTCCTTATGAATTCATTGTGGAGACAGACACACATTATGCCATACCTACACAACAAGTAAAAGATTTTAGAAATGGCATTTTTAATTAAATTTGGTTATGTTTATACAAATGTATTGTCATTAGTGTTATATCTGTTTTCCACTTGACAGAAATTCTGGGATGACTTGATGTTGGAGTCGGCCAAATGGGGACTGATTGTGTATGAACAGGTAAATTTACTCTGAAGGAACAATTGGCTTGATCTATTTTCTCGGAAAGTGTTTTTAGTTATTGAGTTGTTTTATTTTGTATTTGTTTTCAGGACTGGCTGAATGATGAGTTTGACAACATGCATGCCACTGTATCTCAGCTGGGGTTGGGACGTCAGTGGTTGAGACAGATGGGGGCTGGGGCAGCTAAAGCTGGTCTCACTATACAGTACTGTATGGCCTTATCTAGACACGCCCTGCAATCACTGGAGATACCTGTAGTTTCTCAGGTGCATGCTGTCACAATGTTGTATGTGATTGTAATTATTGCTTGTCACACAAAAGTTGTACAAATTTATTGATGACAACCAATTTATATCATTGTTGCTTGTTGCTGTTTTCAATAGGCCAGAGCTAGTGGTGATTATCAGCCTGGCAATAACCAGTGGAAGCTGGGAATATCATCCATGTTTGCTCATGCACTGGGTGTTGCTCCCTTCAAAGACAACTTCTGGACAACTTCTGTGCAGCCTGGAAACAAATATAGTGAGTGTTTGTTCAGAACCTGCCATTATGAAGTGTTTAGGGGATATCTACAGGACTTTAATATTCACAACATGCTGAATTAAAAGTCCTAAGACTTTGTTTTTAGACAAATCAGAGCCGTACCCAACACTGCAGTCTGTTGTGGCCACCCTAAGCACTGGTCCTGTGGGTCCGTCTGACAAGATAGGACATGCTGATGCTGCACTCATTATGAGGTTGGACTTTTGAATTGTCCATGCTGACCATGCTGCTCATGAGAGCTGTTTGTGCAATAGTTCATATAAACCATGTCTATCATGTAGATTATGCCCAACAATATATAATAAACTGATTGTTAAAAGTAAGTGACAGACTCAAGATTGATACCTGATACATTTGATAAACCTTCGATTATATGCATGCCCCTGTCCAATCCCTCCTTACATTGTTGGTGAATTTAATTAATGGATCATCTTGTAATAATTATTGTTGTTTTCAGATCCTGTAACAGCGATGGTTTGATTCTAAAACCATCAAAACCAGCAACTGCTGTGAATAAACAAATTATACAAGCAAGTATTTTACATAATACCACTATATGGTTTATCACTAATGGAAAATAATGATGTGTATGATTATCATTGTGAATATTTTATATGGAATACCATACTGAGTATCTGTGTGTGTTTTCAGTCAGTATTTGGGACATTTACTGGTCAAGTGTGGAGCACATATTCCTTGATTGGACGTCACAGGTTTGGAATCATAATGGCTGCTGATATGGGACCCAGTGAGACATTTACGCTGACTCCAGAAGAAGCTGGTCTGGAAGATGTTAGTTGATTCAATCCCCTCCTGGCTGCTTTCCTTTATTATCCCTTTGAATTAAGTTATCATATGTGAGTTATGTGTGATGATAGAGAGATCCATTGGCAATGTTCAGCTGGTTTGACCCCAGTTCTTCCCTGACTGAGTTCAGTAGTCAGCATCCACTCACACTTCATGGCTGCGATAAGTCTCACTTCTGTCTCTACATGACTCTTCCTCCACTTCATACCATGTGAGTGATTGGCTCAGAGTGTTTTCATCACAATAACTGTCAATGAATTGATCTATACACTGATCGCTCACCCCTTGGTGCTACATGAGTAAACATGTGATACTTGATATGTTGTGCACAAACATGATACAACTATTCCCCCTTTAATGAGGAGGATTAAGTATTCTTTAGTGCTACATGAGTGAACATTTGGTACTTCATATGTTATGCACAAACATGATACAGCTATTCCCCCTTTAATGAAGAGGATTTAGTATACTTTGTTTCAACATTTTTAACTTTGCTTTATCCAAACAATGATTCAATATTTTGTTGGCAACAGGGGCAAAACAGTGTTCTTGTTAGGAGAACTGGATAAGTGGGTACCTATGTCATCAAAGCGTGTCACTGGCATCTCCGTCGATTCCCATGACATCCGACTGACCTTGACTGGTGGGGTTCAGGAGAAGGTCAACTTTAGCTATGTGGTGGACAGTAAGAAGCAAACCATAACCTGCATCATGAATGAAGCTGGTGTTGGCAAGCTTAGCATAGTCCGTGGTGAATGTTACTGAGCACAAACTATAATGTGGTGTGCCTTAATTGTCTTCCAAGTGCAAATTATGAGATGTTAAAAGATAGAGTTAATATGTTTTCTTGCATTTGATTGGTTTAAAAAGCATGCCCTACCGGTGCCATATGGGGATGACTCCCACTAAAATTTCTATTGAATTATCTTAAAATTGTTTGAATGGCAAATCCTAAGGACATCTATCTCTCCTTGAGCAAATAGTGATGCAAAAATTGTATGATACTTATTGTCAATACCGTTATTTGCAATTAATTTTTTCTTGACACCTGTGATATTTTAGTGGAATAAACGAGAATGTATTAACGTCGTTTTATTAATTTACTTATGGTTGGCAAGATTTCTGACTTCTGGTCACTGTTTGCACTGGTGTACCATACAAGGTAAGAGTAAACATAAAGTGATAAATCCCGGGTTAGTTTAGTGTGCTATATTATGATAAGACTTGCGTTTGGTTTTGATTACCCGATAGCAGGTTTAAAGTATGTGCTTACTTTCGTGGATCATTTCACTAAGTTTGTAGATCTGTATGCCCTACATTTAAAGTCCGCAGATGTAGCTCTTATGAACCAAGTGAAGCTTACGCTCCCTCAAGAAGGGAGTACCCGATCGACTCTTGGTCTGTTGGGCTACGCAGATGAGGTCTGCAGAGGGATTCCCGCTCTGTTTACACATGGGACCCTCCTGATCAGCTGCTCTCTGACCAGGGGAAGGAGTTTGTCAACCTCCTCAATGATGAACTCTCAACGAAGTTTGGTATACAGCGCCTTGTCACAAGTGCATACCATCCACAATGCAACGGTCTCAATGAAAGAACGAATCAAAGTTTGAAGGACCGCCTCACAAAGCTGGTAAATGTGTACCAAGACAACTGGGACAACTTCCTAAATGAAGAAGCATATTCGCTTCGAACCCAGAAACAAGCCTCCACCAAATTTTCGCCATTTTACCTCATGTTCCATCGTCAGCCAAGGCTTATTGTGGAAAAGGTCGCAGAAGATGAGCAGCACCTATAAGAAGAGGTGACAGAAGAGGACATGGATGCCTACATGAGTGGTTCAATATGCGAGTATACTGTCTTCATTTATTCCTTCCATGACAAATAATCCCTCTTATGATTCATTTATCCCAAAAAATGGGAGCATACTGTCGTCTGCTAGTGGTAACGTTTGTAATTATAACTGAATTTTTATCCTGCCATGCCAATTATAGGTTAATTTAACCCTTTTTATTCCTCCCCATGACAAAAAATCCCACTGATGATTCACTTATCTTATCACTTGAATGGTTATGACACATAATTTTTAATTGCCAGTTTGAGCATGGCCGCCATTTTGCCTATATACGGACATGAGCAGCACGCGTAAACACAACTTTCTGAAGGGCTGCTTTCTTCATACCACACCGGGTAGACCTACAATCGACCTCTGTGTTTGCAGTAACAGAAAGTGAATGATAGTGAGGTCTGGTTACTGTGCCAGGTACTGGGTCAATTCGTACACACCGGTACACAGACAATTCGTTTCTTATCCCTGGATGCTGTATTGAACAGCTTCATGTATAAGCATCTTCTCGGGAAGCGAGAACAACAGGTGCCATTCTTCCTGGTGTTACTAACGTAGGTTACAAACCAATCAAGTAGATTGCGAGCCACACACACTTGCGATCCAGAACATAGGCGTCGGTATTCAGGTATTGTTGTTCTGCTGCTATCATCAACGCCAATTTGCATTAGCCGGTTGGCCACTATCTTTTTTGTATACATTTATGCATACATAAAAGATAGCGGCCGGCCAGCCAATGCAAATCCCTATGAGTTAATATCTCAGATCTAGTACAGTATTAATAGTTTTCTGCTGTGTTCCACATCTAGAAAAATATGTGAATCTTGAGCTGATGAATAGGTTTCATTTTCCACTTGGGTTGTGTACTATCAGTAAAAAGCTTGATTGTTTTCCGAAACTCAGATCACAACTTCTATTTTGGAGACACAATGTCAGGTTTTACTGTCCTATTTTGCCTACAATTATAGTGAGTCTTATGATTGCTATATAAATCTCCCTACTATTACTACCAGGTCATGTAACAATGCCAGTCTGATTCTTAAGCCCCCTAAACCAGCAACTGCCGTGTATAATTCGATGATACAAGTAATTTGCATAAAGTGAATGGCTCATCATGTGTGGGGAAATAATGATGTGTTGTTACAATTGTATTTTCTGTTTCCAGTCAGTATTTGGGGCTTGTCTCCAATTTCTCCATTACTTCACATGACATCCGACTGACCTTGAGCTAAGTGGTGGATATTAGATGCAAACCACAGCCTGTGTCATGAATGATGCTGGTGTTTGTAAGCTTAGCATTGACCGTGGTGAATGGTACTGAGAACAAACCATATGGTACTGCACCATATATATCATTACCGGTAATGTGTGTAGTATGCTGCATTTAACCTAATAAAATGTTCAAGTAATGTAATGCACATTCCAGCTAAATGTACCCGTACTGTTCAATTTGTTGTCAAGAACTATATTGTATTATTAACAATATGACAAGTGTAATACTGACAACATTGATAACTAATACAACATTTATTTCATGGAGAGTTTTCCTCTTGTATACTGATACTAAGTATGAGAAAAGTTGATAAACATGAAAGAAAATAGCTTGTCATATAAACTTGTGTAACATGTGTTGAGAAACAATCATTGAGTTACTGGTCACTATCAAGTGTGTGATAATTTGATGACGTAGAATGGCTACTGTTCCTTACCTTGACGTTGGATAAACCTTCAGGTTCTGTCAATCATAAAAAAAGATTCAAATGAATATTCTCTTTGTAGGAATAACCTTTTGGACATTTTATTTCATTAAGTATGTGGATATGCTTTTACTAAAGTTATTGTCTTCACTGCCTATTTGATCTTATTTATTATAACGAAGAAGCTGTCAAAGAATTGATATCCTACGAAATATAATGTTGAGAAAAGAAAGCTCGTATCAAACAATTGTGACAAGTTTGCCGTATTTCCAGTGTTAATATGTGCACAAACTATTGAAAGCATTAAGGCATCTTTTGCTGTTAAAAGAACATTGAAAAAACTAAAAGGTCATGGCAAAAATATGACAAATACCTTTGTGTTGTACTGCATTTCTTGCAAGTGCATCTAACTGCAAAACATTCAGCATTTAAAAAATTATCCATGCCATCAAAAACTGCCATAGTCTTCGCAACATAAGATTAAGGAAAAGCAGCCACACCTTGAGGATTTTTGTTATTCAGTGACACTCTTATGCTGGATGCTTCCATAAAGGTATCTTGGCTCGCCCACATGTTTCCCTCTGGTGATGCAACCTATAGCTATGCTAAGAGGGCTCAATCTAATTGATTTGTGGTGGTATGCGTTTCTGCCGCTCCTACCGCCCATGCTACCAGCAAATCAACAAAAGCACAGGTGGCGGATTCACTTATTTTGTTGGGAATGAGCCCTCTCAGTGAAGCTACAAGCATTTTTATGCAACTGACATAATTTAAGATCCAAAATTACTGAAGAAAGCGGTATCTAAAATATAAATATAAGAAAACCACCAATTTATCAACTGAAACATTTGCACAAAGCTGGTAGAAGCATTACATGCAATTATTGCAAAAATGGAATGTTATATTTCCTTGCACCACGGTGTTTGTGGTACCAAAGGGGGAAAGCCTGTGGGCAATGTAGATACTGAATGCACTAGTTTACCATACGCTTGTTTGTAAACTTGTAAACTCTGCACCGATCATCATATCTGTGCGTATTTCTGAACAAATCACGTGAATTGTCCATGGAATGATCGTTTATCAGACTTTCTGTCAAGCATTATTGCTTTCGAAATATTTTTCATGATTCGTCAGTCAGACGAAATTGTTCGTTTTTGGGAACAATTTTAGATACTCCAAATTATCGCTCAAATTAACAGTTAAGAGCAGCGATCATAAAGTAGGTATGTGTATATCTCCCGATAAGCGGCGGACATTTCCCGTCGCTGACGGCGTGACGCTGCGATCGGGAATATTCCGCTAGGTATTTCCACGTCCCACAAGAATCGCTCTCATTAACTGGCGCAGTGGAATTCTGAGGAATCCCGTTGACCCCATACTGGGGGATGATGTATCCACCAAGTCGCTTTTAAATTTTTTAATTCGGTCAATTTGTTATATGTACAGCCGAGTTAAGAATTTCGTCCGATTTCCAAGCACCAAAACCACTTGAAATATAATTTGTACGAAACTGAAGGTAGGATACACGTCATTATAGATATCTTTTCTCAATTTGTAGCAAATTTGACAGCGATCTGTTGCGTCCGACATAGTTAAATTGGAAGCGGAATTCGGGTTACCCTGTCAACAAATCGGCAAAAATCCATCATTACGGTCGGCAGTCGAACCTCGCTGCAGGCGCAGGCCGCGCTTGTGACCCATACGCGGCTGATCGCTTGGGGCCAACAAAGTCGACTTTGATTGATTTATCAATATAACCCCTAACATCCATCTATATACGGGGCAATTCAAGTATAATGGAACACTTAGGTCAAGTTTATTTTCAGATTGATTAAAACTCTTTTGTCGATTTTTAAACTTTCAAATGATCGCTCTTCTCATATCCGCGCCGGGAGACCGTGTAGCTTGCCTTCACACGGCCGACTCAAGATCTCAAACGCGGCTGATCGCTTGAGGTCAAACAGAGTCGATTTTCATTAATTTTTCAATCTGATATAATTTATACGAAACTGAAGGTAAGATACACGTCATTATAGATATCTTTTCTCAATTTGTAGCAAATTTGACAGCGATCTGTTACGTCCGACATAGTTAAATTGGAAGCGGAATTCGGGTTACCCTGTCAACAAATCGGCAAAAATCCATCATCGGGTGGCAGCCGAACTTCGCTGCAGGCGCAGGCCTAGCTTGTTTCACACGGCGTTATCAGCATTACATATACGATTCTTGAACTTAATATCATATGGTACTTAATTTATCTAACTGGGGTTGTAGATTTAAAACATTATCAGTTACATGTCGGCGATCTGGCCAGAAACTTCAAAGGCAATGTGCCGCTTGCGCTGGCATGTGGGATTTCCGCAGTTAGGGTTCACGGAGTAGATGTTGAGCTGCGACAGTTGCGCGACCGTCGCGTGAGCTGCTCGTCGCCGAGGGCACCACCCACAATGAATACATCAAAGAGATTCTGTTAACCACGTTTGGTGTCAGATTCGGTCACCGAGTACATCCCGAGTTTATCACGAGTTCACCCCAGCCTTATATAAGCTGCGTATTTTCACACAAATATTCATAACCATCGCGGTTTAACAATTCGCTATTTCGATCACATTGTTCTAACAGTTAATCCTTTATATAGCTGGCGGAAAACGAAGGCCGATTTTGGGACTTCAAAATTAAATTTCTCAGTCTGTAGTCATCACAGAGTCATAATTTTGGTGTCATATTAAATGGTTTTTAAAGGTCTTTATGGTGATACTAATTGTTTGATAATTCAATAATTTTGAAAATTTTGTCCCCATACCTACATAAAGCGTTATTATCTATGTCACTTTTGTCAGGCAGCTGATGTCAGGATTAGGACAGATTGGTCACTTTATTCTTGCAGGATGTATTGACTATCACTATTAGCAGATTAGCCCAACTACCAACATAGACGGTATTTACCATGTTGATTTGAATGCAACTTAGTTCGATACAGTCTCACTCCAAGTCCAAGCCGCAATAGCCCCAGGTCGGACGGTAATCTGGTAATATAAATATATAACGTCTACTGAGACGTCTTGTAGGGCTAAAGCCGCTATGGCTAAACCAACAGGGCAGGGGCTTGGCCCTGCAGGACATCGTTTATTGACCTCCTGCAATGATCAGTGCCAATGCACAAAATAACCTATTGTCAATAAGACGTCGTGCACGGCTAGGCCCTAAGGTCCTGGAGGGCCCCCTCCCCAAATGGCGACCTAAACCCATCGTCATCCCAATAAAGCCTTGCAAGTCTAGACCAGGATCAATGACGACCACCATCCCCTCTTCATCCCAAAGCTATGTATGGTGTACGTACTAGAGGTCCAAGAGTTTGCCCCACAGACTTGGTGGGCTGCTGGACCACACTTTGCCGCCCGTATGATCAATGATCTCCTAAAAGACTGATGTGGATTTTTTTTTTGCATGACCAGGGCTCTCGCTAGCCAAAAATTATCAAGGGTCCAGGACCCTCGGGTTAAAATTCCCAAGGGTCCCCGTGTATAGAGGTAGTATATATGTGCCGCGCGACGGGGTATGTTTTTTCGGCCTCTCGACTTGTACGACGGTTTTTTGGGCCTCATACTTGTACGACGGGATATGTTTTCCAGGTTCAATGTGTTCGACGGGTTATACATTCGCATAATACCTTGTACGACGGGGTATGCTTTTTGGCCATTTTGACCTTGTACGACGGGTACGGGTTTTTGAGGTCCCGCGGCACACCCCTATCCAGAATAAGGCCAAGTGCCCCCCCCCCCCCCACCCGGGAGGGTCCCCAACACATTTTGGGGGTCCACAAGAAACTCGAGGGTCAAAATAGATATTTGTTGATAACTTAACACAACACCACAAACGCCTATGTACAAACATTGCATGCATATTAATTCACTTCCTTCTTCGTTTATCAGCAATAAAGTTCATATCTGCTTTCTGACAGTCAAAGTACTGTACAGCTGGACCCTCAATCGTGATGCGCATCAGTATCTCCTGCACTCTTTCTGACAACGAAGCACGTTTGCGAGATTTTGTGACAATTGTATGGAAAAGTTCATGAAGAAGCTCAGAATAAAATCTCGCCACAGACTCGACACTACGCGAAACGCCCTCTGATGTCCTTTAACAGAGTTTCACTAGCACAGCGGCCAGTGCTGCCATGGTAACAAGCCAACTAGGTGAAGTTCAGTTGGTAAAACACACTGTGAAAATGATTCTATCTGCATATCTCTTCCCAATAAAACATCTTTCGCCAGATAATGTGAATACTCTGAAACCATACCTTCTCATCACTATCATCTAGACCAATGATTGAATTCGCGTAACACCCGTACACTGTAGCGCATTTCTTGGTGAGAAAAGCTGTTGCCACTGCGTTGACCTGGCGGGTGCAGAGTGAGCTTATCAGCGTGCTCTATTTATTCAAACATGTCAGGAGACGCAACTTATTTTAGTCTGTAGTTTCAACTTGCACTCGCCAGTCGAGCCGACTTTCGAGTTTTTATTTCACCTGCAGGCGGGCCAATTAACAATCCGTATTGACGCGGGTCCACTGCAAGAATCGCGGGTCAGGGACCCGGAACTTCGGGTTCCCCAGAGCCCTGATGACTGAGCATATGCTCATAGGTATGAGTATGTACTATAGGAGCCTCATCTCTAATTGATAGTATGCAAGGCATTCTTTAACAGAAATCTTGGCTGGAACCAATTATTTATGTTTGTACATTATTCACTGCTAATTGAACTTTTCTTTTAAATCACATATTCATTAAGACACAAACCACACATTTACCAAGGGTTTCCCCTGACCCATGGCAATCCGGGACACTCCTTTCGGTTGAATGAGATGTTGATTAAAAACAATACCTCAGGAAATATTCTACTATATGCAAGAAATATAGGTGTGCAGTTAATTCAGTGGACACAGAAAACACTGCTTGAGTTTTTGTTGGTATGTGCCTTAGCGCATGTAGTGTTGGTGTGATGTCTACAATAGTTTCCATTTCTATTGCCTCTTGTATTGGGTGTTACTGGAGCCGCTTGTGGGCTACTTGAAATCGCTGGAAAAAAATTACAGTTGCTGACTGGCCATCGAGGTTAAAATACATGATCACATCTACTTTTTGGCAATGAAGGGGTTGTATGTTGCCATTGGGGTAGGGGGCCCTACAGTACCCCTAGTCCAGTCAAACCAGTCCATATTAGGAAGAGTAGGGCTGGGGGTCGACATTGGGGGTGAGGGGACCTCCAAGACGCCCTTTTGATAGCCCAACCAGTTTCTAGTGATTCTCAAGCAACTGATATGAGCATAACTGATTCAGTCAAGATTTGAGGTAGGTTTTTTTAGTTGGCTCTGACCTTTTTCATCCCCTGTAATATGATATTCTCACAGTGGGCATGTCGAGTAAACCCCATCATTCAATCTGAGGCCTAGGTTAGTGAGCCTGTTGAGAAGGTGTATGCAAATGAATGTATAGAATAAATATCATAACATCTTAATCATGAAAAAGGCTTGCTGTGATTTCTAATTGAAGTATGGTTACAATAAAGGCAAGTCACCCAAAGATCCTTTGGTATGGACAGACTTAATGGGAAAGGAGTTAGTCTGCTGGTGACATGATTAAGCTAGTAAACTGTCCAGGATTCAGATGTGCTTTTTCCTCCATGTTATGCCTTACTCTAAAATGTGTTTTCATTCTTGTTCACTGTCAATGTTGACCACTATCTATTTGCAGTTATGATAATGCAGCTATGACTGGACTTAATGGAAGCAATGACCCAGTGATCCTGGCCACTGCTGGGTATGATCACACCATCAGGTTCTGGCAGGCTCACAGTGGCATCTGTCAGCGCACAGTTCAACATCCAGACTCCGTATCCTCTTGAGTGTTAAAACAAGTTCATGCTTCAGGTTCAAAACTCTCTGACACTAAAAGACATGGATACATATTTGGTGTTATTCAAATTGGAATCAATTTACAACCGGAGAAAATGTTTTAAATTCTTAAGTTGTAGTATTCTAAAAATTATAGCTTTGCAGTGTTCCTTGACAAAATGCCCAGCAAGTGAATGATTTGGAAATAACACCTGACAAACAACACATTGCCGCTGCTGGTTGGTCTACCCTTCAAAATCCTACTATTTGATGTACTTGTTCAAATCCAATACCTTTACCTCTGCAGCTTGCTCAAAACTTGATCATCTTTATTTGCGTTCACCTAGGATATCAGCACATACGTATGTATGATCTAAACTCCAACAACCCCAACCCTGTGGTGAATTACGACGGGGTGAGTAAAAATGTGACATCCGTTGGTTTCCAAGAAGATGGCAAGTTTATGTACACTGGTGGAGAAGACAATTGTGTCAGAATTTGGGATTTGAGGTAAGTTATTGTGTGGTAAAATTTCACTACTAAACCTGATTTCGTTCTACATTACCTGATTGTCGATCACTGCTCTCGTGGATTTTCATACAGAGCTAGTGTGGGGAAATTTTGTTTTCATTTTTGTGTATTTCAGATCAAGAAATCTTCAATGTCAAAAGTTATTTCAAGTCCATGTCACTGTTAATACAGTATGCCTGCATCCAAATCAGGTTATTGAATTAATATGTCTTCTTGACATTCCAACTGTATGTTTTGTACTCAACACAGGGTTGCATTAACTAAGAGACTTGTTTCTGGGCATGTGGAGAAATCAAAGTGATGTGAAAGGGGAGCTGGGTGTGAACAAATTAAAGATTCCGCAGCCTCTTTTTCAATACTTATCTTGGCAGCAGTTATTGTATTACAGGTTATGAATATTCTCCTACAGTTGGCAAGTTGTGACAATGACAGTTCATGTGTATGGAATTGTCAATAATCATTTTGGCTATGTAATGGTCACTATGTCGTTGTACTGTGCAGTCTGAACTCTTTGTCGGAGATCAAAGTGGAGCAATCCATGTTTGGGATGTGAAAACTGACCAAAATGAGCAATTGGTGAGAAGATCTGCTCACTTCTTACATCACTTTAAAATTATTTTCTGATGTCACATGACACAAGTATTACTTATCCTCACATTTCCTTTGCCAGAGTAAGAAGGTAAATATAGTTATATCTGTGCATATCCAGGAATAATATCTACTTGTAGTTTTATATGTAACCTTGTGACTTCCATGCGTGTTCAGACCCCAGAACCTGATGCAGCAATCCAGTGTATAAGTATAGACCCAGAAGGTGCCTATATGGCCGCTGTCAACAACAAGGCAAGCCTATAGACTTCATGCATACCCTATCTTCCCTTATCTCAAACATTTGGTCTTTATATATTAGGGTTAAGGGATGATGGGACATTTGTGCCCTAAGCTATCGATACTAACAACAAATGCTGTATAATTGTTCTTCCTAGACACTAGTTATGATGTGAAGTGATATGAGCTTTGTACTATGTAGTACCGATTCTAAATCCCTATGATACGTAATAACGTAATTTTCTTCTCATCCCAGGGCACGTGCTATGTGTGGTCATTACGAAGCGGTAAAATGGAGGAACTCACCCAACTTCGACCAAGAACCAAACTAGCTGCCCATTCAAAATATGCTCTCAAATGCCAGTTTAGCCCCGATTCAACGTACATGATATTTAAACATCATCAAATGTTATAATAGCCATTAGTTACTTGCAGTTTTGTCTAATGACAGTATTTTGCAGTGCAAATCGAACTTTAAAGGTTGACTTATCCACCATGATATTTATTTTTAAATCATATTTTTACATTGGTAGCAACGTGAATGTAGCTCTGTAGATGGTGTATGGCTTGTGCAGATTGCTGGCGACTACCTCAGCAGATGGATCAGTTAAGATCTGGCGGACAACAGACTTTTCCCTTCTTTCTGAGCTGAAGGAGCCAACACAGAGATGGGTTTGGGACTGTGCTTTCAGTGCAGATTCCCAATATATCATTACAGGTATTTTGGTAGATTATTCGGTTGTGTTTTTAGAAATGCTTTAGCATTTCTCTACTAGCAATTCACATATTATCATAAACTCGCATTGGTTGTGTCAGTTGTAAAATACCATAAAAATATCCTCTGTTGAATAAACAATTGTTACACTCTATATTGTGAAGACATCTGTATAGAAAGCATTTGAATCATATTTTAATGTTGTACAGCATCTTCAGACAACATGGCCAGATTGTGGACTGTTGAACGAGGGGAAGTGAAGAGAGAATACAGCGGTCATCAGAAAGCTGTAGTGTGTCTAGCTTTCAAAGATGATGTAACAGACTGAGCTGCGTTACACATATCTGTACATACTGCTGGTCTCAGTCAATTGGGTCGATATGCAGAATGTGAACATTGTATTCTGTGCGTTAATCTAATTATGTCAATAACAATTGTTGGCCAATAAAATTCTATCATGACTAGTCAAACATGATTTTGGTCTCCATTATCTATATGTATAATTATCTATGTGTATTATTAAAATGAAATTTGTGATTCAGTGTTCTAATAACGAGGCAGGCTGTCAAGAATTAGACTAAACATAGAATGTATACATTATGATGATTGTATTAGATTGGCTTCGCCTGGACTTGTTTTGGGTCAAGTCATATCAATCATGTCACTGATGTGTGTGTGCACAGGCTTAATTCAACTCGGTGAGCTAGTAACCAGCAAATATCCATGCATACTAATTATCTGGAATGCATCAATGATATCAAAATATCCAGGTGGTTGTAAATATAATTCATTCTGCAGTCGGGTTCAGTTTAAAAATAAGATTTTATCTCAAATTACAAGCAATGCTAGTATAATAATCTCTACAATTAATTGCAACTCCACCCAAAAATTGTTGAGCAGAGAATATGTACAATTTTCATGAGAAATAGTTTATCAACATATTAACTTTGATAATGTAACAGACTCGGGTATGGCAGCTATTGACATATATACATCATCATTTATGGAACCCGTTAACAATTGAGTTCATAGAACTTCAATTTAATTCACTGATCTAGTTGATTTGATATAACCAACAAGCACTATAGAACCTAGTATAAGTTCAGGTATTGAACTGTGGGAGAATAACAAAATCATATGCTAATCTGGGAATCCCAATTGCACGGAACAAAAATTTCTGGCATTTTCAAAAACATGCCATTTGAGGAATGAGCCACCGGAGACGCTCTATGGAGGCCTTATCCAAACACAGCACCACAGTTTGGGCATCTTCGTTGTCTCATAGCAAGACAACAAAGGATCCCAATTGGGAAGAAAAAGATAGCACAACACACGCCTAGTGCGGTGAAGTCGTCTACAAGCACACCAACCTGTTGACGGAAATGAAACAAATCCACAGGATAATGGAACACAAACATCACCATGTTCACAAACTTTTAAGCATCAGCTGATTTGATATTAAAAAGAAAACATTTTGTCACATACAATTAACTTTAGGTAACGTATCACATATAAATATCTTGTAAACTACACCATACAAAACTTCAGTAAGAGATGTGATGAGAGTACACAGCAACAGATGACTTACCCTGCATGCAGGGCACCCGCCTACAACCACCACTGTGGGGTTAGGCTGCACAACCACAGCGGCTCCAGGAGGCATGTATGAAGGCTGTTGGCCTGGGGGTGGGGGATGATAAGGACCTGGTGCCGTACCTCCTTGGTAACTCCCTGCAACAAGGACCATTATACTGATTGTGTCATAAATGCTAAACCACCAATTGATCTCTGCAGTTCTGTCGTAATACTATCAGATAACACTATACCTGGGACACCTTTGTTGTCGATTCCCGGGGGTCCAGAGTATGCAGGTGGAGGTCCTGGGGGTGGAGGTGCAGTTCCTCCAGGTTGAGGAGGTCCAAAGCCTGGTTGAGGAGGTCCAAATCCTCCATAATCATTAGCTCTGGGAGGACCGTATCCTGATGGTGGAAGATGTTGTTGGCCTCCCCCCGGCAACAGGGGCTCAGTCATGGCTGAATTCAATCGCTAATCACAGAAAAGAAAGTCACATTCTTTCAACAAGTCCTAGTTAAAATGACTCCTAATTGAGGGAAAGGGTCCCTCAGATTAATAAACAATAACATTTTACAAACACATGTACAACAAAATAAAAAAACATAACCCTTATACCAAATTAGTCAATGTGTCAGCATGCTTGCACCCAAGTGTTTTAAATGGATTCAACATGCTTTGCTTAACTTTCAGTGACTATCCTGTTTGATTCAATTGGCACATCAAGGCACCAACTTAAATTCACTGTATTTATCACTATGTATGAATTAGGTAACACTAACAGGGTCAATGTTAGTGACAGATTAGGCTTATGATGAATCAAAGATGAATAAGGTGCATCTTCCTAAATATGTAATTGGTCATATTGCAATCATGTTGTGATAAACAATGAGGATGTAAATACAGTTGAAAAAACATTACAGTAGAATAATAAACCCATTCTGATGTTATGTTATTTTCGATTGGGAAATCCGCCCACACTCGGCCACATTGAAGTGTACACTACATTCAATCAATCAATTAATTTATGTTGGTAAATGTCAATATACAATATACAATGCTACTATATATTACCTCAAATTCAATCATTCACAGTTTTACAAACCAGGATACCGTATGGCTCCTTTGAACATAAATGCCCATTACCTGGCAAGGCAGAAGCCAGCCCTCATTGCAAAAGCATAAAAACACAGAGGGGGAAAACCCGAAAAATACCCATCACAACAGGAAAAAATGGTAATGTAGCCACTATTAATAACAATAATCGATAGCGCACTCGCTGTACACAGGTACAGTCTACTCAGACGTCTTGTAGGGATATGTCAGTTGTTGTGTTGAATCGTTTCGGTTTCCTCGTACTGGTCTAGTGTATATTCGTTGTCATTATGACAATGTCATAGATTATTGACAGTTTAGTCTGACACAATAGATAAACAACACTCACTTGACCCCGGCAGACGGTCGTTTAACCAGTTAACAGGGACGAATATCGTAGTTATTGCGCTGCACTCTACTGACTTTTCTTGTTTGGTTTCAGCGATGTCATCTGGTTATCACATGATCTCCATGATCCGACCAGCCCAACGGGATCGGGTCAACTCGTCCCCAAACCAACTCGTCCCCAGACCAACTCGTCCCCAAACCAACTCGTCTACAGACCAACTCGTCCCCAAGTTCTAAGATTAATAGCGGACTTGCGTGTGATTCAATTATGTACAATAACGTTGAGTTTAAACATAATCAACATAAATTTCTATTATTTTGACAAGCAATGTTGTCCTCTTAAACAACTTAACTACTCTCGGTGCCGACGCACCATGCCTTAGCCTCCTAGCTCGCCAGTCACAAGCGGACAGAGCGCGGCGGCCTGGGCGTGGCATACGGTGGTTGCGCTTGGGTAGGGTAGGGGAGGGGAGGGTAGCATCGGGAAGGGCAGCGTCGAGTAGGGCAGCGGCAGCGTAGGGTCGGGTAGGGTAGCGTCGGGTAGGGTAGCGTCGGGTAGGGTAGGGTAGCATCGGGAAGGGGAGGGTAGGGCTACCCTACCCGAACCTACGCTGCCGCTACCCTACCCGACGCTGCCCTTCCCGATGCTACCCTCCCCTCCCCTACCCTATCCAAGCGCAACCACCGTATGCCACGCCCAGGCCGCCGCGCTCTGTCCGCTTGTGACTGGCGAGCTAGGAGGCTAAGGCATGGTGCGTCGGCACCGAGAGTAGTTAAGCTGTTTAGGAGGACAACATTGCTTGTCAAAATAATAGAAATTTATGTTGATTATGTTTAAACTCAACGTTATTGGACATAATTGTATCACACGCAAGTCCGGTATTAATCTTAGAACTTGGGGACGAGTTGGTCTGGGTACGAGTTGGTTTGGGGACGAGTTGGTCTGGGTACGAGTTGGTTTGGGGACGAGTTGACCCTAACTCCAGCCCAACCCTATATATTGTACAGCCGCTAGACTAGCCCTAAGTCAGACGGTAATATCAATATATACGTCTACTCAGACGTCCTGTGGGGATAATCAGACGTCCTGTGCTAGACTTATCAGTTAATGATTGCAACATTATAAAGACGTCAAATAATATAGAACACCCTTGTTATCAAGCCTCTATTTCGTTCCATAGACCCTTAACATCTGCTCAAAGAAAACTAACAACTGATCGACAGTCACTTAATTAGCTCCACCGACCCAACATGCATTCTCATCTTTGTAAATGCTTCATGTTGGCTGCTGTCAAAGTGGTATCCATTGTGTATAATATAGACACTTAAAATGACTGTTCTCCCGCAGTTGTATCTGTAGTTTCAGCCAACTCATTGAATCTTTATTGAAATCCAACTCGATGTGTGTGGGGTTTTTTTCAAAGAAAAAGCGATGTTGGTTCTCAATCGTATTGTGTTATACTATTTGTATTAAATTGCACACAGTTGACGGGCTCATGTTACCCAAGTAACTAGTCGAGAACTAGCCCAATGGGATAGCCCAACGACCATAATTGTAAATCTTTGTACACAAAATTAAAGAGACCTTTTGGCCTAAGTTTTAGCAATGAAGTGAACAATTCAGATACTCAAACAACTATATTTTACTAGCTCTTTTGAACCAAGTGGAGCTTGGGCTCCCTCTTGGGAGTACCCGATCGACTGTTGGTCTGTTGGGCTATATTTTATGACTTATAGATCTACTCATCAAAGGAATGAATGTAAGACGTTATGATCTGGGTCATGATGAATTATTCGGCCATCATTTCCAGCGCGCAGTTTCAAAAAATAAAAACATTTCTATTTGTTCGCGATGAACAAGGAATCATTCTATGGTAGAAGAAAAAGGTGGTACAAAGGTGTTCAATACAGTATAATGAAAACGACATCGATTGTCTTGCTTGTTAAGAATGTACATTCTTCGTAACATGTTTTTTTCAAGCCAATCGAAGATGGTGTCTCTGGCCTGGAAGTCTTGCCCAATTTTGCTGTCTTTGACCTGTGTAAAAGTGGGCTTTTCTTGTTTACATGGCATGAGGCGACTGGTAGCTGATTCTTTGTGTGCCAAGAAGTACTTTCATGGGTGAAATGTTATAAAGCTTTAACTTGTCAGTGTTCCTGATGGCTAAACTCGCCACTGTCTCTGAATCAGTCGCAGCTTAAATTCACTTAATCAACTGGGCAGATATATACCGTTTCCAACATTAAGTTAATGTTGGAAACGGTATATATTGCCCAGTTAATACAGTTAATTATGCAGGGGAAGTTTAATGCCAATATTAAGTTTGTAAATGACCGGAGAGTTAAGACCCTAGGCTTTAGGCAAGTTATCTCAATCCTCATGGTAGGCACCTCTGACAGCTCCACGCTATTTACTACTTTCGATCTCTCACATCCGAGCTGTAGAGGAGAGGAGCCGCCAGTGAAATTTCGAGGCTTCCGAAGTCAAAACGACCGATGAACTCGCTTAAAACTTTCCAAAGCCCTCCATGCCAAAAAATTTGTGACAAAATGAAAGATTATATGCCAAAATGACACGAGGACTGTTTCTATAACTTCAGTTTTGGCTAATTGTTCTGTTTGAGCACTAACATACGGCACATCATGAAACTTTGTTCAAAAACTCAACATGGCCGACTCCCACAATGCAACATAATTGAGTTAATTCTTGTTAATTCGCTGTGATATCGCTCATGTTTTCGATTCGCGTGGTAGCCATGTTGGACAACAATTTTAAAATTGTGTTGGATTTCGTTGATTCTGTTGATTAAGGAGTATGACTGTTGTTGCACTCTAGGCAAGGTTGATGTTAAGACATTTATGGATATGAAAATCTATGTTTTTTAAACTGTCCCTTGTCTGCATTGCGAGAAGGGGCAAATTTGCTTATAATACTAAAGATTCTGCCATACGAACCCTCGCCCCTAAGGTGACATCAGATCATAAAAACACCAGGGGCCAGTTGCCTTGCCTTCCCTCATAGTTGCAAATATCTACAGCGCAAACATAAGAGATCGAAAGCAGTAAACAGCACACACTGTCAGAGGTGACAAGCTGCTTATTGATATCCCATATGAAATTGTACAATGCTTTACCATGGTAACAGTCATGGTACCCATAGTACATACTACAGTACTCACTGCATGTTTACCATTGTACATGATGTATGTATCATGGTAATTACCTTGATACTCAGGGTAAGTACCATAGTATTCATGATGTTGACCATGGCTAATTATAATCGTACTGTAGTATCTCACGGTAAATACTGTAGCCATAGTGCATACCATGGTACTCGCTGTATGTGCCATGGTACTTATTGTACTTACTGTGGTGTATGATGTAAGTACCATGGTTTAACCGTGATACACAGTGCATGTACCATAGTATTCATGACATAACCATGTTAAATCATAAATTTACTGCAAATCTCGTGATAAATACTGTGGTGTACAATGTAGTACTCATTGATGCTACTAGTGAGGCATTATGAGATGTTGACCTAATCACAGATGGACCCCTCTTACATAAATATATCTGTGCAACCTGAAAATCAGCTCTGTATGACCTTCAACCCCAACATTACAAATGAAAACAGATATCAAATCCCTTGTTCCATATCAAACCAATGTTGAATTTAAACAGCTGTTACTTAGCAATCATGAGACCAATTGTTTTTTCCTTCAGGCCAAATAAAGAGGTTGTCATTGACCTCACTGCCCAAGTAATACCCTCAAATAAGGAAAGTATGTATACATCTGATACACTAAGGTGGCATTTTGTTTAGTAAAAACAGCTTGTGGAATTGTGTTTTCTTACCAACACATTTTATCATGCCTTTCTCAATTGGTTCAATTACTCGGCCAATGTCACCTCACTTGAGGTATCAAGACCTTTTAAAGAGTGCCAAAGTAACACTAAAAACATCAAATTTAGTACAGTATTGTCATAATGTTTCATTTTGAATCATGTCTATTGACCTTGTGTTTCTAAAGGACCCTTTAGCTGTTGTTGGATTACCCCACCAGCATATTTGTTTCCTTCCCTCCAGCACGTAGCAATTACTATTTAAGATGTGAAGTGCTGCCATACTCAACCAGTACTGTGTTCCTCACTATCTCTTGAGGAGCCAAATTTTACCGCATGTGTTACAATGAATGTGAATTATCTGATGGATCATAATTTTAACCTGTTGAGTATGTTCCTGTGGATATCGCTAGCATGTTGTTCAGCATGGTTGTTATTTGCAGGAATCGCGACCTGCAATGGAAGGTGCGTTTGTCTAAGAAGGAAAGGGAATATCACTCTTCTCCTATGCCCAGCTCCTATATCGCAAGGTGCATGCTTATCTTAGTTCTCTACAACCTAGTTTATGAAATATCAACAGCATTCTTATTATTCTAATATCTAATTTTCATCTTTAGATTGAGTAGCCCCTCTGGTCACTGGAAGGTTTTCCACCGGCAGAGTGATGCATTCCAATTTGCCCGATCACATTCTAAGGTAAAAGACTGATAGTTTCCTATTGAGTGTTACAGATTGTTTGTTAATTTTACCTTCATGTGAATTATTACATTACGTATGGAATACAAAATATCTTTATGTTGTTGATGGTGTGTCCAAGATGTTAATTACTAAACAATGTTACTTTTGCCAGGAGCTTCATGTGTTTGCCTTTGAGAGCGAGTCATTTTTGGAGAAACAAGGACAAAGGCTTTTCCTAGTAGCTAGTTATGAACACTTCTGGCATTACTACAGGTATATTTTTTTTACCATTTAAGGCACCAAGTAGTCATAAATTTACACATTTTCAATAATAAGATATTTGAAATCTTACATGTTGCACATACAAAATTATGAAATCAAGCACATTTACATTCATTGAAAAGTTTAAATATATTGTAAATAGATATGACCTATCCAGCTGTTAGAAGTGTTTATGAATTCAGGCAAATGAATCGCAGGCAGCGCCATCACTACGAAGTCATTCCAGAAGGTCAGCTATAAACCGTGGGTAAAACCACCTCCAAATATGATGCACTTATTCTGTCTTATAAGTGAATACTTTTTGAAGAAAACTCCAAAACCTATATAGATATACCTAGTAGATTCTGTTTGTCTGACAATCCTGTTTGGTTTCAGGTTCTGTTTGCCACTTGTATTTTGATATTGAGTTCCAAAAAGCACTCAATGCTGATACAGATGGGAACAGAGTTGTTAAGATACTGATTGAGGCGAGTTCATTTAATGCATGGTCGTGAAAATGAGAGATGACCTGTGTTATAAGCAAGGAAGAACTTTGCTTTGACTATCGCATGTATGCTTTCAGTATGTGTGTTTTCAACTACAAGAAAAGCTTGGTATCTCTTGCTCTGCCAAAAATGTTCTGGTATTGGGTGCTAGGTGAGTGTACAAAAATTGTGCTGGTTATATCTCTGTTTCAGTTTCATCTCCCAAACATCCGCATTTGGGAGACAGATTTTATTTCCTGCATATTTGCGATTTTCATGCTTGTTCTTATGTTTCATTGAAACTGCATGCATCATTTATAAATATTGACTAAATAGCAAATCAGAGACATATATCTGTCAGATGTCGCAAACTGTGTTGAAGATTACGGTGGTCTGCCCCGAATTTATAAAGACATTAAATGTCTAGATAAACGTCTAGAATTCAGACAGGCTTGTTCAAAACTGTCGCGCGAGGAGCCCTGAACCTTAAATGTGTCAGGAAGTTAAGACCCGACGTTTGTCATGAACATAATAAGTCCCAACTGCGCTTAGCGTCTGCACCTTGTCTGGTCTTGAGCTACTGCAGATACCCTGTCTCAGTCTGTATAGCGTATCTGCCTACTAAATGTGACTATCACTGGCTATTTAACTCATTTACTCTGTACCATACTAGTCAGGTTTGGCAGGATTTATCTCTATTGATTATGAGGTTGGGGCTACTAAACAATACCTTGGGCCACTAAAAATGTCCCAAACACTAGCTTTTGGGCCACCAAACATCCCGGCTGAGTTTCTAGCGCTGCTGTTTTAATCCATCTGCATGAACGCTTTGGGTAAATTGTGCATGAGGCTGAACAATTTTGTCTACCCTTTTGTTTGTCAATTACACAGCACCGATTTCATAGAATCACATATCTGTTCATCACTGCTTAGAACAATCATATGTGAATAATTTATAACAGAAATTAAAAATGTTGGTTGCAGTACCGAAAAAAAGTTCAGTCAGCATCTGATATTCCATCTTGCAGAGGCTGCATTTAAGTGTAATGTACATGCTGGTGAGTCTGTGT
The DNA here is from genome assembly GCA_034190875.2 of Urechis unicinctus. NCBI lineage: Eukaryota > Metazoa > Annelida > Polychaeta > Xenopneusta > Urechidae > Urechis > Urechis unicinctus. The sequence goes on from CM067347.1 coordinate 28,609,041, forward strand.
GGCAAGCATCTAATGTTACACCATTGATAAGCATTTACATATTAGAGGGATATTTCTAAAAGACTTATAGATGTAATCTGCTTTGTGTTTACTTTACTTTTCCTTTATGTATTATTGATTACCTGTATATTTTCCCCTCAAAATTGTGTTTCCTTGAAGTAAGTTGTAAAAGTAACGTATCTTGTTGTGTTTAATCGTAGTACTTGTGATTCCATTCATCTCTAGTTATGAATCTGGCTTTAAAATCAGGTTGTTTTTTTTTACCAGGTGATTTTGTCCATGAAATCTTTAGTGAGCTGTTGGAAGTAATCAACACAAAATGTATAGCAGTTCTGCCTCAAGACAAAAGCAATTTGTGGAACCCTGTGGAAGACACAAGTGAAGTGGCGTCATTATCAGAGGAACAGTCTCCAAATGTCGACAATTCATGTTTCCTCACCTCAAATTCTCCTTGCATTGACTCTCTTAATTCATTATCAGACCCATCATGTGATAAAACCATATTGCTCGATTCTGACAAAGAAAGACCTTTGGAGTTAGCTGGTTGTTCTTTACCGTGCAGCTCTTCTCGGTCATATGGAATAGTCAACAGTTGTAACTCCTCTCAAATTACCTGTAAAAATGAAGCATCTGAATTGGGTTTCTGGTTAGAAAGGTTCCTCTCGGATTCAACACTGACATTAGAAGATTTAAAATCCCTCCAAGTTGTGGATAAAAATGGAAAGAAGACTTTTATTGTGGATCTAGGTTGGTTTAACACCCTTCATTGTTATTGTTTGTATAACCTTTATATTCACAATATTACTAAATTAGCCTTGAAACAAAACATGAAAAGAAGCAGTTGGAATTTTCAGGGGTATACACAAAGAATCGCAATTTCCGCCTCTACCTGTCTTGTAAGATGGGTCAGGACAATCCCCTGTCTATGGAGGACACCAGTCTATATGTATGTAAACCTTCCTCTGGATCTCGCATCAGCTCCCAGCAACAGATATTCCTCGACTCACTTGTAGCTAATGTACAGTGAGTATCATGACAAGCAGAGGGAGTGTTGCAATCATCACTTTTCGATACAAACCTGTTCATTCCCATGATAATTGATATATATAAATATTGGGTCGGTCATATGAAAATCTTTTTTTCTTCACTTATGTGTTAATTGCAAACTGATTTAGATTTGTAGTATTTAGAATGAGCATGCCATTATCTGATCATTTCATATATTAACGGTAAACCAGATATTCTGATGACATGCAAATCCTGATTTACCGTCGTCATAATGGCAGAGCTAGTGAAAGATCTGCTGCTTCAACAAGTTCTTCAAAGATGGATGCAAACGGTGAGCTTTTACAAACTGGACATCTTAACGTTAATAGCAATTTCCAACTAACTGAATCGTTGCAGATGTAATCATTCCATGGCACATTTAATCTGATTTTCTCCTGTAATTTAAATATGGCATAAAGTTTTATACGCCATTCTTTCATGTATAAATGGTGGTAGTGAACATGGTCATGATGACATTTCCAGATGTGCAGGAAGGTTTTGAGCATTCACCATACCCCAGGCTGGACGAGTTCATTACAGATGTGGTACAGAAACCACCACCAGGGGCTCTGCCTGGTCATATCCGCAGATGGACATTCTTCAACCAGGGAAAATGTCTTATATACGAAATAGCTCGTAACCGCTGGTGTGGTAATATACAAAGAGCACACAAAAGCAATAAGATTATGTGAGTCTTAAGAAATGTTCTTAATTAAGCTTTCTTCGTAATCATTCACAGTTAGTAGTATGTATCGACATTGTTCTCAAGAGGAACAAAATGCTGGCAGTTAATTGTCTCCAGCGATTATGTGCATTTCATAGAGGAAGACTAACATTGTGCCATTACCATGCTAGACATTTAATTCAGTGCATTGGTAGGTTTGTAAATGTTTTTATGCCAAGAAGAGAATATCGTTGGATATATCAGGTTATATGGATCTGTGCAGGATTGTTGTTGATTTGAGGAAAAGGGTGTACTACCAGAAATGCTTTGACCCTGACTGCAAAGCTATTGGCTATAAATCACCTGGTAAATATGTCATTATTGCCTTACTTATGTTTATAAATCATCAAGGCAACTTCCTTCACTATTATGCCAGTCCATAACAGATATTGAGGTATATCATACATTTGCCCAGTGATTAACTGTTTTCTCCATGGATGATATTGACAGCATCAGATACCCCTATTAAACCCAGCTTTTCTCTTCAAGATCACCTGCTGCCTCGGTACACACTCCCTGCAGTATTCACGGAGGAGGAAGCTTGGGATGACATGAGTGCACCTGATGACCTCTGTGATGACGACCTCCTGTCAGCAGTAGGTGCTGTGGAGACACAGTTACAATGGTCAGATGATGATATGGAGGAGGAACTGCTTCAGGCCGCAGAGGAGGCCGAATTAAACGCCTCCATATCCTCACAGGAGGAACCGCTTCAGGCCGCAGAGGAGGCCAAATTAAACGCCTCCATATCCTCACAGGAGGAACCGCTTCAGGACGCAGAGGAGGCCGAATTAAACGCCTCCATATCCTCACAGTAGAGTCACAGATTCCTGGAGGGTATTTTTGCACTGATGATCAAGTTTATTCTTGTTCATACCTAATGAATCACAGAAAAAGAACAATTTTCACTTAGTGGCTTCCATTGTTTTACCACGTTATTTGTTAAACTATACAATGTTCTATATGTTATTTGTGTCTTATCATAACGGTCTTTGGTGCTCTAATAAACAACTGTTTTGTACCCCAAAAAATACTTATTATAATAGAGCCGAATCACTTTATACTTTGGATGTATATTTGAATTCCGAAGCAATGTATGTCCATTATGATTCAACAGCAATGTATGTCCATTATGATTCAAACGCCATTAACTAGTAAGTTCCTCAATATACCTTCGGCAATTTAGCGGATGTCTTTGGATTGTCATTCCATTAACAGAGACGACCTGTAGGCAGTAGGGTGTTGACATACGCATGCCTACGGAATTCTTAATGCCAGAAGCGAAGGGTCTAATTATTCCCAGCACACCTGGTGGGTGTTTTGCAGACTTCGGCGAGGACGGTTTAGTCATTGTGGTGATGAACTTCGACTCCTGTGTGTTTTACCGTGATGTTTCGAGGTTAAGGCTGTGATAAACAAATGATTGTATCGAGTTAAGTTAGTTCGTTTTACTCAGGTGACATTTAAGTGCAATAATCGATTTTGGACCTACGATCCACTTAGGAGGAACACCTTTAACAAATACACCAACCAAAAATGCTACCCGCGTGTATGCTGATTAAAATAAATCAAACGATTGCAATCATTTCGCTTCATGATATGATTCGTTTCCCATCCACAGTGCGAAATTTATTACTCATTCGTAACCGTTAGTAAATTATAAGAGAAGATAGTTTTTTAGCCCAAGGACTCCGGACTATTTGTTCGCTTTTAACACGCTTAACATTTTTGTCTTATCAGCTTTCTTTATCAAAGTCTGATTTGCAAAGGCTTGCAGAAAATGCTCAACTGAAATTGCATTGTCGCTGCTAATCGCTAATTTACGATGTTTTTTACCTGGTGCAACGAGGTCGAAGCCATAGCATGCCCATATATGCCCTGAATGGCTCTTTTAGTTGATGTAAATGGTCACCCAGGTAGATGATAACATTTTATATTCACGGGATCAAATTTCACACTCGGCCCACGCGATCGTGTTTCAAGCAATGAATATGCAATTACCTTGGTTTTCAACCATAAAAACACGTAGCCAAATTCCCTCAATTGTCTTCAGCTTCCGAAGTAGCTGCACAGCCCAAGCAGATTACTGTAACAGTGACAATTTTGTTTGAAAGTAAAAGAACATCCTAGAAATGAACCTAGTTTGGAAGTACCATTTAATTCTCGCATGGATTATGAGTGAGTAGCAAACCTCATCTTTTAAATTCTCTAACAAATTACATTAATGTGAATAGTGTACTGTTCGAGTTGCTGTACGTAAATGCACCAGGTTAATAACTGTTTCAATAATACAGTGCACAGTGTTTTGTTTGATATGGTTTCCAGTTGGTGGAAGTTTGAAAGGTGAGAATGGATTGCTGATCACGGACGAGATCATTCCATTCACAACAAGTGGGTTTTCTGGGTATCTACAATTCGAACTATTGACTATAACCTTAACATGATATTTCACCAGTATTAATTATGATAAGACATAACGTAAAAAGAAACGACAAGAGGAAGAATTCTAATAATGGTGAATTTCATATAGTGTTTGAAAGAGGCAAATTTGTATATATGTACATATATATATGATTCATAAAGTGAAATTTTACTCTCGTTTTCGCTGAGATCTATCCCTACATAAAAAGTGTGTTCCGACAGCTTGCTCTGTGACACGCGGTGGCCATCATTATGCTGGAGATCTGAACACGACCAAGAATGGATATCCTTGTCAAGCTTGGTCCTCCAGCTTGCCTCACTACAATTACTATGTCAACTCTCATTATTACCCAGAAGGAAACTCGACCGCTGCCGGAAAAAGGTGCCGCAATCCCGACTATGCATGGGATGGTGGTGCTTGGTGCCATACGACGGACAGCAACAAGCGGTGGGAAATGTGCGATGTCCCAATATGCGGTAAGTCTGCCATAACAAAATTGAACATTTAACATCCACGATTTTATATATTTTACATTTCCTATGTTTGTGTGTATATGTGTAAAAGAATGCAAAATTGACGAACAAGGCATTTTATACGAGGGATTGAAAAATTACACTATCAACAACAGAACTTGTCAACGGTGGAGTGCCCAAGTTCCTCATCCTCACAATTTCACCGATGATGACATGGTACCGGACGCCAGTGTTGAAAGTGCCGGAAATAAATGCCGGAATCCGAATGGCGCGCGCCCTCTGGGTCCTTGGTGCTACACGACAAACAGTGAAGTGGAATGGGAATACTGTCATCTAGCCCTGTGTGGTAATGCGATTTTATGTGGTTCATCAGGGGTTCTATTGATTGGTTGTTGTTTTTTTATCCTACGTCTACGCTCGTTTGAGGTGATCGGCTCTGATAACTTGCAGTAATGAATCAATTGCTTATCGTTGAAGATTTGGCAGAAATCGGATACAGCAGAAATCCCTCATCGACTGTGACAACGACAACAATTACTGTTGCTTCTTCTTCCGCAATTTCATCAATAAAGACTTCTGCGACATCGTCGTCACCACCCGCGTTGTCGTTGTCATCGTCTTCATTGCCGTCAGTCAGCACAAATGATGGTACAACTGATAGCAAATGGCCCCCGATGACTACAGCCTCCGATACACATCATGGTGTAACTGGCTCACGCATTGAGAACGCAACAACTACCATAACCACAATAAACACTCCTACTACCAGCGATAGTTCTACAAAAGCGACAGGTTTGTTGTTTGTATTTTGTTATTGTTCGCGTTTAAGTTTCTATTGACAGGGCGCGTTAATGCCTATCGGTGTTTGCATAAGGTAAGTGGAGCTATCTAATAGCGGATTTTCAATCTTGGAAGGAAAATCGCATCCCTTCTTTGCCAGACATGTCTCGCCATTGACACTCAGGTTTATGCTATTTCATTGAATCGGATCTTCTTAAAGAGACTGTTCAGCCACATATAAGGCAATCAGGGATCATTTCGTTATTACATTACTACGATTAACGCAGACGTAAGTAATGACATCTTCTAATTTGTGCCGCCGAGTTTACATGATGGAAGTTATGTTGATAAGTTTTTAACATTATTATTTGACTGGAAATGTTCATGATATACTGTTGAGATCTGTTTTATTCAGTTATGTCGTTCCCATCGATAACGGTGCCTCCCTAAAACCATGAACTACACGAATGTTAGCTGTAAATCATAACGCGCTCTGAATTTACCTCGCTAACGATGTGTATTCTTCCGCTTTAGTTACATAATGTAGATTTCATAAAATCTTCACTCATTCAAGTTGTGGGCATAATTGTGCACACATTAGACCGACAAGCAGGAAGGATAATGTCCGACAACATAAATAGCGACTGTCGAAGCAAGGATCTTTTTTCTGAGACCACAGCGCCGCGTAGCGACTGAAAGTCTGAATATGTAACATTTTTGGTTTCCAAGGTGCTGTTACCAAGCAGCTTGCTAGGCAACCACTTTCCTTATATGGGGCTGAACAGTCTCTTTAATACATGCCCTGTTGATGATATTACAGACGATTCACGTTTCCTAGCGCATATCAGCTATATATCTACATGCTGTTATACTGTATAAAATGCTGCAGCTACCTGGCGCCCGGAAGCTTGAGCCCGAAACCGAGCACTAGCATTTACTTTTCATCTCAATGAATATAAATGTTGCTGGCGATTGCCAATTTCCTTTATTTCACCTTCTTTCCATTTACAATAATTCCGATGAGACAACATTGGTGGCCAGGGCGAAGAGAACGTATCGTCCATAAGTGCCCTGCATATTGTGGAAAACAATTGATTACTTTAGTAAAGTTTGATGTCATCCGCATTTTTGTGTGACATTCAGTCTGACTATATACCAATGGTTTACAAGTGGGTTTGACTCACTTCTTTCTCTTTGCAGATCCCTTGACATCTAAATGCAGCACATTTGCAGAGGGGAACCTAACGGTAATCATGATTGTGGCGATTGTTGAGATTGCGCTTGTGAGATGTATCAAGTGAGGATATATATATATATATATATATATATATATATATATATATATATATATATATATATATATATATATATGTGTATATAAATATGTGTATATAAATATATATATATATATATATATATATATGTATTTATATTTGTGTGTATAAATATGTGTGTGTATATATATATATATATATATATATATATATATATATATATATATATATATATACATATATATATATATATATATATATATATATATATATATATATAGCTGATAAATTGATTTAGATGTAGCAAATACCGCTATATATCGCAATAATTCGTGCATATTCGTTGCACATATACCAAGAGCCGTTATCAAGGCCATGCACATTTTCAAGAGCGTTATCAAGGCCATGGTGATTTTCAAGATTCGTATGTGAGCTGTATCAAGAGAGAGATATATATATATATATATATATATATATATATATATATATAGAGATATATATATATATATCTATATAGAGAGATAGATAGATATATCTCTATATATATATATATATATAGATATATATATATAGATATAGATATATATATCTATATATATATATATATATATATATAGATGTGAGATAGATATATATAGAGAGGTGATAGATATATAGATGTATATCTATATATATATCTAGAGATATATATCTATCTATATAGATACATATACACACATGGATATATATATAATCTCTATATATATATATATCTATATATACACATATCTATATATATAAATATGTATCTATATATATATATATATATATATATATATATAAATATATACATATATATATATTTATATATATATGTATATACATATATAGCTGATGGATGTAGCAAATACCACTATATATCGCAATAATTCGTGCATATTCGTTGCACGTATACAAAGAGCATGAGGGGAACCGTTATCAAGACCATGGTGATTTTTAAGATTGGGCTTGTGAGATCAAGTTATGTGTATATATATATATATATATATATATATATATATATATATATATATATATATATATATATATATATATATATATATATATATATATATATATATATATATATATATATATATATATATATATATATATATATATTATGTGAATGAAACGCGATATATATGTGAATCGAATCAACTCGCTGCGTTGGTCTCGCCCCTTTGTTTGTAAAATCTCGTTGCGTTGTTTTGAAGTCCAGATGAAGATTGTAGCAGGGGAACGCTCATTAATCATCTGCCAGGTAGACCGGGCTGGGGTGGGTGGTAGGGTTTCAGCACCTATTGGGCGGATGGACGTTAGAAATAAGGAGTAGGGGAAGATCCTGATATCAAAGTACTTGTGTCACTTATGAAAATGAAATGCAAGGGTTTTACGTCAATTTAAAGAAGAAGGTGATGCCGCGAAGGTAATTAATGAAGATGAGTGTGATACTGGTACAACGGCACAAATTAACGCGTTGCCCTGTCTGGGCTGCGAAACTCACGCCGCCAGGACCACTGTCAAAAGACCGAACCTGTCCCCCTACGGTAATAATGAGAAATACTGGGTTCTTTCAGGTTTTGGTGGGGAAGGGTTAAAAATGTTTCTGACTGTACGGAATTGGTGAAATAATGAACGTTCCCTTACCGTGTCTTGATGCACTGATACTTATAAGCAAAGACTAGCAAGAGATTTCAAAGATCAATGTATTTATTATATCATATTGTCATTGATGTCTTGTATATACGGACAATTCGTCATGGTTGAATATTTGTAACAGATGATTCATGTCGATTCAATAATGAATAAAATCAAGGTTCATTATACTTGTGCTTTCCTTGTAAACCACTCGTTTGGTCTGCTTACGCTTGCCGGCTTGTATGTTTCTAAGTTAAACAGGCCTTGAGTAGTTGATATCCCGGAGAAATCTCAATATTTTCTCTTTCTCGCGGCTAACTTTATCAATTAATATTCGCTTGAATGTTACGGAAACATTATCAATTAGTTCGTTATTCTGTGCATATGTGAAGCCCCTAGAAGTAATGACTTGATGTGATGATAAACCACTCGTGCAGACAACAGATAAGGTCATCTAGCCCCTGGTTGAGGGAGTTTACATGGGAAGCTCCCCTAGGGTCTGGGAAAATACTAGATGAAGCGTCACTCTCCATAAAAGACGTGTTTGACGCTTTGCTAACATAACATCGGATGTGCAGAAGCCGATGCCCAGGAGATCCCCCCCCCCCGTGTGTATTGAATTAGTCGTTTGTAGCAACTAGGCGTGCGACTGGCAATGAGTGTAACTCTGCCAGGGGTGCGCCACTACCAGGTATAAAATGGCCAAAAGTTTTTACACCCTTGAATCGTAACTATAACCGTAATATTCGCAACAATGCTTGGGAGCGTTCATTATTTTTCTGTCGGAACTGAGTGAAGGGGTAGCTCAAAGACCAACAGTCGATCCTTCCTTGTTCAACTACAAGTGAAAATAGCTAGATGAAGGTGCTTCCCTTAAAAAGATTTGATTGGCTTGGCATATCGTGTGCGAACCCCCCCCCCCCCCCCCCCCCCCCGTATTCTGGAGGGGTGTGGCCGACCTCGAAAAAACGTACTCGTCGTACAAGGTCCCCTCGCACAAGGTATTATGCAAATGGCCATCGCACTAATTGAAGCTGAAAAACTACCTCGTCGTACAAGTATGAGGCCCAAAGACCCACAAGTTAACCCCCTCGCGCGGCACATATATACTACCTCCCCCCCCCCCCGGGTGCGAAACACACGTCTCTGGGACAATGATCTAGCTTGCTATGTGCCATCTACCTGAGTATATACCCTAAACACGAAAATGAAAATTTGAACTGTTAAGTTGTAAATTGTTCAAATGAAACAAAGAATGTCGCAAACGACACATGTCAATATATCTCAAGAAAGTTTGGGGCGAGTCCATTTTTACATGGCTTTTAGGAAGGTACGTCGCGGTGGGGGTCAAATATTTTCGACTGCATGAAATCACAGAAACGCGGCCCTCCTAAGCAGATAAATAATGAACGTTCCCTCATGCCTACCTGCATTTCTGATGATATAACCCGTATCCTTGACTTAACGGGTTAAACTGTTAAAGCCTCGGGTTAAAGCCTTTCAACTATACAGATGACATCCAAGGAATGACCGCATTGGTCCGGTGGAGAGGTGGATATCACGATCGATCCAGGACAACCACACTCGGCAATCTCTCATATGAATGTAAAGATAATCTACCATATGCATCAAACCCTTGTTTGAGGTCATCGAATGTTTCGAAGCCACGATTATTGAACAGAGTTGACCCCATTAGCGAAATAGCTTTGTCCTACTTATCGGCGTCTTCACTTTAGCCGGCGGAGATCTTCAGAGGCTAAAGTTCATTAATGCACGCATAGTTGGTCTTTAAGCGTATATTAATTTGATGCCATTCTAATTGGACTGACCAGACTCTACTTCTGATGCTTACCAGACACCGAAAACATCAGGTTAGTCTCGCCAGTTAACAGGTTAAGTTGGCGTACTTGTACTGTTTATATTGTTATGGATCTAGCTTACAGCACCCTTGTTAACTCAACAACACTACGTATCCTGGCTAAGATCATATTCCTGTCATATTCCTGAGTTGAATATGTAAATCTGTATTTTACATTTTGGTGTTTGCCCGTCATTGTCACTTTTATGTCTTTATCACGCCCCCCTCCCCACAAACGCACCCATACACGTGTACATTCATAAGAACACCACCTACTCTCGCCCACGCTCACTAGTTCTCTGACCCAAGCCACAATTCAGAAGCCTCAATTACAACCTCTATTTCGGCACGTCGGGACCAGCACAATGTTTCGCATTCAGATCCGCATGTTTGGTGCCCCTTTATCAACATTTCACCTTGTCAATATGTCCTGCTAAATATTGACGAGACATACCGGGGAATGATCATATCAGTATGAGTAATCATAACGCTCTAATTCAGGTGTATATCACCCTACCTCCCATCATACGCCCACTATAATCGTCGACTGTCTTCAGAAAGAATCCTCATTATGATTCGTATGCAGCCACACCCGTGATAAATCGAGACAGTCAACGAAAATTAACTTTTCATATTCAACAAATTCAATTTCATTGAATAAAGAAGTGCTTTGGTATGTTTTGCGTTCAGTCAAAGCATCTAACTTTATCGGACCAACCTGTATTCATATTGTTACCACTGCCTGTGTTGGTCGTTGGGCTGGTTGTATCAGATGGTATGATTAATGAGACTGCTTGTCTTGATAATCATCATTTGTAACATAATATATCGCTGATGGCATCACAGCCCTACTCTGGACTTATTTCTGAAACGCATTGATGGAGAATCGTGATTGCTTGTATCGTTGAGGTGCGCTTGATCCTATCGCGAATTCGTCAATGAATCTATTGAGGTTACAAAGTTTCACTACACGGAATCTCGTGCCATCACGTCATTTCCATGGATGTCGAAAGCGACGTTAACCTTAATTTCTTAAAGTGATGTACTTAGCTGCTTATTATCGTAATCACCAATGCTGAGAAGAAGTGTAACATTTCCCTTGAAAACTGCAAAAACGTCCTCAAACTGTTCCATGTGCAATTTTTCGTTGGGTCCCAAAAAAATATGTAATGCAAGTATGACTATTTGTGTGATTCTATGTATACAGTTATTATTTGTGCAATTGCTACAATTGTTTTTAATACTTACAAAACCAACTTTGCTTGGTACACGGTTAATTTTTATAAAAAATATTTCATTTTCAGGCTCATGAAAGACTCTAAAGATGGTTCTGGGGCAGAGGGCTCGCCCAACGGAACTGGTTATAACAATGGTACAGATAGTGAACTGGATCAAAGTCCATCTTCCCCCCTGACAAGGAAGGACCCTACTGATGAAGTTAACACTGAAGAGTGCACGACAACAGACATCTTTGATTGTAAAGGCGGTGACAATGACACTACATTGGATCCCAGAGAAGCCAAGGTTTCGGACACAACTCCTCCAGACGGGGGATGGGGTTGGGTAGTGGTTGGAGCTTGTCTTCTCGGTCACATTCTGATCGTGGGATTGGCTCGTGGCTTTGGAATATTTTATGTTGCTCTAAAAGACAAATTCGAAATCAGCGACACCGCAGCATCGCTTGTTCCCAGTCTGTTCAACATGTTCAGAATGGTATTCGGTAAGTTAAAGTTTACACTTATATTTGTCAAGAAATTAACTCTTGATGGTTCTGTAATGATATTCTCTCCATATTTTGAACCGCTATTGAAATCATGAATGTTTGGATATTTCGGTGATGACTTGACGGTATACAGGTCCTTTCATTAGCTGGTTATGTGACCGCTACACATGCAGGGTCGTGGTTGTGATCGGTGGATTCATATTTGGGTCAGGATGCGTGGCCTCTGCCTTTGCAACGGACGTCATATACCTGGCAATCAGCTTCGGGGTCGTAGCGGGTGAGCGGGGATTATTTTATTTGTTTCGTTCACTTTGCTATAAGATTTGCCTACCATATGCACTGGCAGGAATAATCAATGTATCATTCTAGAACCCATTGCATAATTGATATGGGTGTTTTGTTCCAGCTATTGGGGCAGGTTGTGTGTTCACGCCAATGTTTGTTGTTCTGAATCAGTATTTCGACAAGAATAAAGGCAAGGCCATGGCCTTTGCAACACTTGGTAGCGGAATTGGAACCATCATAGTGTCTGTGCTAGTTACTGTGCTTCTGTCGGAATACAACTATCCCGGTGCCATGTTGATTGTAGGTGGACTCTCGTTCAATTGTATGGTTGTGGGAGCTCTGCTTCGACCACTCCCTAAACCTGTTGAGGTTAGAGTGCAAGAGATGAAAGAAATAAAAGGCTACGATGCCAATGAAACTGCTCTCACAGAGGAGGGGAATAGTAAGGATTCTAGATGCAGTAGATTTTTGTCGGTCCTTAAAGAACGCTTAGTTCTGGTCACAAATACCACCTTTCTCCTATATGGTTGCATTATAATGGCAATGCCGTTTGTTGTCAACCTGCCTCTGGTTTACATACCGCCTCTCTGTAAGGAATATGATTTACCAGACCACAGAACCAAAGCCGCATTGCTTGTGTCCTGTATGAGTTTCTCTGATATGGTAGGCAGATTTGTTTTCGGGTTTATCTTTGATTTACCATGGGTTCGACCGCGAAGAAGACCTTTCCATTCTTGTCTGGGAATCATCATGGGCGTATGTGTAAGTCTTGTTCCATTCATGCCTGGCGTGGGAGGAATGGCGGCGATGTGTATCATCTGGGGGTTCATTGAGTCCGGTTTCCACTCTCAAAGAGCGACTATACAAGCTACGTTTTTACCCAAGGAACAAGTCGCCAACTCTGTTGGGTTTATGATATTCTTCCAAGGGGTCGGCAATATCGCTTGCACCACTATAGCAGGTAACCTGAATTCATATTGTTGTTAATGAAGAGCTAGCCATCGTTTAATCCTATCTCATTCCATTTACGATCTCATGTAATCATGCATGACTGTGACAGGTGCGATGGTCGATGTCATCGGGACATACAGTTACACGTTCGTGTTCGGTGGATGTATTATGATAATCTTCGCATCGCTGTTCTTAGCCGAGTACTACATTAAACGATGGTTGGCCAAAAATGATAAACAAAGCTCTGAATTTAGTGTTGCATAATTTTATTTTTCAATAAAAACAACTTGATATATTTAAATCTACTTATTGGAATTATTGATCAGTGACGTCTGCTTAGCCGCGTATTTGATGGATCAATATTTATCAGAATGGTCCAGAATAACGTTTGTCGAGGTAATTTTTCTACATTTCAGTGCTATCCAAACTATTGTCAAATGAGTTGTAAGCTGTCAAAAAAAGACATCTAGTAAAGTGAACAAATTTACCTATTTCAAGGACTCGCATAAAACATGAGTCTAGCTGCAATAAATGCTCCACACACAAAAATATCAGGATAAAAACACGAAAGCCTCGCCCTAGTTATTTTGCTACTCACGAAGATGTTTGCCCAGTCCAACGGTCTGACTGTTATCAGCACTTGCAGTACCTACTCGTTTAGGTGGTAGTTCCCTAAGTTGCTCTGCTCGCCAACTTTTGCTATTGACCACGCTTACTATGTGTAGGAGGAATCGGCCGACCCATTCCACTCCCGAACCCGCCGGACGGCTTCTTCAATCGGACGAGTTCCTGTGTCTTCTTAGATGTTCACTTATTATTTTATTCAGCTAGATTGTATTGGGTCTTTCTTCGAGAGACGTAGGTCAAGGCGATTACTTCTGTGTGTAGGACATATCATCGAACCTCTCAGTCACATTAACTGGCTTCCATCTATTTTCACCATACTGTGTGGCAGCATTCTCACAAAAGAACTGTCATTTAAGGGGATCAAATCCTCGGCACGTGTGTCACAGTGTGGGATGACTTCCTATTTGTATCCATTTTCTTCTCATTAGCATGGCGTACACATTCCTTACATCATGGCGTTAATCGATAGCTGTTAAATGGAAGAGTGACACCGTTCGTCCATTGAAAGACCGCCGCGTTGCTGAAGTGCTGTGACCCTGGAGTATTTGTGAACTCAAATAAAGCTAACAGCGAGCCACTTCCTGCTTCTTGACAATCTTGCAACTCAACTTAAGCAGTTGTAATGGACGATTTTTCTTTTCAAGTAGCTTTTGAATGGTGTCGGGTTATTAAGTGGTGTGTTAGATATCAACTCTTGCCACCATTTGCGAGTATCTTTTCTTTCAAGTTGCAGAAGTCAGTCTTCTTCCTTGGTTATTACCTGTTAGTTTGCCTTCCATTATATTGGTATGGACAAAGTTTACTCCATATGTTTTTACATTACCACGTAAGGTGCGTTTGCTCAAGACACCACATCACTTAGAAGCATTATGGTGGCTTATTTTGTCTTTCAAATAGATCTTGTACTCCAAACGCCGCGCAGTCATGTTTTGAAGCCTCCACAGTTTGATTACTAATCCCAGAAGTTGCTGTGGAAGTGAGAGCCCTGGATATAATGTACAATGGCTTCTCGCTCTTGAAAAAGAGCAGTACCCACAATGCCGTTTCTGAATAATTGCATGTGACAACAGCCAATATTGAATTATGTCACCTCAAAACGTAGCCTGTGTACCAAGGAACACATTTATTTGCAAGTCCGTACGAACGTTTACTATTCGTGCATGCAACCACGAAGTTATTCAGTATATAGTTGCTTCATTATACCATTGCGTGTTGTCATTCCCATTGGCTCACCGCCTGACCGCAACTCTCATGTTGAACTTGTGTGTTGACGACAGGGTTGATCTCAGTGGCCTGTGGGGGATTAAGCTCAGCAGGAAATGGGAGATAGAGATGGTATGCAAAAGAAAAGGAATACAAACTCATGGGTTTCCCTGAGACAGTTCTCGGCATTGCCTTTGCAATGCCTACAAATCTCTCAGAGAATCCATAACTCCGTGCGTAGTAAGGGCTTAAGATGATGAGGGTAAATCCATGGTGCTCTGACAATTTGCGAAATTCAGCTTTGTCATAACGCGCACCAATGTCTGTGTTGAGAACACTAGGTATCCCATGCTCTGTGAAGATAAGCCTCGGATGCTTAATGATACATGCGCAGGTCTCACTTCAGGGCTTTGGAATGATAGGGAATTGTATTAATCAAGAGATATTTCAGGCCTTTTAAATCTAACAGATCACTGTCTAGCATTTCCCATGGAGCACGTTCACCCAAAGGCTCTGGTGGTTGACTGTTCACAAAGGTGTAACAGATAGCACAATTTCCAACTTGACAGGAGATATCAGTGTTGATGTTACGATAGTACACACATTTTCTAGCCGCTTGCCAACAGGCGTGTTTTCGCGATGCCACGGTGACTGTGATCATGCAGTTGAGACAATATATCTTCTTGAAGAGCAAATGGTACGATGGTTTGCTGGCCTTTCAGTTGTATTCCAACATCAATACTGATGAAGTCTTTCATAGTCCAATATGGTCAAAACAACATGGTCTGAGCATTTGAGTGGCCAACCTTCTCTGACTACATTTGACAGAGCCGACATTACTGGATCTTTTTGATATTCACACTTCAGCTGGGCCAGCTAGTAACATTCACTGTTTGGAATGCATGGTATGCTCCAGTAATATTTATTCTTTATTGGGTTTCTGTCTGTTTCCGGACAGGATGTCTGCGACGAGAAGTTTTGGGCTTTTCCTGTACTAAATGCCAAAAAAGTCGTAATGTTGAAGGCGCAGCATCATTCGGTGAAGACAAGGTTGAGCGAGCGAAAGATTTTTTAAGCTAATGGGCTCCGATGGCTTATAGTCACTTTCCTCTACCTTGCTCCGTAGATGTCAAATAATTCTGCGAGAAATTCACGCTCAATATAAGTTCAGCGTGACTATGTGTCTGTGGGGCTGTCAGAGGCGTATGCTCTCTCCTGGTCTGGTTCTGCAGAATCCGTTTGGAGGAGAGACGCTCTTAAGCATTTTTCACTTACTTGCGTCCACTTGCAATTTAGTGTCAAAGTTGGGGTTTGGGTAATTCATTGTAGCATAGGAAAATGACTGTTTGAGTGGCTTATAAACTTGCTCATGTGTGGCAGACAGTACAAAATCGGTGTCTTTTTTCTCTAGAAGAGATGTTTTGTCACTCAAGTGGGGGAATCAAAATGAGGGATATTGAACCACTCCAAGAAAATACTGTAGTTCCATTTTGTTAATGGATGACAATAGGTTTGTCACCTCTTGAATCCTTCATTTGTTTGTGGCTTCCTATTATTGTATCTAGCGATCCATATGTTGTTTGTTGCCGGTATGAAATTGCTCCAACTCTTTGGATTCTTTGGACAACACACTGTCGTAAACTTCTAAGTTATTCGTTATCCAAGAATCATGGGACTAGAAAACATGGTCATTAATGCCACCATTTGCCATATACAAGAACAAAAAGTCAAACGGAATAATTAAAGAAACAATCAAGTCAGGGGTGTATTGGGCACTTTGTTGACCATTACACCCATCCCTCGGTATATGTTTCATTCATTATCATCCATACCATTACCCACTTACCACTTTTCGTTACCACTGGTCCCTGAACGATGCACTTCTTAGGATGCTACGGGCCGTGGAAGCATTTCAGTGAGTCCAGTTGCGCGCTCAACCTTATCATTTGGACATTGCACACAGCTCAGTGTTAATTGTATTAGGGCTGCTAATGTAAACAGCAAGGTACGGTGATATGTGAATAGTCACGGCAAAACAGCCCAGGTAATTTCTCTATCGCGTCTGTCAGGAGAAGCTGATATTTGTGAATTATTCATGCCCTCTCGCTCATGTCCCAGGTGACCCGGTCCAAACTCCTACAGTTATAAATTCTCAGAGAAATTACTCTTGAAAGCATTGTATAAATGTGTCTAATTTATGATAATGTATTATGATACTGTAGTTTGTATTTGAAGTTGACATTCAAGCAACGTTCGTTTTCGTTGCAATTTAATGTGAACCTCTCCAAACAACGACAAATACTCAATGTACCAAGTCGAGAGATCGGATTGTCGTTTGTTTTAGTTTTGTAGACTGGGGATTAATTGTTGGTTTCCGTTGTTAGTTTGAGAAGTTACTACCAAGGGTTACATCAATCAATATCTACAACCAGGTAACCATTCGTAATATTATCACAATTTATTTATGCTCTGTAAACTTGACAATACCACACCAATTTTCTTGGATTTTTGTCAATAAAATTTATACAAGATGCATTTATCGTTACCTGCGAGTGGCTTGTATAACGTTTGCCATATTCAACATTTTATTGTGGGTCCTCTGAATCGACATATCATCTGAATGTGGAGTTTTTACACACCTGAATTATATTACAATTCGTATTGGTCAGACCGCAAATAAAATTGTATATTATATCAATTAAACATTGCGTACACCTAGTCAGCATTTGTGAGTTTCGGCATTTGATTGTCGTTTAAGTTAAAGGTAGTCTCTTGTCCATATGCTGAAATGATATTCTACCACAAAAACAGTTACATCAATGGATATGATTATCAGGGCCATGGAGGAGGCCGATCACGAAGCCCAGAAACCGGCTTATCATCGTGAATTATCTTCACCTACCCATCCCCACGAGCAGAATAATGGTGAAGCCAGCCAGGAGGATACTGAGGAAATCACAACATCGGAACCCTTGCTCCCAAGTAAAGACGCCGCAGTTGCATCAAGTGAAATCAAGAAGTTTTCTGGCAGCACACCTCCAGATGGGGGATGGGGTTGGGTAGTGGTTGCAGCATGTATGGTCGGCCACATTCTGATTGTAGGATTTGCACGTGGTTTAGGAATCTTTTACGTTGCCTTGAAAGAGAAGTTTTCGATAAGTGATACAGCGACTTCATTTGTTCCCAGTCTCTTCAACATGTTTAGAATGGTATTTGGTGAGCCTATAAGTTTTTCTAATGTGTGTTGATAGCCAATTTATTGTCAAGATGGACTTGTTAAATCATTGACTAGTTCAGACTTGTGTAAAAATGGAAGAAAACTTTAAACGCAGTTCACATAAGAATATTCCATTGCGCATGATATTTTCACACTAAGGTGACATTTTACAGGGCCCTTTATTGGATGGCTGTGTGACCGCTATTCATGCAGAATAGTAGCTATATTTGGAGGTTTCATCTTTGGGGTGGGATGCGTCATATCTGCTTATGCTACGGACATCATTTACCTGGCAATCAGCTTTGGCGTGTTGGCCTGTTAGTAGAATCTTTATATATATTAAACATATATTTAGTTATGTTATTTAGGGTGACAATTTTTTGTATCTTTAAATATTTAAATCTGTTTCAGCTATTGGCGCGGGTCTAGTGTACACCCCGATGTTTATTGTAATTAATCAGAATTTTGACAAGAATAAGGGCAAGGCCATGGCATTTGCAACACTTGGCAGTGGCGTCGGGACAATTATCATGTCTGTGTTGATTACATGGCTTCTAGCTGAATTTGGATATTCCGGGGCCATGTTGGTTGTAGGTGGACTGGTTTTTAATTGTGTTGCTGTTGGGGCATTATTTCGACCACTGCCTAGACCTTATGAGGAAAGAAATGTTGAAATGGAAGAAATAAAGAGTACAGACGAAACGGAAATATCTCTGAATGTCGAGGCAACGAGTAAATGTTCTCGGTGCGATCGGTTTCTTGCTGTCCTTAAGCAGCGCTTAACTCTTGTCACCAACACCACATTTATTCTCTACGGTTGCACAATCTTAGCTTTGCCATTTGTTGTTAATCTACCCCTTGTCTTTCTTCCCCCTCTTTGTAAAGAATACGATTTCCCTGATCACAAGGCTATGGCCGCACTACTTGTGTCCTGTATGAGTTTTTCCGATATGGCTGGTAGATTTATTTTCGGATTCATCTTTGATTTGCCATGGGTTCGACCTCGTAGGAGGCCTTTCCATTCATTTCTGGGAATTTTGGTAGGTGTCTGTGTGTGCCTTGTTCCATTCATGCCTAACATTGGAGGAATGGTAGCGATGTGTATCATCTGGGGGTTCATTGAGTCCGGTTTCCACTCTCAAAGAGCGACCATTCAAGCCACGTTTTTACCCAAGGATCAAGTCGCCAACTCTGTCGGATTCGTGATTTTGTTCCAGGGAGTCGGCAATATTACTTGTATGAGTATTGGAGGTACAAAAAATTTAACAAATGGAATCCTTTTTCAGAAATTGGAGTGTGTTAGATTTAATTGGGGGTCGCTGTAGTGAAATCATTAAATGAAAAGGTAATTGTCTATAGACAATTGGATGAATGAATAATAAATGATTGAGTTAACGGTTATGTGTTGTTGATAACAATTACACTAATGAATATAATATTCATTGATGCTTAATTTTTTTATTTGTATGATTTGTCACGTACATGTAATCAGACATTTCATTTACGTGAACTGTTTGGCTGTGACAGGTGCGATGGTCGATGCAATTGGAACATACAGTTACTCTTTCGTGTTCGGTGGATGCATTATGATATTCTTCGCATCACTGTTCCTTGCCGAATACTATTTTAAAATTTGGAAGGCCAACAGACGTCAACTACACAATGAATTAGCGAAATCATGAAAAAAGTACATCGAATTCAATTGAAATGAATTGAATTAAAATGAGATCCATAAAACACGTTTGCAATTTCGTACGATAACAAATCAATAACTATCATCTGTAGCATTGCATCGTACAAAATGACTATTGCTGCAGTATTTGTATGTGAAAATCAATAAGAATGCAGTAACTGATAGCTTGTTAAACATTATATGCATATCATATTATGCCTCATAGTTTTGTTATGTAAAATCCTAGGTTGAAGGGCACCGTCACAAACCCTATTTTCAACCACTACATTTTCTACTCGATGTTTAAACATTGCAACTATTACCTTCTGGTGTTCTTCTTATAATTGTCGCATTAGCTTGCTCTACTTGACAAACAACAGTGATGCAAAGATCAATGGTCCGTAATTCATTGACCAATCATTGGCTACCCTATGATATGAATTTAAAATAATTTAAAAAATATTATTACATTGGGCCATGCAACTGTTGTTTTGACTTATTGTCGCATGGATTTGCTTTCAGAATATATGATTAGCGTTATAGGGTTCACCCCATATACGTTTAATTTATGTCTAAGAACGCGTGGGTCACCTCTGGTAAACTTCAATAAAAAATGAATGACATACGACCAATACAGCGGCATTGTTCTAATCAAGGTGTTTTGTTGTTTACTCTGCAATTTGTGATAATTTCTTTTTATATAAAAAGATGTCTACAATCGTACAGCACACGATGTCAATAGGGTGAATAACCAAAACAACATAACGCAGTCACTAAAAAATTTACGGACGCTCAATGAATAAAGAGTAGGCTACTATCCCATTTTACCCACAACGAGCAGCAGCAGCAACATGATGACACCACCTGGACCTCCTCACCACCTTCTACATACGACCCCTCTTGCGTGGAAGGCAAGTAATGAATGGGTTGTGTGACAGAGGACGAAGGCCAGGAATCTATGAGATTAGGATTGAGTCAAGGATTCGGGCCCCTAATTCCTGATAAAAACCTTTTCTTATTCTACTGGAAGGGCTGCATACGAATATGTTTGAAAAAATACTCCTTCAGGCACAGATTTGAACTTCATGAAAGAAAAGGCAAAATTTCTTGATATAGTAACTACCAAAAATGGCCAAATCATGATTGACTCGTCTTGAATTGCAACAAGCTTTCTTAACGATAAACCCACATCATTCTGTTTTCACCATATTCTAAATACGTACGGTTCCGTCACACATTTCTTTGGAGAAGGATGGCAATTATTTACCAGACACCAACCTATTTGATCTACACATGTTTATTATCTGTTTGGGATGCTCATGTAATTCTTGTCATCCATATACACATGAATGTCATCGTCATCCTTTAAGTGGACATTGATAGATTGTGATACATGATACGATTGTCACTCTGTTTTGACAAATTGATCAAACCTCGTGCCCTGATATTCTGCCATTGTGCAGATTAGGATTATTTCAATTTTGTATTATTTATAGTTAGCCTAATTGGATCAACGATGATTATCAGGTGCTAATTATTTCATTTCTTATTCCTCTTGGACTTCCATGGTTGCATTTGTTGTGGTAATATTGGTGAATATGATGTGATGATGGTTAACAGTCCCAATTAAACATCAAGTAGTTGTTCTGTAGGGGACGGTGCATGATCATAAGTTTGTCGTTTCGTTTTCTCGGAAAAGCGCTTAAACATCTGATCAAGGAAGCAATGATTTTTTTTTTATCGCGATGTAATACTGAAACCGAAAGCTTAATGGCCGTCAGTTGTATATTGATATTTTGATGGGAAGAAGGGATCAATTACACGAAATTTAACCAACGCAACACTTGCTTATTTGATTAGCTCTCCAGTGTATAAATCAATAGAGATCACCAAAAACTTTCTTACACTGAGTATTTGAATAGCTATCGCTGAGTGTGCGGTATACACAATACCTAACTTTTCTTTTGCAAATTTCTCTTATGATTGTATCATTGTAGGGTCTATTAGCTCTTTCGAACTAAGTACGGGAGTGATGCATGCACTCCCTCTTGGTGACAAGGTGATAAATAGAACCTGACGTTGGTCTTTTGGGCTACATTGTATCGGCTCATGATTCCCCATATCTTGCGCCGTTTCAACTATTACAGAGAGTATGTTGTCTGTGAATAGATGATACAACATGAAATTGTGTTAAAGCAATTGGAAAACATATCATTTTGATTATAACTACGCAATACATTACACATAAAGAAACTTGTTTATCGTATCAATGATTCTGACCGTCAGTAGAAGTTGAATTGTTCAGATATCAGTGGTAAGTTGTGTTTGAGTAAATCTCACTTTGGGAGTGAAAATATTTATTGCTAATACAAAAAGATGATACGTTATTAGGTAGTCGACAATAGCTTTGTTTTGTCAAGTTTGGGAGCCAGTGCTCTGAACAAAGTAATCAATCTGACTGTTGGGGTAGTGTATAATGTTGTTTCACTGCTAATGCATTAGTTACGATCCATCCCTCTGTGGTCTCTACTTATGATTTAAACCTCTAAATAAGCACACTTTGCCTAAGCCCCTGCACTTAATCAAGGTAGAATACGGTATGTAATGTTTCTTAAATTTTACAACGAATATCACAAAGCTGAATATTAATCCTTCCCATCTCCTATCATTGTTGATGCAGCTACAAGACAAATGGGATTTGAGGATAAGAGATAGCATTCCATATGTTCATCATCTAAGGATGGGTAGTGGAGCGTTCATGATTTGGTCCTTGCTGGGAATACTGGTGTTCATCTTCATACAACCAAATTCATCACAACTGGTTGTTAACATTCGTAATGAAGGAGGTGACATTTACCAGCAGAGCATCCTGGCCAACACCAGCCTGGATACTGTCACTCTTGAATACAAGAAGGCAGATGGAACTCTTATTACACAGTTCATAGACTTCAGAAATGTAAGTATCAAGATTTTCAAATTAAACTTGGCTTACCTTCAAATGAATCAAGATGCAGTTGTTAACACAAAGACTTAATTGTGTTCAGGAGGTTCAGATATTTCGTGCTGTGATAATGGGAGAAGAAGAGAGGGGTCAGATCACACCACAAAACATCTGCTTCGTCACCAAAATCACACGCAATGAATTCATTTCCTCGGATGCCATGTCCAAACTAAGACAGGTCTGTTTGAGTGCATTTGAAATCTTTACAGAGCACTGGGAATATTGGACAAATTACTGTACATGACCATTTACAATGGTTTAGCTCAATTTACTTTGAACTCCTAGTATGCACTTGTTGATGAACTTATCAGCTGATTACAACAGTAATTATCTTATCAGAATGAGAATCTCCAGAGTGATTTCTCTGTCTAATTCTATACTGTTTCATGTGAATGGATTTCATTAAATCCCCACAGAAAAACCCTGGGGCAGTTCGCAGACCCGAGGAGGATAAGGGTGTGGAGAACCTGTCATTAGAGTTAGTGTTGGATGTGGATCAGTCCCACCTCATCAGTGCATATCTACCACAGTTGTGTGCCAGAGCAAGGGATGCTATTCACACCAGGGACCAGGACCTCAAACTCCTGTCCAGAGGTCAGCTTAAGTTTATTCCAGGGAAAATGCTAAGCTTATCAAGTCACACATAGATTATTCGATCTAGTTACTGAAATGACATGTGGCGATGATTATGTGAGTCTATGTAACCTTAGCAATGTGATCTCACATAAGAAATTAATGATGTTAAGTGCTGTTTTGCAGGGGGGAAGGACTACAGCTTGTTACTGGGAGCGACTCGTCGAAGTTCTATGTATCGTGTTTTGCCCTGTCCTGACATACAGGAGCTCTGGCGACCCTGTCTGTGTCATTACCGTATCTGTGTTGGCTGGTACCCATGCGGTCTCAAATATTGCAAGGGCAAAGACTCCACTGGCAAAGTAGTCAGCTATCGATGCGGCATCAAAACATGTGGCAAGTGTCGTGATTTTGAGTTTTATTCGCGTCGCAAGCAGCAATGTATGTGGGATGAGCATCCATGGGGAGTAAAGAGGGCTGGAGAGGAAGATTTACAGCCCATGAATGCAGGGCAGCCTCTGTCACCAGCGCCCTTTGGTGCTAGCATAGCAGTACCGCCAGCTCAGACCGGCCAGCTTGATAAGCCGAGCTTGTCAGAGGTTGCTCCCCAGCAGCAACATCTGCTGTCTCATCCTGCTGTGTTGCAGCAACAGGCAAATGAGCTCCGCCAGTCTCCGTTTCTACCACCAGTTCAACAGCCTCTAGTGCTACAACCATTAATGCAGCAACCTCTACAAGAGCAACAGTTCCAGCAGCAACACCCTGACATACAACATCAGTTCCCACAACAATCATTGCCTCAGCAAGCTGACATACAACAGCCAAACCTACAACAGCAGTTCCCACATCAATCACACCTACAGCAACAGCCTGATCAACAACTATTACCCCAGCAAGCACAACCCAATCAAAATCTGCAACAGGAATCATTACAACAGGAACTGTTGCCGCAGCAGCCAATTCATCTCAATCCTCTTCTAGAGAAACCTTTAGTGTTAAAACCTTTGGAACAGGAAGACCATCCTCAATAATGGATGTCAAGATCTGTCCATGAAAACAAGGCCAATCATTTCTTTGCTTTGTATGTGTTTTAAGTCAATCAGGTGGAAATCATGCACAGTTGGCAGATTTCAGGCTGTGGATTTTCACACAAACTGCCCCACTTTCATTGTGTCAATACTGGCAGCTAAACTGTCCATTTGAATGTTGGCACATATAAACAGATGAATGAAATTAGAAATCATACTGTGGCAAAATGATGTTTTTCTGCATAGCATTATCTCTATGGTGTATGCGTAATCTTCTTTAGGTAATTATTCGATACATATTTACATTATTGCAGTGAACAATATGCATAGCTTTATGCCACAAGATATAACTTACATGACATAGCTGTTCAAACCTTATACTGTGTTGTAAAATAAAACATGAAACAATATAAAGTATACAGGAATTGCTGTTAACTAATACAACCAGAAGAAATCTTGGACAGGTACATTTCTTTGTTTCAATAACAAGGAACAAGTAGATTTAATTAAAATTGGGAAATTCCTCTTTATAATTGCTTTTACTAACGTGGTTTAGTCACGTTTATCAGGTATACTGCATTAATTGAGAATGATAGGCGTCTTTGTACAATGATTATGAAAATCACAGACCAACTCCTGGTCCCAGCAGCTACATTCTTTTAATCACAGACGCTCAAGTTGAACATCATGATTTCCCTACACTAAAATTATGATATATATTATATCATAATGCATGGCAGATAACAAATCATGATGTCTGCACTCGAGTGCCTGTGCCTTTAATGAACTCTGTTGCAGTGATTAGAGCAATGTCTCCTGGTGTCTGATTCAATCAACTGGATATGTGAAATAGGGTCAATCACTTCACAGGGATTAGAGAATGATCTGGCACAATTTACGGCTTATTCTCTTAAGGCCACACTGGATGCAAGGTGCTTGGCCTATAGAACAATAAGCAAGCATTTGAATGACTGACTGTATGTTCTGATGTTGCTATGGCAATGAAAATAAATACATACATAAATGCATATATATATATATATACATGTATATATGTGTGTATTTATTGTATGTATGTGTCCATATGTACATACGTAAAATGGTGGTTTATTGATCAAAACATAACATTACCTATTTAACTGATCTTATTGTTTTGTATCAACACACAATTTATTGATCAGTCAGCTGTCTAATGATTAAAACATCACAAACGATAAATAAAAACCTATTCAACTATGTAAAACTAAATGCATTTCTTAAAATCTTTGTAATGTTGTTACAATTTTACAAGCCAACAACATTTTAATGGCTGAATCATCCAGGTTGCAAAGGTTGTCCTTGAATCCCCAAGGTTCAGATGTTTTAAACCACACTGACTAGCACTGATTTTCTACAGTGATTTTAAAAACATTTGGTCATTCACACATATCAAAATAATTGGAAACTTTCAACAATAAAATACCAGTACCAAATGGTAAGTGTAGCAAAGCTTCCAATAATAATTTAGATAAAATTGTTTAACAACTTATAGATATATTTGTGCTAATTCAGTCCTGAGATGGATGTACAAGAAAGTCAATATCATCTGCTTTCTAATAACATAAACAGCCGACAACACTGCTCATACACCACAAAATGGGTGCCTACAGTGACCATAGCTTTCACCATACTTGGTTTCAGTCCTTTGAATAACCCAGAGAGTCCTTCATCTCTGGCAATCACCCTGAAGCAATGCCTCAAGTTTTTGTATACAGGTGTTTTTCCAAATTCAGCCCGACCCTTCGCAAAACCTTGAACCTGGAGGCGCTTCTTTGCGAGATCTAGGGGATAAGTGGAGACTTTAGCACAGAGTCCAGCCAAGGATCCACAGGCAAGACTCCCACTGACACCTGACAGTAAAAAAAGAAAGATGCTGTCATTAGCCTCACCTAGTATGGTAAAGTTTCGAATAAGATAAAGTTCAGTACTAAAGAAGTGAACCTAGTGGTGCATATTAAAGGAGGTCTTGATATCATCAGACTTACTCTGCTCAGAATGGACCCCAAACAACATTTGCCACATGGTTGTGAAGATGGCATAGAATCCAAATTGTAAACCTGACTGTGGAGCTATCTGTATAAGTGTGGGTACAAGACCCCTATATAATGATAAAGGCCCCTCCTGCTTCACCATAAGCGTGGCTGCATGCAGCATATGTCTGTAAACCTGCCATGATGAAGCAAAGATAATGTTTTAAATGAGTGAATATAGTCCGCCTCTATATGAATAAGTGACATGTAAGACAGGAATTAATATCACTTTATCACAACTGGCTCTGGTCAAAAATGATTAAGGTAGTTGACCCCCAATGGATTTTTCTGAGGTACCTGTTTTTGTTGAAATAACCTTAATAAAAACTAGCTTTGTCTGTCAATGCCAACAAAAGTTTATTAGGTGGTATAATAACCACAAGATATATATGAAATATTGTTCAATATTCTGAGGGGGAAAAATCACCTTGGTTTGACCTTGCGCAACCAGTCTTGTGCGTAAAACATCAAATGGCTGTGCAGCCAAAGTACCCAGGATCCCAGCCATACCCCCGCACACGAAGTAGGACAATGGCTTGAGGTCCCCAACTGTAAATAGGGAAGGCAGGGTGAACCAAGCCCGCTGAGTCAGCACCTCAAATGAATAGAACTGTCGACAGATCAAGAGACGAAAATACATGGAGCATAGTAAAGTGAACACCACATAATGGTGAAGACATAATGAGTGACAAGCATATTTACTTGAACAACCCCGTATGTGATGGACAGACACTGGGCAGGACCGATGCCTTTCCAGAAAGCTGTGATGCCTTCACTGCGCGAAATATCCCTACAGGCTTGTAGCATCCCATGGTATTTGGAGTTTGGGCTGGCCCTCCTGATTGTCTCTGATTGCAGCTGGTTAGGGGTGTGTCAGAACAAAGCATAGATGAACCTTGTGGTGATGCCAATAACATGTTTGATGACTAAATGTCATTTGTACGTTAATAGTTGATCATAATGATGTATAAAATGCTAATGACATGATTGACACTTTTGCGATGTTGATGATACAGACTCACTTGGAACCTGATCTTCAGCACATCAAGAGGTTGAGCAATGATGCGGGTCATTGCGCCACTCAATGCCCCTGCATAAATTATCTTATCAGAGGAAAGTTTCCTTTCCAATGTGGGGTCGTATCCAACCATAATGCAATCATTTCTGCAATCAAAACAATGAAATGATTATAAAAACAACTGTTAACAACAAGAGGCCCATGGGTGCAAGGGCAAACTTAGCGAACTTTGATAATATTTCTTCGATCATAATCATCCTCATCATATTAATCATCAAGGTGATCTTCTTAATTATCTACAAATGGGAAATTGAGATATGGGATTATGCAACATCACACTATAAACCAAGCACTGCCCAGAGACTTTTTATCCAGAGGGAAACTGAGATCTGGGTCCAGTCAATGTGGCATTATAGACCTAGCGCCGGCCAGAAACTTAACATCCGGAGGAAAATTAAGATTTGAGCAACAAAATAAATGCCTGTGTGCCTGGTCATTTGAGGAGATGCGAAATGCAACAAAACCTAACAAAAGGCTGTAAAATACACACACAGATAGTGATTTTGATTATATTGATGACAAAGAAAACCCTTTTTTCACTTAGTTTGTACGCAAGTTATGACAATAGTGTTTAATTTGTTTGAATATGTGATCTATCACTGGCAAATTGCCCTTGTATCATCTTTGTAACTGTGTAAGTATTGATGCATGTAATAACATGGGAAATCAATAATTTTATTGCATTTTACTTTCACACACAAATGCATGCACCCACTCACAAACACGCATGCACACACACCATCAATAAACCACGATAAGCCTCCATTACACCTGTAATCCTACCAAATTAACAAAACATATCAAAACTTCTCAAAAACCCTTCCCAAGAGCAAGAATTAGATATTAATCAAATGACTAAGACTTTTAATGCTCAATGCACTTTGAAAATATGCACATTTTGATAGAACATGTAATTATAAAAGTTTGATAATGGTTTAAGCTCTCGTAAAATATGAAGTTTTTTTAAGATCAGACGATAACTGGCTTATCAATTATGAACAGATTTTGGTTACCGGAAATGTTTTCGTTCTGCTACTACTTTTTTTGACAATGCATTATTAATAATAACATATTTTTTTTTTTTAAAGTTTGTAATTAAATTCAACATGGAGAATACGTAAACATTTGAAAAATCAAACCACTTTACACGGAGATATGAGAAACTATTAGCTAATGCAAACAAAATAAGAGATATATGGTTGCTTACACTGGGGTCTGCATGTGAAAGGTTATTTGTATCCAATCTGGTTGTAAGAAGCGACAACACTTATTTCTCATTGATTGCATTTGTTCTTATTCCATTCATAATAACCATTTTATGCACTATTGTTGCAGCCTAACCATCATAATGTAGGTGGGATTAAACCGCAACAAAAAAGTGTCTGCAATGGATATCGAGATATCCCTTATACAAAGTTACTAAACTGTCACCAGTGAGCTTTTGTTTTGATACAAAGTAACTTCCGATCAGTGACCCAGGCTATTCTTATGGTTTTTATAAAGTCTGATTGCTTATCTCTGATGGGACACAATTATACATCAAATATGGCACTTGGTATACACTACTTTATATCAGAAGCTGAAAAGAGGTGGAGTGTAAGTGATTATACCCGAAAAAATGATGTAATAAGGCACTTGACCCTGACCCTACTCGCTTGCATATTGTAAGTAATGTTTAGACCAGTCTTGATGGCACAGTGATCAATACATTAACAAAAATTAAGTGTTCTAAACACCAAGAATGGATTAAAATGTAGTAATTTAAGCAAGTACACAAAAAGCAAAATGAGAATTACACCATAACACAGAAAATGCATCTTTAAAGAAATACTCATGGGACTTGTAAAACGGGAAGTGCCTTATACCGCCCCCCCCCCCTTTGCCCCCCCCCCCCCCAACCCAATCCCCACCCAACACACTAATGCCTAATGGCTTCACTAGCTATTGCTGAAAGACATTGCCGATCTTGGTTATCCGGGAACCTCGCACCACCCAGAATTCCCGGTGACCCTGGCAACGCGCAGCGCAGTGAAAACAATCAATGTGTATTGGATTAATTTCACTCAGCGATATCAAAATTGGTTTAGTTTGCGGTTATTAACGTCGATAAAAACATGCCGAAAAGTTGCCGTGCATTCGGTTGTTCTAACCACAACATGATGAAAGAAAGAATGTCGCTCTTTAAGTTTCCGAAAGACCCGGAGAGAAGGGAAAAGTGGGTCATTGCTGTGAATCGACAGAACGAAGACGGTTCGTTGTGGCGACCAACTAAGAACTTGGTTTTTGTGGACATCATTTCATCACTGGTAGGTTCTACACTTTTGTAGGGTATATCTGTTACACAATACTTTATTCTTAATCCAATTTGATGACATTTAAGTAAATACGGTTAATTCTGGTTGAACGACTTCATCATTCATGGCGCCATGTTTATATGTGTTTTTACTGTGTGTAATGTCGATGAGGACTTTCCATTCAACTGTGATTTCAATTTTGCTATTCTATATTCCCCTTGTATTGTTTGTACCATTTGTGGCTAGAAACATAATAAGTCATTACAATTCGTTCCTCTAGGGGTGGTTAGCAAGGACCCAGTTCACCCAGACTGGATACCCTCTATATTCACACACAGACAAGATGGCAACAAGCAACATGACCGCATGAATCGTTACAAGAAAGCCAAGAAACGTTCTTTACAAGGAGTCATTGAGCATTATTCCAACAAAAGACAGGTGAATACTTTTGGATAAAAGTAATTGATTTTGGCAGTATTAAATTTGCCTGCTTACTCAATAATTATAATGAATCTTAATAATGATGAATCTTTGTACTAAATCTGCCTATTATAATAATGAATGTTTTTGCACACAATCACACACGTATAAACATTTCTACTTCTACAATGATGTATGTATACATTTTACCATGGGCTCTGTCTTTAGGTACTGAGTGAGATTGTAGTGAATTATGATGATTCAGTCACCAGAAAAGATGGTATCTCTCTTCAAGACCAGCTCTTTCTCACTCTGGTTAAACTTAGACTTGATATGCATTTTCAGCATATTGCATATCAGTGTGGATTGGGACTGTCCACTGTGATCCAAATATTCTGGCGCTGGATCGATTTAATGTATGTAGAACTGAGCTGGTTGATCAAATGGCCAGACCTTGATGCTGTGTTCGAATCTTTGCCACTAGCCTTCAAAGAATTGTACCCTCGACTCACTTCCATTGTGGACTGCTTTGAGTTATTCATTGACCAACCCAAAAACTTGAAGGCAAGGGCACAAACTTACAGCAATTATAAGAAGCACTGCACAGCCAAAGTGTTTATTGCATACACTCCTTGTGGTGCTGTCTCATTTGTGTCAAAGGCTTGGGGAGGTAGGGCTTCAGATGCTCAAATTGTATGACAGAATGGTTTTGTAAGTGCGGACCTGCACCAGCATGGAAATCCTCTGTCCGCATTCACATTTAGAGAGTCATTGGGTGTGTAAAAAACAGATATCAACTGCTGAAGGGGACCCTACCAATCCGGTCGGTGAACTCTCTGAAGGCTGAAGCCAATGATAATGAGCTCTCTAATGTGGACAAGATTGTCACTGTGGCTTGTTGTTTGTTAAATGCTGGGGGTAGCATTATTGTACGAGACAGTGATTTGATTGACTGAAATAGTTAAAATTACATATTATGTAGTGGTATTACCTGTACGCTTTTTCATTTTGCAGTAAATTTGTTTTCAATACACAATCGTAATAAAGCATTTATGAAATGTTCTGGTGGTTTCTTATTGTCCATACCACACTTAAAAATTATTCACTGTGATATTTCACATTTCTCTTCATCCAGAATTTTGATTTGATTGCTGTTGGTCACATCACATTGTAAATTTCAAAGTGGCACAAATCAATTTAAGAAGAGGATAGAATTTGAGAATAAATTTTATTCGCCCAACTCATCCACCATATAATAGTCGAAGACATCAAAATAAGTCTATAAAAGGAAAATTTTATATACAGAAAGGTTGGCTCAAGATTTATTTCTTGCAGACTTGCAATACCAGGCACCCTTTGATACTCTTTTGATGCCGATGTATGAAAAATGAAACCACTAATATTTACAGCATGGATTGTCACATCCAATCATATCTTCACCCGAGTTGCATCGACACAAACAGAATTCAAAAAATCATCTACGCCTTCCTCTTTCTCATTAGAAGTACATGCACCATCCTCTAATCTGCGTGTCAGAAGTTCTGGAAATACTGCTGACTGCCAAAACATACTGATTTTGTTACACAACTCCAAAAGAAAATCACTGTGTGATCACACACTCCCCGGGAGTCCAGTAGACAAAGTCCCCATATTCAGCTCCTGCAATGTACATTTGACACTGGATCTGTGTGTAGTATTGGTCAGTTTTTGTATATACCTCTTTCGTGCATGTTGGGTAGTCCTTCCAAATACTGGTAAGCCATGATTGTTGAGCTTCAAACAAATCGGCCGGTTTTTACTGCTTGTCAGCCATGGCTGTTTTTATATCGCCGAGTTTATAGCTATCACTCGTTAAATGTTCTTGTTCGCAGAGTATGCCCAAGATCGTTTCTGATTATTGAAATTGTCTTAGATCTTCGTTATCAGCTACTATTTACCGCGTCATTGACGAAAGAGCGCCACGCGCACGTAAATAGCATCGTGTCTTCCGCGCAACCAACAAGGTGTCAATACGCTGACAGCTGCTTGTATTCACCCCCAAATCGTTGCTCCGGGGTGACTTCCGGCGGAAGACAGTTAGCCGATATCGAGAATACACTTGAAAACAGGGTCTTAGCCAGAGTCCATTGGACGGCTGATTGTCGATTTGGACGGGCTGGAAGGGCAGGGCGATATATAACAATATCACCGTCAAATATGGCTGATATGATTATAATTTATATTTGTCAAATTATGTTTACCAAAGCAGAATGGTGATTGGTGAACATAATAGCATATCAACATTTTAAATGAATAGCAATAACAAAGTATAATATTCTTATCCAAAAAATTCAACGCATTATACTAGAGTCCTGTCATTTGGTTACCAAAAGTTAGGAAACTTGATTATCCCTGAGCTGTGTTTTCATGACATGACAACTTCTCGGATCGTAAGACACGAGTACGCTATTGACACCACTGTTTGTGTCATTAAAAAACTCAATCTAGTCGATAGCGGGAGCATCTGTGGCAAATGAACACAATTTAGCTTTTATTTGGCATACATGACAAATGACATCAAAGTATAATGACAACGGAAAAATTTGGCAGAACTATACATTAGTTGTACTTGAAAATTGTAATCATTTTACCAGTATTTGGTCGTGTTCTGAAGAGGTCATAACGCATACCAGCCGATGGTCGTGGCAATAGACGTTCATTCCGGATGGTACTTCTTCATAATGTGATTTTGACCACTATGATTTTTGTCCTTCACCTTTTCCGCCGAGACTGCGCAATGAGTAGCGAAGCACGTTTTCAAGATGGCGGAGGATTCAGAAGGTTGGCAGGAAACTTCTAATAAAAAGTCTCATCGGAAAGAACGAAGAGAAGAAAGTTATAATGAAAATGATATGGAAGAAGAAATCCCTGATTTCAGCGATCCAGAAGACTTCGAAGACGATATTACTGATGAAGGTATAGGAAGATAAAATCTCATTCGATTGCTGCCATATTTTGCCGGCAAGTTGCTTCACATACCGACATCAATGACTGGCGACGGGGCTTGCTCATATAATACTGCCATCGGGCGATGCATAGCACATATTATGTATCGTGAACTGCTTTTTGTTATGTTTAATCAAATACTTTGATTCGATCACATTGGTGAATTACCGACATTGTGCAGCCACATTTAACTAGCTACATTTAACCAGCTGTCAGTGCGTTGGCAGCAGATTTTAAATAGGGGGTTCAATATGTGTGAACCGTGCAAAAAGCTTATCCACACCCCTTATCAATGCAGTTCTTTAAGTTATTCCATCCATAAATCGATTTCCGAAAAATTCTTCATTCTTTTGTTTCACGACCGTAGCATAGAAGACCTATAAAACTTACAAACAACTGTATCAAGAAAGATATCGACAATGTCCTGCTTACAGTTAATTCATAAACAAAAAAACCTTGACAAGGCTTGCATACACTGAATATTTCAATGTATACACACTTTTGATACAGTTCAATTACAGCAGACGTTTAGTCTTTACTACATCATGATTGTAACAAATGTAATCCATGTCAGCTGAATACATCAATTGTGATTATAATTGCAAATTGTTCATTACCATCAAAACTTGTGAAGAAACCAAATAACATTCAAGGTATTTGATTTCCATTGAGGATTTATCCATTGCTTGGATTTATTCTTCATAGGACGTCTACGTAGACAGCAACTATTTCTGCCATAGCGGGCTACACTATACCAAACCCAGAGTTCAGGAAAGAATTTCCGACTTTACCGGACCGATGTCCTGTAAAGGCAAAAACTTTACAGGACCAGGACTTTATTTACAGGACCGAACTAAAATTAATCATTTTGCAATGTCTCAAGATAGGGAAAGTCACAGTTCCTCAGCGAAGCCCAAAGCCCGCGAAAATCTCGATGGTTTCGAAAGATGGATGTACAGCCGTTATTTCTCTATATTAACAACATTATTGACGAAATAAACTGTCGGACAAAATGACTGATGGAAATGGCTTTAATTACCGGACCAAAGAGAAAAATACCGGACATGTCCGATGTCCGACGGTCTTTCCTGAACTCTGCAAACCAAATGTGATGGAGTCATAAAGCCCTGACAAATGTATGTGTGATGTGCATGTCTCCATGTTTGATTTTGGTTTTTAATAGAGTTGATGGGGGATCTCCTGAAGAAGAAGCCTCAGGAAGCAGATGGAATTGACTCCGTGGTCGTTGTTGATGGAGTCCCACAAGTTGGCCCAGAGAGACAAGAAAAACTTGCCAATGTTGTTCGCAAAATCTTCAACAAGTTTGGTAAAATTGTCACAGAACATTACCCCATGGAAGATGATAAAACAAAAGGGTGAGTTTTAAATTCAATGGGTTTAAACATCCACTAATAGCATTTACTCTTGCTCTGTTTTCTTTTTAAAAAATGAACCCCCAAATTTGTTTTGTTTTTAAGTTATATATTCTTGGAATTCCAAAACCCAGAACAAGCGCAAGCTGCTGTAGCTGGCACTAATGGCTACAAGCTGGACAAACAGCATACCTTCAGTGTTAATCTCTTCTCGGATTTCGACAAGTAAGTGTCATTTTCTAGCATGCTTATCACTGGTTTGGCTCTCCTAAACTACAAATGCAGCAAATTTGTTATAAATTAGTTGGAAAATATTTTTACCTTTTTCACGCATAATATTGTTTTAGGCTTTAGGGCCGAACCCTAAATTGTAAGAAACCATCATTGGATAAAGTATGTTTCCATACTTACAGCAAATGCTCTAAGCTTTTAGCCAGTCAATCCAGTTATGAAAACTATCGTGCAAATCCTGAACTCAGATATGCAGGGAGAAATGATGGTGACAACATGTTAGACTAACAAGCGTCAATGAGACGCAATGCGTAGCATTTTTAGTTGCTGATCTCCTTGCCACATTCAGATACTTGGTTAGTTTTATAACTACAAGGGTCTTGCCTGTAACAGTCATCTTGGTGTTTCCCTCAATGCTTATTTATTAATTTTGTTGGTTTGTCTCTCCAGGTATGCAACAGTTCCAGATGAATGGGAATCCCCAGAGCCTCAGCCTTATAAAGACTATGTGAGTCATTAGCTTAGAATTTGTTACACAATGGTACATTCAATATGCTGTATGACGTTTACTTGACTAAGCACTGTTTCAGCATCTGGAGTTTAAGTTTATGTTAAAAAAATTTGTTAGCATGCGGGTATTGATCGAAAGAGAAATGATGGTGACAACATGTTAGACTAACAAGAGCCTTAATGGTTCACTGAGTACAGCTAGTGTTTCTGATCTCCTTGAAAACCACTAGCACTACACCTTCTCATAATGCTGTAATTCATATATTAGCCTTACTTTTATGTAAATAGCAAGTAGTTAGTAAAAGGATGTCCGTTATTGAACAGATTAAAGTAAAATAGTCATCTACATGGAGAAATGATGGTGACAACATGTTAGACTAACAAGAATTGTTACAACTCAATGCGTACAACTTTCTGTTTCTGATCTCCATGTTAGAATACAGATTAACCTAGTTTCCATACATGACTAGTATGAGTCATTAGCTTAGAATTTATTACACAAAAGTACATTAAATATGATGTATGATACTGACTTGACTAAGTACTATTTCAGCATCTGGAGTTTCAGTTTGTGTAATAAATTAATAAATTTTGTTAGCATGCGGGTATTGATCGAAGGAGAAATGATGGTGACAACATGTTAGACTAACAAGAGCCTTAATGGTTCACTGAGTACAGCTAGTGTTTCTGATCTCCTTGAAAACAACTAGTACTACACCTTCTCATAATGCTGTAATTCATATATTAGCCTTACTTTTATGTAAATAGCAAGTAGTTAGTAAAAGGATGTCTGTTATTGAACAGATTAAAGTAAAATAGTCATCTACATGGAGAAATGATGGTGACAACATGTTAGACTAACAAGAATTGTTACAACTCAATGCGTACAACTTTCTGTTTCTGATCTCCATGTTAGCATACATAGATTAACCAGTTTCCATACATGACAAGTGTCATTGCGTCTAGAAGAGTCATTTATTGTCATGGGGTTTTGGTGAGTAATACAGGCAGGTCATGGTCCACGTGGCTAGCTGTCAACACTACCATACATAGGCTGACATCACTTATTTACTGGTGTGAATAGAGACTGTTGTTTGTGTACTCAGGGCAACTTGAGACAGTGGCTGCTGGATCCACAGTGCAATGATCAGTTCAGCACAATCCACGAGAGCGGAGAGAGGACGTCCATCTGGCTCAACTCGTCCACGGAACCCAGCCTGCTCGAGGAGCGAGCGGTAAGTCTTCCCAATCACCGCCCATGCTTTGAAGTCCTCTCATTTGATGCCGCACCAAATTCAGTTGCTGATCTCACTGTACAACTCACATGGTTGTAGGAGTTATATCCTAATAGATAATATATTATGGATTGTAAACACAGATAGTTATAGTATTAGATGTTAATTTAGATACACTGATGAAAATGGGTACGATCTGCTTGTGGATTTTTTCTATTTTAAAAACTACTAGCTGAATGTCTCTGTCGCCGAGATAATGTGAATATCACATGACACGTAAGTCTGAGGCTGAGACAACTTTGTCCTCTTTGCCTGGTGTATATTTTCTCGTGTCGGCATTGCTGTAGAGATGGACTGAGACGTATGTGCGCTGGTCGCCTCAAGGTACGTACCTGGCAACCTTCCATCAGCGGGGAATCGCGCTGTGGGGTGGCGAGAACTTCAAACAGATCAATCGATTCAGCCACCCAGGAGTGCAACTCATCGACTTCTCTCCCTGCGAAAAGTCAATTGTTATTCCTTCATCTTAATCTGAACAACTCCCATTATTACTATCTGAGAATTGACTTGTTGGACACAGCAACTACTATAGCCCCCTAGTTTCTATGATACTTGTAACCTGTGGATATGTGGATAACAGGTACATGGTGACATTCAGTCCACTGCCGGACAACCGCGATGACCCCCAAGCCGTCATCATCTGGGACATCCGCTCCGGACACAAGAAACGTGGTTTCCACTGCCAGAATGCTTCTGTCTGGCCCATCTTCAAGTAAGCTTCTCCGCCGAGAACCATTATGGTTGTAAAAAATACTAATCTGAGTTTCTAGCGGCATGATGTCGTGGTTGTTCATGGCTGGTATGGGTTGTCTTTCAGGTGGAACCATGAAGGGAAGTACTTTGCCAGGATGACAGAAGAGGCCATCAGTATCTATGAAACCCCTGTAAGTTGTCATGCAGGACTGTATTTGATGACTTTTGGTTGTTTGTTAGGTTATAGAAAGTCAATTAGATATCGTTATGATTAAGATGTGTTGATGGGACCCTGCTCTTGTTTGACAGTCCTTTGGTCTTCTGGACAAGAAAAGTATGAAGATTAAGGGCTTGAAGTAAGTTCCATGTTGCTCCTTTCATGTCATCGAGATGTAGATTTCATCTTTAAAACTTGTACACTCAAGATTATGTTTTCTATTACTTGTTTTGTAGTGTATATACTTCGAATAACTCGCTTCACCTGGCCATAGTATACTTGATTGAGGAGTTGTTCATTGCTAACTTGCTGTTTACGTTGCAGGGACTTTGCTTGGTCACCGACGGATAACATCATCTCCTACTGGAAGGCGGAGGAGGGCGATCGCCCAGCCACTGTAACCCTCGTGTCCATGCCATCCCGTGATGTCCTCAGCCTGAAGAATCTCTTTGCTGTGGCAGACTGTAAGATGCACTGGCAGAAGTCTGGTGACTACCTGTGTGTGAAGCTCGACCGCTACAAGAGCAAGAAAGAGGAGAAAGATACTATCAAGTACCAGGTTGCAACTTGTTGAGATATATATTTGTCAGAAATATATTATTTCCTGCTGTCAGTATCTGCATTTGGACTTGTTAGTTGTTTGATGACAATCTTGGACAGAATTGAGATGGTTTGAAGTTGAGTGAGTTGAGTTGCTGATGCTGTTGCTCCGCTTTCAGGGAATCACTCATAACTTCAACGTGTTCCGCATCCGAGAAAAGCAGATCCCTGTTGACACTGTAGAGATAAAAGGTGATGTCACAAATCATCTTAACAGTCGTGCCTGTGTCTCCCTTGTATGTATACTCATCTATGCGTTGCCCTTCTGTGCGGAGTCACTCACTTGCCTTGTTATTTGTAGATAACATCATGGCGTTTGCCTGGGAGCCGGTGGGCAATAAGTTTGCTATCATCCATGGAGAGACTCCACGTATCTGTGTCAGCTTCTACAATGTTAAGAAAAGTGGCAGCATCGAGCTTATCAGTAAGATTTAACACATCAGTCACAGGACGTCTCTTTTATTCATTAGTTATAACAGATTTCAGGATAATTACATATTTCAATTGCTTGTGGTTTTTAAACATATTCATTGACACAGACATCAAGTAAATGTAATCAGTAGATAGTTAATATAATTTACAGGTTACTCTAAACAATGTATGTCAGTGCTCATCGTTGTTGTTGTGCAGAAACGCTAGACAAGCGCCAGGCTAACCACCTCTTCTGGAGTCCCAACGGAAAGTTCATCGTACTGGCTGGTCTGCGCAGTATGAGTGGTGTCCTCGAGTTTATTGACACCTCAGACATGACGATCATGGCGCAAGCGGAACACTTTATGGCCACTGGTAAGTCCTTGGACTATATGTAAACCTCTCACTTTCAGAAATTTATCACATTGAGAGTTCAAACTGATGAAGTTATTGTGAACATGGTACTTATTGGGGCGATTAATTGGGGAATATTTTGCTTGGTACCCTTGAGATTGGAGGTATTTGATATGAAAATGGGAAAAGACCTTGTTTGTCTCTCCATGGCATTCTGTGGTGTAGAATTGGTTGACTTGGTTATGTTTTGTGTGGTGTAGACGTAGAGTGGGACCCGACCGGTCGCTACGTGGGTACCGCTGTCAGTTGGTGGGGTCACAAGGTGGACAATGCCTTCTGGATCTGGAACTTCCAGGGACGCCTGCTGCACAAGCAACCCATGGAGCGCTTCTGTCAGTTGCTATGGCGACCACGTCCTACCAGCCTCCTCACTCAGGCCAAGATACAGGTTAGTGGTCATAGCATGCTAGCAGCTGTTTCATAATCCCTTGGATTCACCCATTCTTCAACACTTTGTACTGATATGACCAAAATAATCCTCTTATGTGGTCTGTTTTTCATCCTCATGCATGCATCAAAGGAAAATCTACTTTGAATTGAGATGTTGAGACCAGCTGAATTGTTTTGTTGGCTTTCTGTAGGATTTGAAGAAGAACATGAAGAAATACAATAGCATTTTCGCTGCTGAAGACAAGCGCAGAGAAACAAAGGCTTCTAAGGCAAGACTGTTGATGATATAACATGTACCTCCTAAATAATAAACTGTATCCTTATTTCCTTGTGTGTAGCAGTCGCCCGTGGAAGGATTTATTGAAGTTCTCGTGATTAATGTTCTTGCAATGTGATCTACAGGAGCAGCTAGAGAGTCGACGAATTAACATGGAGGAATGGCAGAAGTATCGTGACGAATGTGAGGAGGCCTATAGGTCAGAGAAAAACAAGCGCATGGCTCTGCGTAAAGGTACACCTGCTTCATTACACTGCCATGTGGTCCTATACTAGTTATTATTTTGACTGGATCAATTTTACACAAGATTTAGCTCCACAGCTTAGTTTCTGTTTACTTTAAAAAAATCGCATATTTTACCAACATTCCTAATTGTTAAGAATTGATTACCTTCTAATTGTTTTTCTGGACTGTTAATGGGCGTTAACATGGTTTGTAAAGTTGATGACCGGTTTGTGTTGGATCAGGCGTTGACACAGATGAGATGGAGGGAGATAGGGATAACATTGAAGAGGAGACAGTAGAGTTCCTTGTGGATGTGATTGAAACCCTCCTCGACGAAGAGTAGCCTACTCATTCTCACCCAACCTGTGGATAAGGTGCCTCTGCACCTTATCTTTCTGCCTACTGTGGTCATCTCGAGAAAAACGAAAGGAGCCATCTTGGAAACCAACGTGCACTCGGCATCCCCAATCAAGGAGTCTTTACCTTATTGTGAATTTTAGGTGAAGGACGCTTGTTATTTACTTGTATATCATTGCATTGATTCACAATATAGGTCGGGTTGTAATAGGAAGCTGTGTATCCAGCATGTTAGCATGTATTTATCTGTGTGGTGCAGTCTGCTCTGTTTTGACCTTGGCGGTTATATACCCGCACTTCTCCCTATACTTCCCTAGCCCATTCAGGATACCTTCTTCTTATCGTAAATCATTTTTTGTTTATGAAATTCTTCCATCAGCTAAAATATATCCATTTATTCATTCAACCAGGCTGTACACAATATGTAATTTTTTGATGATTTGCAGACTTGAACATCTTATTATATGCTATCAATTAAAAAATGTTTTTCCTCATTCGTTTTGTTTTGGTCTCTGCTGCCTTGACAAACCCCATGTCTTTCTTAGGGGTGTTGGCTTGATGATGATCAAGCTTCAAATTAGCTGATGTGTGCTCCGGAGTACTTAGATATGTGGCTTGTAATGGGATCTGTTTCTCTTTAAACCAATCCAGTAACATGAAGTTCCCAGTGGATCAAATGGTCCAAATACACCAGCAAGTGATACCCTCTCTTCTTTATTCCAAGGTGTTCTGATCGCCAATATTAGCTGTTCTTGTGTAAGTTCACATAGTCAGTTCCCGTGGTGTAGTGGTATGCTGCTTTGCTTTTCCACACAGGTTGTGGGTTTGATCCCAAGGTGTGAAAACCTGACTGGTTCCCCGAGACTCGGATGAT
This sequence comes from Urechis unicinctus, assembly GCA_034190875.2. Classification (NCBI taxonomy): domain Eukaryota; kingdom Metazoa; phylum Annelida; class Polychaeta; order Xenopneusta; family Urechidae; genus Urechis; species Urechis unicinctus. The sequence continues at coordinate 28,650,271 of CM067347.1, forward strand.
CATGTTAAATGGCAGTACCACCTATGAAAGGGGATGCACCTGAGCTAGTAGCTCAATAGTACCCTGCTGGCCCTTTATTCAAACGGTGTGGGCTTTAAAGTCTGGTCTGCGAAACGGGTTTGTGGCAAGCAGGCGCTGTCTAAGCATCTGAATCATCCTCATCCATCACTGTCGCTATATCACCTCGTTACTGAAAGTGACGTTAAACCCAAATAGTACCATTTTCGGGCAAGTTCACAGCTACATATCATAACGTTACACTATGTATGGGTGAGCTTTAATACATCATAATGTGTGAAGTCCCGAGTCACTGACGAAGAAGTGTTGCGTGATTGAATCAAATAGTAGAGGCGAGTCTTCGCAAACGTGTCTGTAAGAAATTGATATTTGAATCACATACCACTGTAAACAAGGCGTCGGTGTTCCTCCGGTATCAAAACATAGACGAAGAATATGGTTCCTTATGCCACCCAGAGCCCCATTCTCCTGTCAAACACAACTGTCACGAGCGATTACAACGTCCGAGGGGCGGCTTCATTATCCAAACAGCGAATTCATATAAATCGGGTGGATGCTGATCATTGGGAGGGGAGTGGGATGAAAGGCTTAATGAGGTTTTACTTAAGACGCATTCCGAAACCCTACAGTCTAGTCAAAATTTTGCCATCAGAATACTGTCGAAAATGCCCAATGGATGTTTTGGTTTGTTAAGATAATGCACTTGTCGCCTCAGCTACACTTAACGTGCCATTTAATATTTAATTATTTGTATTTGTAAGTTATCTTCATGTTATTCTTTTGAAAAGCAGAGTCGATCATGGCTTGCGGTTGCTTAACAGCAAATAGGCATTCCGCTTCCATACGCCGTAATCGACGAAGATTATTGATCGAACTCCGGGTTTCTGTGTGATCGCGGTTCTTACCTTGACAAGTCGTTATAACAGTTGAGGCACTATGAGTTTAATGCCATTAACTGCGTTATATATCAATATATAGCCTTGACCCGAGTTCTGGTTGAAAATAGCGCGAACGCGATATTAGTCTTATGCATACTTTCGCGTATTCAAAAACCAATCGATGATAAAATACCTCTCTCCATTATTTCAAACTTTGGGACCGGATCCTGAGGAGTATCTTCTGCTACACAGAACCTTCTGTTGTAAAAGTGGACATACGTTCAGTAGTTCTTACTGACCAGCACCAGTTATGGTCGATTTCTGTCACTTGTCTTGACTACGGAGTTTACCTTTGTGACTAAGTAATAGCGATAGTTCTATTTACACAAATATTTTTTTACATATACATTTATTCCCTTAAGTTTTTTACGTAAACATACTGACATGATATGATAATTTAAATATAGAGAGTAAAAGGCAGAGAGCTGCTTATTTCGAAAATGATGGCAGGGGTCTCATTTGCGAGGACAATGGAGTATTCTGGAACTCAGTAGACCATGCCAATTCTGAGGCTACGGCAGCAAGTTCAGTATCACTGATTACTGGAAAGGTAACGGCACACCAGCACGAGAGTGTTATGCGGTATTGGGGACTGGAAATAAAGATTCGCATATTGCTAAACTGCGCGTTCCATCCTCGTCGTATTGAGTGCCAAATCATATGATGCTGTCGTCCCGTTTCAAATAGGACCAGTAATACAAATATTTCTCTTGTAGCATTTCCATTTAACTCTTTCAGTGGGATATTATAAGCTGGGTGACAGTCCTCAAAACATTTGAAACACAGTCTTTGATACACACACACACTCTTTTTGTTAACTAACTTGCCTTATTTCAATTGGAAAAGTGTACCGAGTTGGTAGAATTACATTATAGAAGACAAGGTGAATTATTGCCAAGCTAACAGACACAGAGATACAATGATATAATGGAAACCATTAATGATTCTCACGCTGATCTTGGAGCGAAATATGTTGGATACATTGTCCTGTAACGAATATATCAAAAGCCATGCCTTAACAATTACACGGCAATAAAGAAAAGAAAAGGCATTTTTTTCAGTTACAGGTGCAATAGCGATATTACTTTAGTGCGCCGGATATTTTAATGATTTCGTATCAAATCCGTAAACCGAAGGGTATACATTTCAATTTCGAAGGAATAGCTTGCCTTTGAAACCCCATCAGAGAATAGATCGTTAAAGAGATGGGATGACATATCGTTTATTCTGCTCGCGCTTGGCAAATTTATATTCGCCCTGAGCGCTGGCAAATGGTAATATATTCTAATCATATATAATGCCCAGGGCAGTAAACCAAGTCAAAAGACGCGATGAAAGCCAACGAGGTGGGTAAAAATCATGTTGTGAAAAGAGCAATAAAATTCTGGTTTGCTGTCTATCATTTATGAGGAAATCATTTCCACGTTCTCTAATCGGGGAACAGCTGATTTTCATTTTCATTGTATCCCATTTACGCTTGATTGTTTTGATTGATATGTGTGGACAATTATCCTGCTGAATTATTAACATGAAAACTCATTATGGCCATTTCGCGTCCAGCATTCGGCTAGGTACATCGCAAACAGTACACAGGTATACCTCAGAAAAGCGATCACGACAACTGACGAGTGGATACTCTTTTGGTATTTTGATCGTAACTGTCATTCATATCTAAATTAAACTGCAGACTTGTACGACGGGTTTTTGGGCCTCATACTTGTACGACGGGGTATGTTTTTCAGGTTCAATGTGTACGACGGGTTATACATTCGCATAATACCTTGTACGACGGGGTATGCTTTTTGGCCATTTTGACCTTGTACGACGGGTACGGGTTTTTGAGGTCCCGCGGGACACCCCTATCCAGAATAAGGCCAAGTGCCCCCCCCCCCCGGGCGTACACCCCTGTGTTGCTGCCAGCCCTGTTTACGCCTTATCGAGCAACTCCGTATCTTTTGTGTGATATCACAATATGTACCGCGATGTATCGGTTCACCCGTGTTTAAACCTGGTCAGCCTGATTAATTCGAAATCTGAAGAGGTTGTCTATTAAAGTTAACCTGTGAAGTCAGATAACAGTTATCGGCAGCCCATGAACTTTGACTCTAGGCAGTCACGACGCGGAAACAAGTCTGATAATGATATAATCACCAACACCGGCGAAGTTTTTAATGGCGATTCATAAATATGGTCCCCGAAATAAATATCACGGCTATATGAGTAAGCTGTCTAATGTTTGAAATTGGTTTAGGAAACACAAAATAACAAATTTGTGAAATACATGTGAAAAAATTAGCGATGTTGAGCTTCCAGAATTATAGAAAAATCAGGGCTTCTGGTTGAGGGTTGTTTCTGTTTAGTCATAACGTTATTCACAGCTTGGGGTTGCTTTTAAAACATCGCCAAGAGATCGTGTTGTGTCGATCTGCAAAATCGTCGGCGCAGTCGACCCCCAAACCTTGGGTATGATCCCTTAGTATATCATGGTATAGCACACATTTATAATAACAACAATCGCATATAAAAAAAAACAATATATATTTCGACATGTTAAGAATACTATGCAATACGTTAATAATTTAATGTATGTATCTCAACATTTAATTAAATTACCTAGCACCAGAATAATCCTGATCATGAAATGGTCCTTTCATAATAAAATATTCAAACAGGTCATATATTAAATGATGATTCACCTCATGTCTTTCATAAATATCTTTTTCACATTTAACCGATTTTTTATTAGCCATAAAGCTGGTTGTTAGGGGTCATTTATAATGCGTTAATGGGATTTTTGATTTATATCCTGAACGTTTTTCGCTTATATATCATCCGAGGGTTTACACCCATAACTTTCTTTGTTAGGAAGACGCTCAACAGCCGGCCCACCTCCGAAAAATCTCGACACTTTGTGCCTTCTTTCTGGCGCAAATGCGCCATAACTTATATATTGCATGATTATTCTTCAATTTGTTTAACGTGACTGATTTATACCAATACTAGGATGAAATTATTAATTTTATGACCGCCGTACATCAAAGTCGACAAGATTTAGAGAGCTACTTGACAGATATTTGACATTACTGGTATCGATTTGATTTGCTGCGCATGCAATACTCGCCTTAATCCTCGTCTTACTTGCGATTATATCCGGAATCGGTCGAATCGTCTAAGTTTCCCGGTGCTCCATGCGGGGACCACGGGAATTTTACTCTGTCTACGAAAGTCATCGAGCTGTTTTAAAGAATGTCATACTTAGCAAGATTTATAGCTACATTAAAAGGATGTCAGATCGTTCATTAGCAACTGGATAAAATACGAGGTGTGCGTGTTTTATGACAGAAAAGAAAGGGAGTACACTCCATATTTTGCAGTGGGTGTCAATACTTTTTCAGGGTTTCATGTCAAAAAAATCCTTTTGAATAATAACCGTTCCGAACAATGCCACATTAATTCATCGACATTCACAAAGTAAGAAATGCAAAGTGGGTGGTACAGTATATATGGATCGGAAACTGTAAAAATTACCCAAACAATTTGGTATTATGATTTATAAACGTCTCATCTAAATGTTTATTTGGTTAGCTTGTCTGAAGTCACTTTCTCTGTGTCTGGCTGCCGGGCATTCTGCGGAGAGCGGGCACAGCGAGGGCCGAGAAGGCGCTTCTGATTCTTAACTTCTTCGCGTGGCGGCGCTGCGCTCTGTGACGTCACTCTGTTCATTGAAGGAAAATGGCGGATCACAGATACTGGGAGCTCAGTGTCCACTCAGTCATTTTGGCTATTTTATTATATTCTTCGACCCTAAGCATGGGTAAGTTGCACGTTGTTGGCACATATTATCAATTCTCAACTACACCACAGCTGCGTTACAATGCTAGTCCATTTTCTATGTAGAAACGCAACGATGTTTCCAAGCGAGTGTCGGTTTGGAAACTCGGCTGACTGAAACAGGCGCTTGCTCGTCGCGAACGTGCAATAAACATTGGGCGTTTGATAGGTAGAGACTATAATCATTTCGAATGGCTCGTAGCGAATTCGTCTCAGTTTTCAGACTACTATAAGGGTTGTAGGTATATCTAAGGAGATAGCTTACCTCGTCTCACTGTATGACTGTTAACGCATTTCGCTTTCTCTGGGGTCGAAATTAGAAACACAGCCAGATAACTTGCTGGCGGATGGAAAACCTGTAACATGTTAGAGGGTAGGACCTTATCAAGGCGGGGGATCAGTGCCCGACAGTTATATCAAGCTATTAGGATGCTGGTGGAATTTGATCACGCTATATTATTGTGCTGAAACAGATATCACTTAATGCGAGATACTGCATGATGTTGATCCTTTGATGTTCCTCATCATGTTTTTGAGATAGTTGGGCTATGATGGAAAGAGAGATTTCCTTCAATGGCTATATATTGCAGATATATTCAGATCATTAAGAATGGTATTTGTTCCTTCTGTGTGAGTGTCTTAGGATTTAATGAACATTGTTTCTTGTTAGGAAATATGACTTAAAATAAATCTTCTTTGTTAGTACCTTATGTTTCATAAGATTTACAGCGCTACTCCTCTAAATTATTATGAGTTTCCCAAATAATGTGCCTGTTGTGCTCAATATAATAAACTGAAAAGGATATTTGCCTCTTAATGCAGATATTATTGCAGAATAACCCCATATTTAGATTAATTTGTGTTCAACTATAGATTGTGTGTAAAGCAAGCTGGTGCATGGTGGTTTTTTTTGGTTACTTTCCAAACCACACCTCTAGTGCTCATATATATTTATGTGAACATCCTTGTTATGCACATTTCAATGTTTTCATCTCACCATGTTTCTTTGAATATCTGTGTGTGATTGAATGACAAGTACTGTACCCTTCTGTCCAAAAAAGCTTCTTCATAGAGAGCCGGATGATAAGGTTGTAATGCTTGCCATGCCTGCGTAGTGGTCGTAAACTTGGTGATAAAGAAGTGAGTTGTAGTGAAGAGTGGCTCTTGTCATGAACTCACCTGGCTCTTGTGAGAGCTCAATTGATACAGGTGTGTCATAGCAGGAACTGCCAGTGTTGTTGTATCAAGTCAACTCTTGACAACACTGCTTGGTGATCATGGTTTCTCTGATAAGGACATTCTTTTGGTCCGTCGTGCTCCAGCAATGAGTAGAGCCATTGCCACCTGAACATAAGCAGTCAATGTCATTGTTAACCAAACTACATGTTCCTAGATTGGCATGTGAATGTTTAGTCAGAAAATGTTTTATTAGTGGCTATCCTGATTTAATGTAGTTAGAATGTTTCGGCTTAGAAAATCTATTGAGAAGAATTTCTACAGTGGGAATTCACTTTTCTATGGTTGGCCTCCTGTGGCTTAGATTTTTTTCTTCTAAAATACACCTGAACACTTCTAAGAACGTATATTCAGTGTAATCCCTTTGGAGCCACAATTGGGTGAGCGGGATTCCTTTCTTCAGCTATCTTGTCTGCTATTTTTCTGACTATGTCTGGTTAATTGAATAGATTTCTTTAGAAGAGTCGCAGCAAATCTGAAGAATGTGTGATTGTTAACTGTGCCATGTGAGGGATGAGTGAAGTGCTTGCCAGTTAAGGACTCAGTAACTCATCTCTCTTTATCCCCAATTCTAGATTCTTTTGCTTGACTGCGTACAAATCCAATAGCATTTGGCGTGACTTCTGGGACAGTAAATTATTCAATGCATGAGTGGAAATGAGTTTTATACCATCTAGATTTTGCACTCAGTGAGTGAGCTAGCTGTGGGTAGGGGTGGCAGTCTTGATGTTGATGGACGGCTTAGTGTCTTGTTCATCGAGATTGGCTATCACTGATCCCATATCGAGCTGTTACAGCCTATGGAGGGATAAGAAAGGGGGTGGTGTTGAGAACAAGGGGAGTCCGGGTGGAATCCAGGACTTCTCTCATGGGATGTCATAGCGGCTTTGGGCTGTCATTCCATTCCGACACTGCATTACTTATCACAAAATTGTTTTACTGACCCCAAGACCTCATTTGGTGGTCTCTTATTCTAAATTGAAGTCTTGACTCCAGGGTGTTGTTTTTGTGTATATATGTCTACTGTAGACCTTGGTTGTTATTTGATGGCCAGCCTCGTGGGCTGTCAATGATGTGTGACTTAGTGTTGAATATTACAACTGAGAGTACGTTTTTTGTCTTGGGTGAGTGTCCAGTCGACATTGGCGTCTTCAATATACTGTCGATGGAATCTGAGGTGCGCTGCTGAAAATGAAAGGATTCTTCCTACGAAAGAGCTGGGTCGATTTGGAAATGGTGTTTTGTGAAGAGGGTCGATGCACTGGGTAATGAAAGCGATGGACCGTTAACCTTTTGTGTGCCATCTCCTTGTCGGAGTAGCGATGTTTGGGTCTTGACATTTTCTGCGGGAAGAGAAAACCGCAGATCTCCGTGAGGTGAACCCCGGGGGAGGTGACCAGTGGCCAGCGAAGATTGCTGGGAGCTGACCTGTGTCTATAGCCCGCTATTAACCTGACTGACAGGTCGCTCACAGCTTGTTGTCTCTGTTCATGACAAGGCCACCTTTGTGTGGAGTCCTTGTTGGTTGATCTTCCGTCAAAGCGACGAAGAGATCGTGAACAGGCTTCATTTACGATATGTATATGAGGGGTGCCACGAAAACCTCCGCATACAGCTTGACGGGAAAGGAACGCAGATATAAAAAAGAGAAGACTGAAGAAAAACACCAAGAAAACTAATGTGTACAAGTGATAAACAGCCGGCAGCAAAGTGGACTGGCAGACGAGACGGGCGCTGTACTTGCTGGGAGAAGCCGCAACGCCAGTTTAAATATTTGTAACTGGAGACGTGGGGCTCTCTCTTATGCTTGTGGCCAGACCCCCACGGCATTCTCACACCCCGGTGGAGTAGCGCGCTGTTTGGAAGAGTTCAGGGGTCGGGGTTGGGGTTGGCCTTTCGGGAGTTTTGTCATTGAGGCTGAATCCGTGTGTGTAGCTCGAGGCTCCGTGTGTTTGCGTGGCTTCGCTCGGCGGTGTAAGTTACCGCTTGGCACCAGGTTTAGGTGACCTGTTCTCTTACTTCTCCCCCTGAATGCTAGTGACACAAGGCGAGTTATGTGTAGGCCATTTCCATTTGCTTCCGATCGCTGGCCCCATTCGCCTCCTTATATTTACATGCTCAACGTTGACTTATCCATACAACCTCGCGTTTTGAACATTGCTATCAACCTGAGTTGATATCGGTCAGCTAGTCATTCAGTCAGTCTGTCAGTGGCTGACTTGGCATTTGCTTATCAGCATTCCCGTTTTCTAGTTCTCCAGTTAAGTGTCTGATCATTGCCATGTTATGACACCTAACTGTGACTACTCATAACGTGTCAGCTGACTGTGACATACCAATGTTATTTTAGCCAATTGTGGCTCAATGATGTTGTGTCAGCCAGCTGTCACATACATGTGTAGTCGACTGACTTTGGCGCACTGGTGTTGTATCAACTGGATATGATATACTGTTTTTGTGTCAGCTGACTGTGACATGCTAGTGTTGTGTCAGCTGACTAGTATACTGCTGTTATGTCAGCTGTCTGTAATAGACTGCTGTTGTGTCACCTAACTTATATACTGTTGTTGTGTCAGCTGACTGTGACATGCTAGTGTTGTGTCAGGTGACTGTAGTATACTGCTGTTAAGTCAGCTGTCTGTAATATACTGCTGTTATGTCACCTAACTTATATACTATTGTTGTGTCAGCTGACTGACATACTGGTGTTGTGTCCGCTGACTGTAACATACTTGTGTTTTGTCATCTGACTGTTTCATACTGGGGTTGTGTCTCCTGACTGACACACTGGTGCTGTGTCAGCTGAATAATATACTGGTGTTGTGACATACTGGTGTGGTATCGGCTGACTGTGACATACTGGTGTGGTATGGGCTGACTGTGACATACTGGTGTTGTATCGGCTGACAATGACATACTGGGGTTGTATCGGCTGACAGTGACATACTGGGGTTGTGGCGGCTGACAGTGACATACTGGTGTGGTATCGGCTGACTGTGACATACTGGTGTGGTATCGGCTGACTGTGGCATACTGGGGTTGTATCGGCTGACAGTGACATACTGGGGTTGTGGCGGCTGACAGTGACATACTGGGGTTGTGGCGGCTGACTTAGACATACTTGGGTTGACTTAGAAAACTTAGATACACACGTGTAGTGTCACATAACAGTGAAACACTTATGTTGTGTAACTGACGTACCGATGTACCAGTGACATGTCAATGTGACTAAGCAGTGTATCTGCCAAGTTATATAAATACCGACTGTTTTGACCGAACCTTATTGTTTTATTCAGCTCTACGTTGCTGGGTACGTAAGGAAAATATAGTTGATATGTTGGGTGTGAGGGATGGGGGTTTGGAGGAGGGCCCCATATAGGCAGAGACACACCTCATCAAGCGGCTGTCAGCAGCGGCTGTGTGCCGCCGTCAAAACCACACGTGCTCACCACCTCTGCTCCGTCGAGGTGTGGATGCTAACGCCTCTAATCCCGCTTCCCTCACACTCACCCAAAACTGGTCTCGACCCTCCCCCACTCCCACCCAGTTCCCCACAGCGACCACTCCTCCCCTCCTGTTTCCTTTGACCTGCCACTGTACTGGGCTGCTGTCTACCGGAATGATTACCTAGGCCCTCCTGCCGTCTGATCACATGCAGTGCTTCGACTACCTTAACGTCAGCAGTCATAACTCACTCCATCTCCCATCACCGCTTTTTACCCCACTTTTGCCAGCTAATATGTCAGAGTTACTGGTTCCAACTATAAATTGCCCATGAGGCGACCTCCGGTGGCAGGATATGATGCCGCTTGCGTGTATTACGAGCGCCACACCAAGCTTTGAAGAACAAGAAGCAATTTGTGCTGTGGCATATGTTTCCTTCACCAGGGAAGCCCAGCGTGTTTTTGAATATGGAAGAGATGAAGGGAGCTCTATACTGTTACAAATCGCCCAGGTTTCAACCAGCTGTTCTGCACATGCCCGCTGACTGATGTTGTGCGGTTTGACTCGGAAACAGCCGAATTTTTACTCCAATTATTGGGAATTTTCATAATTGAAGCACGGAGTTTCTAGTTTTTCTAATGCGATTAGATTGATGGTGTATCCCCTCCATATGTAGAGGTGTTAGCAACGCGTGCGAGTTTCATGTTGAGGCGAGCGCTGAGATTATTAAACGACAGTACCAAGCGGATCCGCCAAGACCATTGAAGCAGGTATTTTCGCTCACATGTAGAATGCTTTGGAATATGGTGTCATCAATAGTTGGCTTGTATTTCCTCAGGGCAGAAATGCACCGGTGGTTTGAGGCAAGAAAAGTTGGTTTGTTGCGTTGATTGATTATTGGACTCCTAACTGATGGTTTGCCAGTTGGATACTGGTGAGGTATAGTGTCATTTGGACCGCTGCACTTCAAAGCCCTGTGTTCAATCTTCATTCGTTACTGTCAGGTTGTGACCTTCAACTTGAGATGCATTGCTAGACGCATTCATATTTTGTGGAAATGGCGGTTTGTTTTTTGAAGGTGGGCGGGGGTGTTCCTGTCTAATTTTTAAGTGTTTTTGTTAGATAAGAATACTTGACTAACATTTGTGAAAGATGTTTGTAGTTAAGTTTTCGTGGCATGAATTGAGATTTCCTTAGGTTGTGCGTATGTGGCAAGAAACTAATGCTAAGTGATTAAGTTCCATTAGAGTGAGTATTGGAACTAACATTAAATACTCTTCTAAGGATTGAAGAAGCGTCTCTCTCCCCATCTGTCGCATTATCCGCTCGCTCGCTCGCTCTCTCCCTCACCTCCCTCTCTCTCCCTCCCCCTCTCTTTCCCTTGCTCTTCCTCCCCCCCCCCCCCCCCCCCTCTCTCTCTCTCTCTCTCTCTCTCTCTCTCTCTCTCTCTCTCCCTCCCTCTCCCCCTCTATCTCCCCCCTCTCTCTCTCATCAGATCCTCTCGTCTGAGAAGTTATCAGGTCTCTCTCACTCCTTATCTGCCACATTATCAGCATTTTCCTCTCTTCCCATCTGCTGTATTATCCACAACTCTTACTCCTTATCTGCCACATTATCAACGTTTTTCCTCTCTTCCCATCTGCTGTATTATCCACAACTCTCACTCCTTATCTGCCACATTATCAGCATTTTCCTCTCTTCCCATCTGCTGTATTATCCACATCTCTCACTCCTTATCTGCCACATTATCAGCATTTTCCTCTCTTTCCATCTTCTGTATTATCCACATCTCTCACTCCTTATCTGCCACATTATCAGCGTTTTTCCTCTCTTCCCATCTGCTGTATTATCCACATCTCTCACTCCTCATCGGGCTCAGTAATTTGGTAATGCCTCTGTCTCCACCAAACAACTCCGGAAACCCCCTGTCTCCATTACGGAGCTCTGGTATCCCTAATCTCTGTCATGGAGTTGTTGGACCCCCTACCCCCCGGTCTCTGTCACAGAGCCCCCGGGATCCCCGGTCTTCGTTACGCTGATAAAAATCATACATATTTATAGTATGATTCACCGTCTCTCAATAACTCAACAGCTCCGAGTGCATTAATATTTGAATATCGCCTGCCGACCACTTTCACCTTTTCCCCTTCCTTACCCATACAAATGTTGAAAAAAGTCGATTCATTTGTTGGCAAGATACCTCAGAAGTACTGTGCCGAAGCCGATCAATACCAGTTGTTTGTGGTGATGAAAACCCCGTAGTTTTATGACAGGGCGATAGTCCGGTCTATAAAGGAATCCCGCGACTGACTTAAGTGATAATGATTGCCAATTTGGCTGATGTTGTCATTTTTTAAGAATTCAGAAATAACTCGTAGTTGTCGGGAGACACGGTGCCCCATCACGATATATACACCGCTAGTATCCTATGAACAATGATTCTGCAGGACGAGCAAATTTTGTGACACTTTTCGACTATCGTCATCTCATATGGACGACTTGAGTGAAGCATCTTCATCCCCGGTCTCGACCCAGGTCCCCCCACCTACCACCCCACTCGTCATGCCTTCCCCAACATCGTGCCGTATGGGCTGCCTCTCTGAGCTGCCTGCAGCCCTGTAGACCTCAGGTACGGCAGTGAAAAGGAGACGACAGACCGGACATCGTACCAGGCTAGCTGGGGTGCCACACGCTGACGGCACCACATCCGTACTCATATTGTTCTGCCGGCCGACCTGGTGCGGGTGTGTAAAGCCTCACTGAGCTTGATAGATGTTCTCACGCTCCAACCAGACCTGCCCTATCTCCCAATCACCCACCTGCCATGCGTCTCCCCACCACGCCCCGCCCGGATTATCCCGCCCCCTACCTGCTACCCTACACGGTATCACTCGCCCATCTAGCAGCTCATGCTGCCGATGAAACCCCGTCTCTCGTTGGACATTCAGTCGATGCTAGAGACTGCCGGTGATAAACTCATCCTTTGGTAGCTGGGTTTGCAATAAGGTCGGCAGATAAATTGTAATCGTTCATTGTATATCTTTATCATGGAAGATTGTATTGCCGATGGTGAAATCAATAGGAGAGTCCTTTTGTTAAGTTATCTGAGAGTGTTTAGGATGCCTGTTTGGGTGGCTTTTTCGTGTATGTATTTTTATTAGTGTGACAATAGAGAGGTATGTGGAGTTGTGAGATGTCGGGGTCGGGATGTTGGTGGCTGCCCTGGCCATCTGACCGTGGGCGGCCACCTCCGCTCTGCTGCGTGGCGATGGACATATAAGGCGATCATGCTCCACAAACGTAGATGGACGTCTTCCTGACATGCTAATCGCAGATATCTTTAGTCGGTAGCGGCCGGGAGTGGAGCGCTTGGCTTCAAGATGGGCTTTTTGGGGGGGGGGGGGGGGGGGGGGGGTAAGGGAGGGTGGGGCTCCTGGCTTCAAGAGTGGGGCTAGGGGTGACAAAGGTGGCGGGATGGGGGTGGTGCGCTTGGACGTGTGTCCGCATGACAAACGACTGTGCGGGAAGAAGTCGGCTATATAAGTGATGTATGGAGCTGGAGGGTGTCTAAACGCGATACGTCACGGCCCAGAGCCAATCGGTGCCCCGCAGCAGCCGCCGGTGAGAGATATTGCTGTGCCACCCGCAACAATGACCTGTATATGCCACCACAAGGCCACATGGCGGAGTGTAGCCTACAGGGATATGGCGGTCTGGCTGGTCCGCTGGTCGACCAGCTCAGTGCCTCGTGTCTACCGAGCTATTAGGGCCATTAGTGTATTGGGGTAAGCAGGGTGTGGCCAATCACTCCCGTTGCTGCTGCTGCTGCTGTCGTGCTGCTGCTGCAGCTTATGGTGATGCTGCAGCTTATGGTGATGCTGCAAACTGACATCCACAATCTATGTTAACGTTGTAGATACCTCTGGGACTTATGCTGCGAAGTAAAGTAGTTATGCTTATGGATTTTTGTACAACCAAGGCAATTTTAAATCGATATTAAGCATTGTATATTTCTAATTTTCAGAGAAAACCATTTTGACCAGTTCCTAGGTTGTTATTCTCTTGTGCTTGGGATGTTGTGGTCCCCGCCAGTGTTCCCCACCCCATGCCGATTCCAGACTCTTTCCATCCTGATTCCTCATCTTTCTCCATGATGAATCTGTAGTCTTTTCCTGACTGATTCTACATTCTTCTTCATTCTGATCCTTCTGTCTTCTGCATGGTGATTCTGCAGTCTTCTCCACACTGAATCACCTGTCTTCTCGGTGCTAATTCTAGTCTTCTGCTCTCATACCATCCTCTGGTCTGGTTACCAGCTGCTCCACTTTGATTGAGTGTGACTCTGATACAGATGTATATGCCTTCCCATGGTTCACCTGTGGTCAGATATTTGCCCCCTCAGGAGATGGAAGTCGTGTTGCGCGATGTACTGAACACGAGCCCATCCTGATGGATTGTGTGAAATCTTTGATAGATTTCATATAACATGACTGATAGCTAGCCCGGAGCGCATGAAAGACCCGGAGCTGCCATGAATCAATGAGAAATGTATCAATTACATTGAATGAGGAGAGCTACGATGTTCTAGTTGCTAGGGTTATTTGTGTGGATGTGTTTTGTGGGTAAGAGAGGCACGGGGAGTGCTAGCTACAGGGTGAGAGTTGTGTATCTGTGAGGCGGTGTCGGCACTGCTTCTTAACAGCCTAAGATACTCTACCTGAGTATCTTAGGTAGAGTATCTTAGGCTGTTAAGAAGCAGTGCCGACACCGCCTCACCGATACACAACTCTCACCCTGACCCCGTGGGTCCGGGGGTAGAATAGGCCCACTGTACCCTCCTGCATGTCGTAAGAGGCGACTAATAGGGGGCAACCTGTTGGCCGTGGGTTGCGACTCGTGTCGGTGAACAATGGGATCAAAGTGGTTGAGTGGAGCGTTTCTTTTGATGGTCGTATCTGCAACATACTACTCTGGCCCGGATTTCGTCTAGACGAGAGGCTGGGATGACCTGGTCCAGTCAATCGGCTGGTGGCGACTTGCCTTAGGATAATCGTTTCCATTTTTATCTTTTCCATCTCCATTTTCATTTATCCTAGAAGGCGGCTGCTTAATCAGGTCAATCTCATCTATTAACCTTTCTTGGCACCATATAACACATGAGTGTTGGTGTGCCGTTAAACCCTATATTTACCTTTACCTTTACTCTACCTGAACCGCGAGCTAAAATCTATGAAAGGCCAAAGACACCTGGTCGCCGTCTCCCTGTGGCTTCATCGTGCACCGTGAATGCCTGCTTAATGAACGGGCACGTTCAGTGGTAACTCACCCGCACCTAATGTATGCAACAGCACACATGCCCTTCTCAAGAACACGCTGTAATTACTTAGCGCTGGGAGAGTTGCCTTTGTAAATAATTCACCGTGATACCATGTAAAGCGTTTAGCGTATGTCGCGCCGTGCTGATAATGTATTCCCTTGTAGTGTAATGATTTGCCGTGGATCGCTAACTGGGCTGAGTCAGCTCGAGCTGTTCTCTCTACGCTCTTGTTCAGTGAATATGTTCTATATAGTTCCATTCTTATTGTTCAGTGAATATGTTCTTTATGGTTCCATTCTTATTGTTCAGTGAATATGTTCTTTATGGTTCCATTCTTATTGTTCAGTGAATGTGTTCTTTATGGTTCCTTTCTTATTGTTCAGTGAATATGTTCTTTAGTGTGGATTCGTTTGCGCCTCTATTCTATATGTGCTTCCATTGCTCCATGACTGTGTGCTTTGCGTGTTTGTGATGGTGACTTTTGTTCCTAGCCTTGCGTTAAACAACCGGTGGACCTCGACTGTTCAGTGCGTGTGTGATGATGTATAATTTCATGGCGAAATAGCCAGTCTGAGCTGGGGCATGGAGTGTATTTGTACGAGATAGCGATGCTGTGCCTCTGACACGTCTCCATGTAAAGTGATTCGCCTGTGTCAACGCCAGGGCGATCGTATGACCACCTCATCTACCCCTTTCCCGCGTCGTCCTCACTTTCCTAACTGCCTGACATTTACACAGCCAAACCTCGAAGATATTCGCCTGTTAAACAGGGCTTTTTTGTTCGGGTTGTCTTTTATTACCGTGGGGTATTTGTTTGGAGGGAACACGAGAGAAGGCGGTTATGTCGTGCCGCGCCGCTATAAGAGCACCATACTACCCGTTATAAACCGCTTTCAAACGGTCCTTTCATCTGCTCTTGTATGTCGGGTCCAGTATAAGGTGTTTCTGTGTATTCCACCCTACATTATGGAGCGTTACGTCGTGTAGTTGTGTCTGGTGAAAAAAGGTAGAATGGTAGAGGTCTACCCGTGTTGCCACATGTAAGGGCACGTCAGTGGACAGGCACTCGAGTCTCGTAACGCCTCTCGTCCCTTGTCGCTAATATTTATAGTTTTTGTATATCAAAGCGGCTTGGGACAATGGACTTTTTTTAAAGATGTAGTTTTGGGCGATTTTGTGCAATTATTATTTGTGTGCGTTGTTTCTCGATTGTAATTGTATAAGGAACATATAATCAAGGAAAATTTATCGATATCGGCCACTTGAAAACAGCCATCGAACTTGCAATAAATGCAAGCGAGTAAGGAGCGCGTGGACAAGTTATGCTTATTGGTATTATTTCTGTATATCGACCCGTTTTCAGCTTCGAGTGTCCGGGGGGTCTTCCAAGCTACCATATATGGTCTATTGTACACGTCCCGTGAAAAATAGGCAACGGAACCGGAGTCAACGAATAGAATACAACAATATTTGGGATTCAGTCCGTGAAGTTTTGTTCACAGGAGAATATGGATGATTTTAGATGTGCGCTCTCCCCTAATGGTATGCAGATGGAAATGCAAGGTGCACTCGTTGTTCAGTGAATTAGAAATGGATGATGTCGCTGTTTGTATAACTTTATTGGTTTAAATTCACAGGTGTTAGCATGACCCCACGTCACCATTAACTTGATTTGCTGTTACAGCGTGCGACTAAAATCGTTACTCCTAGGCAGATTTTTTAAAGCAAAAACAGCCGAGTTCATCGGTTACATCTGTCTGCTACAGGACTATAAATCACACAACGTCACAACCACTTCAGCTGGGATCTGCGATGCACGGCAGCAAATTACCTTCACGTTAAGCAAATTTTTCCTCGGTTTTGGATCTGCGAATAACTGGAGTAACTTTTCTTGTCACTTGTCGTCGAGTCATAAAGCAGGCCATCCGTACCAGTCTGGCAGCGAATCCTAAACCCTCATTGAAATGGTGGTCATGGATGTATAATTTCTGTCGCTAGGTCTTAGCGTCTCGCTCTTGTACGCGGAATTGGTTGATATCACGGTTGGAGTGTTACTCTAAATAGCTGCCGCATAACATAGCATTCACCTGGCACTTGATGGACCTCTAGAGCAATTTGTTACGGGAGACCTGAAAGGATTGTCATTTTTTACCACATTCCATGTCATGGTCGGCTTTTATCGCTAATATCTCTGTCTCCCTGTACTTAACGTTGGACTGTGTTTATGTCAGTGTGCGGTGTTTCATCTTGTCCGCAACTTTTCTGCTCGCAATAACTCATGTTATTACCGCTAGTAAGTCAACGTGCTTGTCCTCTAGGACAAAGTCGGCGGGAAATTTCAAAAGTTGCCGCACAGTTAGCAGGATGTATTTTTCGGCTAGTGAAGAACTCTCCTGATGTGTTTTTTTTGGTTGAGTGGGGTGTGAGTCGTAATGGGCCTGATCGTGTGGTGCCAGCCATAATTAGCCATCGACAACTGCTGCTGAGCGCCACACGTTGCTCTCATAACACTAATGTTTTGTCGAGCATGGCGTTATGGGCTTGGCTAAATGATCAAGACGTGCTGTGGTCACCAAACGGCCTCACATTGGCTTAATGCGTGCCGTGGCGTTAAACGTTAACTACTTCATTCTATCATAATCTGTGCTCCAACAGTTTGCATGGCCTGCAAGGCTGATAGCATAGCGTCGCAGCTAATTCCCGTAAATCCATTAATCGCTGCTCGGTTCATCTCTCCCGCTCCCACCACCTGAACACGGCCATCCGCCTGGGATGCTACTGCATCAAGATGGCCGATTACAACGAAGCGCTCTCTGCCTTATGACTGATAAGTGACATTATTGTTGGTATTGCTGCGTCGCCGTTGCAGCGAAAGCCGTGTTGTGATGCCGCTATTAAGACTGTCTGTTTTATCCAATGATTACAGCTGGTGGACTGGAGTGCTACTGCTCGCTTGACGAGGACTGTGTCAATGAGACGTGTACAGTGGGACCCGAGGGCCGGTGCTTCGCAGCCGTGGAAGACATAGGCGGCTCGGAATACTTGGAGTACGGATGTCTAGCAGAAGAGGGAGCGCTCATGCAGGTGTGTATATGAACGCACCTGTCTTGTATTTCCTCGTTACTCAAGCTGAGTTATATGGCCAGCCTTTATTTACCTGGTACTTGATGATAATGCTCAGGTGTGTCAGGTCAATTAGTGATTTGAAGCACCTGTTGTTTGTCAGGTGTGGTGTATGATGTGTTGGTATGTGTTTGTGTGTGTTTAGTGCAAGGGCTATCTTGTACCTCATGAGAAGCCCAGGGATATCCGTTGCTGTGACAACTCTAGTCGCTGCAACATCAACCTTCATCCTAACCTTGTCATCACCACCACAACACTTTCTCCTGGTCAGTTTATAGCACACACACACACACACTCTTAAATGAAGGGTATCCATGTATAGTATTATATTCAGACCTAACCAGTAGCATAGGAACCTGAAGGGAGACTGTTAAGATCACAGCTGTAAAGATCAATGCTGAGTTGGAACCACCAGTGATTCAGTATAATTAGAGAATGACCCCCAGGAATCAACACATCTGATCCTAATTATAGCTCCAATAGCATGTCTGCTATGTTTGTTATGGGGTGTTTGTTGAAGTAATATGGATATCAGCTGGCATCTATTGTACCATGGACCTCCATTAGTACAACCTGTAATAGCAAGTAGCTGTACACACCAGTTTAAAGCAGGCAAGCTTCGACAATATTGACATAGGTGTTGGTACTGTGTTTGGTTTGGGAACAATGGTTGCCCGCTGAAACCAGCAACGTAATTGGTTATGCTAGCATCATCGTACCTTAGCATTACAGGCTGATGCTACTTTCCGCTTGGATTAAGTGGATCCCATCTATGAATGTAGAGGAGGTGTTGTAGCTACGAAAACTGCCAGGTCCGAATTCTACCTGAGACGAACAACTTTTCGTCATGAACCCATCATCTTCTCCGTGACACTTGTTCTGACCTCATGCCCTGGGCTATTTATAGCTTCCTCCACATCTGGTGTTTTGTACATTTGGTTGAGTTGTTGCGCCATGTAACACATTGGTGTTGATGTGCCTTTGAACCCTATGATTGTGTTGTTGTGTATGACAGAGGAGATATACAGGCGCAACAGCGACAACATCACTCAGATAGCACTGCTTGTGTCAGTCTCTGTCTGCCTTGTCATCCTCATCATCACCATCACACTGGTCTATCACAGGTAATCACACTCATTTTTCACAGGTAATCACACTCATTTATCACAGGTAATCACACTCATTTATCACAGGTAATCACACTCATCCATCACCGGTAATCACACTTGTCTGTGACACCTAATCACACCTATCTATCACAGGTTATCAAACTCATCTATCACAGGCTATCATGCTCGTCTATCGCAAGTTATCGTGCTCTTCTATCTCAGGTAATCACACTCATTGACCTGAGGTAATCACACTATTCTATCACATGTAATCACACTCATCTATAACAGGTAATCATTCACTTTTATTGTCGGTATTCATACTCATCTAGCACAGGTAATCACTCTTCTATTAAAGGTAATCACACCTATCTATCACAGGTAATCACAATTGTCAATCACAGATAATCACACTCATCAATCATAGGTAATCACACTCAGATGTAACATCTATCAGATGTATTCACATTATAATATGAAATATCACTGTCAAAGGTTATCACAGTGTTCTATCACAGGTGATAAGACTGGTCCTATCAGGTTTACCAAACTGTCCGAGGCTGTCAATCCACTCCAAAACAAGTATCAACTCATCTAAAGTGATTGCTTAACAGTGTTTACCACACTTAGTTTTTATCTCTCATATCTCAGCCACTTCACTATGAACTAATTACCCTCAACTGTTTTTATTTTCTCCTGCTAATTATCTCTGTGACCTCTTTATCTACCACAAACCACACTGGTCTTTTCCACATACTCCTTTGTAAATGTCAATTTAAGCTTTTATACAATTTAGGTCATAATAATTTCTTAAATTGACAACTCTTGTCTGTTATATACGTACCTGTGCAGGTACAAGCGGCGTGAGGTGAGACATGCTCAGTACCTGGAGGAGGCTGAGAATTGTGACTCTTACATACCACCGGGGGAATCATTGCGAGAACTACTGGAGCAATCTCAGAGCTCTGGAAGCGGATCTGGACTTCCTTTACTGGTCAGTAACACGTCAGCAGTGGCCTACCCAGACTGATGATGCAATTGTTATTTCACTTAATGAGTATTCACAGATATTCCATGATAGTAAATATATACTTTGCAAATGTTTTGAATGTGGAGAATGGAGCTTAGGTTTGGAGTGTTCCATCTTTCATCTGGTATATTCTCCATGTTGGCGGGGATGTTGTTTTCCCTACTTCACACTACTTCACAATGGCTACTAAATATTCCCCCCGACCCCTTTGTGTACCTAACACTAGGGCCCGTCTTTGTGCTCCAATGTATCCTAACCTTCCTGAATGACAGTGATGTTTGTGAGCTTTAAAGAATAGTTGTAGAGCTGAATGATCTGCCCATTATGTTATTTGAGTCGTATTGGGTCAGCCCTTCTTTATGCTGTAATCACCACCAATCACCTCATGCACTGATGGTGCACTCCCCCCTCCCCCTCCCTCCTCCCTCATAAAATGTCCTTGACTGTTGTCACAAGTGATAAAAAGCGTTGCTGGTCTGGTGACGGATGAGTGGATCTCTCTCCCTTGCACCCGCTTCACCTTGATCAATAAGCTGTGTACATGGTCGCATGGGTGCTCATCTGTCACAGAAGCTGACTCCGCCTGCATTCACCCTCACATGGTGTAGCCTCACTCCATGCAACACCTCTCATGGTAGCCTCATTCCATGTAGCACCACTCCATGGGCACCACTTTGTGAACCCTCATTTCTTGCAGCACCTCTCCATATTTTGTGTCGGTAGTGCCATGCAGCACTACATTCGGAAGCCTTGTCCCATTTAGACTCACTCCACTCCATGTGGCACCACCCCTGGTAGCCTTACTCCCTCCGTTGTATGCTACTTTCCGTCCACACAGCCTCACTCCCTCCACACAGCCTCACTCCCTCCGTTGTATGCTACTTTCAGTCCACACAGCCTCACTCCCTCCGTTGTATGCTACTTTCCCTCCACACAGCCTCACTCCCTCCGTTGTATGCTACCTTCCCTCCACACAGCCTCACTCCCTCCGTTGTATGCTACTTTCCCTCCACACAGCCTCAATCCCTCCGTTGTATGCTACTTTCCCTCCACACAGCCTCACTCCCTCCGTTGTATGCTACTTACCCTCCGTACAGCCTCAATCCCTCCGTTGTATGCTGCTTTCCCTCCAGACAGACTCCCTCCCCATCTAACTCTGACATATGATTTATCCCATTAACCGCTGTGCATTAATGAGGACCCGTGACATTTATGAGCCGGACTTTTTTGTCCTTATAAAGATTTTATTGCCTCCGCTGCACTACACGTATACATGACGTGAGCACGCACCTAGCGAATTAATTTCGTGTTTTTTGTCAGCCGGAGACTATATCCCTCGCTAGCAACATGTGTTTTTAACTCGCCACATTTTCCTGAATATATCAAGGGTTGTGTTGAGCAGGTTTTATTTTCGAGTAAGGCTCGGCCCGCCGTGTTAACACGCATGAGAGGTCAAGCCCGATTCAAGTCATAAATCTTACCTCCACCTATCCTGCCCTGTCAAACATATGTGTAACTCTCACTCAACTCTTTGTCTGCTCAAGTTTACAACTTCTCTTCCAACTCGAATGGCTTACTATTTTCTTGGGTGCTAAAAAAACGTAAAATGTCGTTTATTCACACACTGATGGCAGGTTGGTTTTGCCATTAATGTGAAATGGCGTGATATTACATTCTGGCTTTTGTGTCGGTAGTGTCATATGCTCGCGTGAGCGCGTGGTGAGGTGTCAGCAAGTTCAGGCGAAGTGTCAGTGAGTTAAGGCGTGGTGAAGTATGAGTCGTGATGATGTGTTAGTGAGACGTGTTGAGGTGAGGTGTGAGTCGTGATGAAGTGTTAATGAGTCATGGTGAGGTGTGAGTCGTGATGAAGTGTTAATGAGTCATGGTGAGTCGTGATGAAGTGTTAGTGAGTCGTGGTGAAATGTGAGTCGTGGTGATGTGTTAGTGAGTCGTGGTGAGGTGTGAGTCGTGATGATGTGTTAATGAGTCGTGGTGAGGTGTGAGTCGTGATGATGTGTTAGTGAGTTGTCGTGGTGAGGTGTGAGTCGTGATGATGTGTTAGTGAGTCGTGGTGAGGTGTGAGTCGTGATGATGTGTCAGTGAGTCGTGGTGAGGTGTGAGTCGTGATGAAGTGTTAGTGAGTCATGGTGATGTGTGAGTGAGTTTGGTTGAGGTTAAGTCGTGGTGAAGTATGAGTTTGTCACAGTGAGGTGCGAGTTTGTCACAGTGAGGTGTGAGTTACCGAGAAATGTTGATGAGTGTTGGTGAGGTGTAAGCCAGTCACGGTGCGATGTGAGTGAGTCATGTTGATGTTTAAATCGTGGTGAGGTGTGAGTGAGTCACGGTGAGGTGTAAGTGAGTCATGGTGAGGTTTTAAGTCGTGGTGAGGGGTGATTGAGTCTGTGTAAGGTGTGAGTCGTGAATTGATCGAGCCTTGCTCGGTGGGGTATGACAGTAGGTCGTGCTTATTCACTCTTTTACCTTTCTGCTCATAGATAGTTTTCACGCCTCATCTCACCAGTCCCTCTCAGAAGGTAACCCTTCCCTGCTTCTCGTGTCTTATTTCCAGATAGCCGGGGGCTTACTTGTAAGGGAGATCCTTGGCAAAACCTCGTGTCTGCATTATGTGTTGAGTTACATGTAGGTATCACGCCCCCGGCACGCCTATCAAATTCTTTAAGGCCAACTCCAAGGCACATTTGAAATGGCGGGATTTCGTTATTGGACGCCGTGATGCGTTGTACATTAGCCTGACTGACTGTGGGTGGAGTTGGCTAAAGAAGCCTCGCATTACCCCTGGTTGAGTGCCTCGCCCCCCTCTGCCCTTCCACTACACGTATCATTTAGTTACTGACAAGGATGAATGGCTATTAGTTCATGACATATTTGAATGTGTGTTATTAAAGTTGCATGGGTGAACGAAACTAAACCAGGTGCGGATAGCTGATTTGTTGGGGTATCATAAATGATGTGAAATATCCGTTGTCATGCAGTTGATGGGATGTCGTGGTTTAAGCCAGCTATGCGTTTGTATACATGGTTTGCTTAAACGAGTGCAATGTGTGGTTAGGAGTGGGGTTAGATTGCAGACAGTGTGAGGCATGAAATCAGGCAATATGTGGCCGCAGGATGGGTATACAAGCTGCTAACACAACTGTTTGTCGTGTATATTGTCTGGTACTCTCGGGGCGGCGGATCAGCTGCGAGCTGGCTCGGTGAAGGATGTGAACAATAGGGGTTGTTCCATCTTCTCCCTCTCCCTCTAGCCGCTAGACTTGCCCTTACATTGTATAGGCGCTGTGAGACAACGAGCTATGCAGGAGAGAGCTTGTTTTGTGTGTACGTGCGTTGGGTTGAGTCATGGATGACGTCATCATGGGTCCCCGTAACCTTACATGGTAGTGGAACGTGTGCGGGAGCGCCAACGTAGCCATTGCGGTGGTCGCCATTATAATCATCATCATCATCATGGTCGTTATCAATACCGGCATCGTCATCATCACTTTTATTACCCCCTACCCCGTCATCATCGTCGTAGTCGTTTATTTTCATGACCATCTTAACCATCATCATCATCATTATCATCATTAATTTTATCACCTTCACTGTCATCATCATCATCATCATTGATTTTATCAACTTCACTGTCATCATCATCATCATTAATTTTATCACCTTCACTGTCATCATCATCATCATCATCATCATCATTGGCATCATCATTGGCATCATTATGAACTAGCTCGTTTGAACCAAGGGGAGCTTGTGCTCCCACACATGGTAGTACTTGATCGACTGTCGGTCTGTTGGGCTATTATGACCAGAAGTAGAAGTTGTTGCTGATATGGCTGGCTTTGGTGCCCTACCATCCCTCTCATCATTGCCCCAGCGCGTATCGTCACGTCTTTTCTTGGTTATGTCCAACAAGGCTTTGTCCCGTGAACAAGACATACGCCTCAATCCGCCTACATGTGGTGTTGACAGTTCCCGAGTTCGCCTTCGAGGTTTAAGATGTCTATACTCTCCTACTGTGTAGTGAGAGGGTGTGAAAAGCGGGTTGGGTTTTGAGGTTTGCTCACTTGGCACGCTCTAAGTACGTCTGCTCCATCCTCCCCTACACGATCACACACTTCACGCTGGCAACTTGTGGGCTGATAAGGCATTCCCTCCTGGCCCCGCGTGGCTGTGTTGCGGAGGTTCCTCTGCACGCTACCCCTCCCCATTCTACTTGACTCCTCTCAGCTTTATCAAGCACCTGTTCGGGCTGACCAACACCCTCATCCACTTGTCCACATCCATCTTTTAAAGGAAATCACCAGGAACAAGTTCGTCCCCTTGAAGCAATCACCTAGACACTCGCGATAACAAAAAGTGAAGGGTCTCAAACACCTATGTCCACAAGGATGCCGATTGTACAGCCATGTCAGATGGACTTGAACACGCTCACTGCCCGGGGCGTGGTACAGCCGGCTGCTTTAAACCAAGCTACGCCAATATTTGTCTCCGGTGTTTTCAAAATGATGTTTGACGTGCATGGGGAGAGATAAAGACTGTATTGGGTGGTTATTTTTCAAGATGGAATTCGGTCCGGTTTTTGTTGGTGTGACCTGGTGTCGATTTCTGTTGGGGTCAGTTGAGGTTTGTTATGGAAATGATTGTTTTTGTGCGGAGCGTGACGAGACGAATGGAACGTCTGCATATGGTGTGGCACGGGCCTTTTTGATCAAATTGTGGTTTTTTTCTTCAGTAAATTAGCTGCAAGCTGAGACTGCAGGTGTTCCTATGTAATGTCAAATATTGAGTGTGAATGTAAAGTATCACTGGGAATATAGTTGTTGCGAGGTGGTATCAGATGTTGGATGCAAATTCAGTTGTTACATTAAAATATGACCATAATATATTCCCCATGCCTTAGACGCACGCACACGCCAATTTTGACCACTACGCCGACCTAACTCGACTCGTAGAATATGCAAGGTGTTTTGTATGGGAGGTAGCTTGAAGTATAAGATAGCATGATAGAAATCCAAGCGTCATTTGGTGATCAGATGGTATTGTTTTTGTCACACGAGAAAAGCAGTAGTTATCTGGAAGCGATGTATGGTGTTATTATAGGTTGGCAGGAATGTGACGTTATCTGGAAGCGATGTATGGTGTTGTTATAAGTTGGCAGGAATGTGACGTTATCTGGAAGCGATGTATGGTGTTATTATAGGTTGGCAGGAATGTGACGTTGTTTTGATATCAGGTGAACTGAGGCTTGTGTGAGTAGATGAAGGAGTTGTTGATGGAATGAGATGGACACATCTTGGAGATGTAGTGTGTTATGTTACACAGCTCCACAAGATACACTGGTGTCATATTCAGTAGAGAATAGAAGCTGGTATTGGGAACTACTT
This sequence comes from Urechis unicinctus, assembly GCA_034190875.2. NCBI lineage: Eukaryota > Metazoa > Annelida > Polychaeta > Xenopneusta > Urechidae > Urechis > Urechis unicinctus. The sequence continues at coordinate 28,675,716 of CM067347.1, forward strand.
CCTACAAGCGATGGCTCCGCGTGTTGCAGGTGCAGAGGACGATCGCCAAACAGATCCACCTGTCACGCAGCATCGGCAAGGGTCGGTATGGCGAGGTGTGGAAGGGCAAGTGGCGTGGCGAGAACGTAGCCGTCAAGATATTCTTCACGACGGAGGAAGCTAGCTGGTTCCGCGAAACCGAGCTCTATCAGACTGTGCTGCTGCGCCACGATAACATCCTCGGTGAGTTGATTCCGCCTTCATCATGCTCTCTACCAATACCAGGCCCCAACATCATATGCTTAATACTGCACCTGGCACGTGCGCATCCATGTCCTAGTATTTATTCACTATTGATTAACAATGTTTTTCAATGTTTGCATTTAAATGATCGTAGTTGTCCAGACTGGTCTCTATTCTCATCCTTCCCCTAAGTTGGTTGTCGCCCTAGTCTTCTGCTCTTGTGTTCGACATTATGTTCTCACTTGATAATTATTCATCAATATAGCATCATATATCGTGGCCTGTCTATAACTGGACCAAATCTCTGTCCCCTATGGCTGGTACAGAATGGTCTCCCTCGCTGTTCTCACTTCCCTTCACTTATTCAGCATCCAAAACACTCTGCCACTGTATCCCTCCATACCAGTGTAACTTGACTATACACCCACCCAGCCCCTAACTCTAGTTGCAGTCTCCTTGGGAAGACGTCCTGGGTTTGTTTTCTCCTAACTGTGATAATATACAGAGCGGGTGTGAACTTGACTGACAGGCTTGTGAAGGGGACTCCTGCTGATTGTCTCGGCTGGCTTTTCCCCAGTTTTTTCCGGCAATTATTACTTGTGAATGTCTGAGGGGATGCGTTTGCTTTTCACTACAGGCCGAAAATAAAAATGTCCGCGCAATGACTTGCTTATGAAATTGATAGGGCTGGGTGTGTGTCAAAATAAATCAGAATAATGGGTGTAAAGGTGTTGGTGGAATGTAAGGTGATCCATTGAGGATGTATGCGATGTTTTAACGAGGACGAGCAGAGGATCTGGCTGTGAGTTTCGTCAGTTCGGGTCCCACGTGGATGGAGCAGTGTTAACTGGTGGCGGGTCAGTATCTCGATTCCGAATCCTATTGCGTGGTACATAAAACCACCATCCCACGGGGGATCACATGGGTTATAGAACCATAACCACATGGAGATCATATGGTACACAGAACCACAACCACACGGAAATCACGTGCTTCATAAAACCACAACCACACGGAGATTATGTGGTTTATAAAAGCTCTGTGTACCCCTATGTTTGTACTAGTAGCCTTGTATCACGTAAAGATCTGTGTGTCCATATATTTGTACTAGTAGCCTTGTATCACATAAAGATCTGTGTGTCCCTATGTTTGTACTAGTAGCCTTGTATCACGTAAAGCTCTGTGTGTCCCTATGTTTGTACTAGTGTCCTTGTATAACGTCAAGCTTGCGAGGCCGTGTAATTCTCTCCTCCCCACCTGACCCTGTGACTAGGCATAATCAGTGATGACGCGCTTTGCCCCCCACCCCTCAGCTTCCCGCCGCGGTTGCTAACCCACCTACCTATAACACTCCCCTCTCCTCTTTCATCAATCTGATCTTTTACTGATTTCTATAGCTCCACAAAGGCATCGGTCTGGCAGGCAAAAAACGAATCACTCATACACAATCCACACTCTCATCTGATCTTAAATCTCTGCCTGTCTGTTGTTGTTGCTGCTGCTGCTGTTGTAGCTAGCTGCGGCCATCGCATCCCGCGCTACCGTGGGGGCCCGTTCCATATGACTGCAAGATGTCGTAGATCAATCGCGGGTGTGGGCGAGCTGACTGTCAGCGGCCCCCATCTCCCGCTGTATCACAATCTCACCGCTTCTCTCCCTCCCCTCTAAGCTTCCATGCAGCAGCCATTTCTACTGATCAGTTAAATAGGAATCTTTCCCTGTATTGAGACGGTTTAACTTGTGTTTACAATGCACCTAACTTCCGCCCATGCGCAGCAGCAGCAACAGCAGTATGGCAGCATCTCTGCCAAGCAAGCGTTCTGCCACGTTAAAGCTGTGCCAGGCGTCGAGCTTGTGTAGTCTTTGTATTTGCCTGTGTTCTGGGTGGTGGCGTCGTGAGGGTGTATTGTGAGAAGCTGCTTCCTACTCGCTCGCCATCCTCTTCTCCATCTCACCATCATAAACACATCCCTGCCTCCTCCGCCCACGTCAGCAGCATCCAGCTCCGCCCCAACTCCTCTAGTCGCGTTCTTGACGAGCCACATTGCACCTTATGCTAATTGATACATTTGGAACAGATTCACTTTCATCTGTGCAAAGATGGTGCTCACCAATTGGGAGCAGATGCATGGTAAAACGCACACGCGGCTCGCGGATTCTTTGTATTGAGAGTCGCGAATCGAAGTCTTTTCTCTGCTCGTTGGAACTTGCGGCTAGAGCGGCGTTGTGGATTGAGTAGGTGTGTTACCTGATGCACCCAGATAATCAAATAGATGGTACCTGATGCACGCAGCTCAAACAGATAACTGATGCACCCAGCTCAAGTAGATAACTGATGCACCCAGCTCAAACAGATAACTGATGCACCCAGCTCAAATAGATGGTGCATGATGCACCCAGCTCTAACAGATAACTGATGCACCCAGCTCAAATAGATGGTACCGATGCACCCAGCTCAAATAGATGATACCTGATGCACCCAGCTCAGATAGATGGTACCTGATGCACCCAGATCAAATAGATGGTACCTGATGCACCCAGCTTTTGTTGGTGGTACCTTTTGCATCGAACTAATATAAATGGTTCACACAGATTATGTGGATGGTACCCGAAACACTGGGTTTATGTGGATGGTACCCAAAACACTGGGTTTATGTGGATGGTACCCAAAACACTGGGTTTATGTGGATGGTACCCAAAACACTGGGTTTATGTAAATGGTACCCAAAACACTGGGTTTATGTTAATGATGTGTTCGCAGAATCGCTGTGCGGTGAGAAATTGATGTGGTTTGGTAGTGTGCTTTCATGCCCGTTTATGGAGAAGTATATTTGAATTGAAGTTGAAGCTGCATGCTGCCTGTTATTTCCATGGTGTTCCATGTAGTTCCATGGTGAAGATGCATTGTGTCGATGTGTTGAGCTGTCTTCATCCGTGTACTCTCTACAGACTCCGGACCATCTCTCCTCTCGTCCTTATTTCTCCAGACTTGCACGAGTTCATTTCATTTAGCGCAAACTGCATTCGGAGTTGCTGTCTCTTCCCTCATAAAAATTCTGACTCAACCAATCGACTGTCAAAACTTTCACACCGAATCACGGCCGAATGAAGGCGACCTGTGTTCGCATACTGTATTGGTTAAAAAATGGTAGGTGAAGCTTGCATCCCCCGGACTTGGCGGCGGTGGCGTCAGACGCAGACGTATTTTGTGGGTCTCTCGAGGTCTGTTGCTGTAATGCGGTGCTGTCGGCAAGACTGTCTTGACAAGAAACAAAGACAAGAAACTAATGCTGGTAGCTTTCTCTACTGGCCGCTACTTGGCGCAGCTCATCAGCGCCTTGTCGCCATGGCGATGTAGAAAGGAGCGAGTTAATTTCACGGTTGAATGAAGCTGTCTCGCCGCTATTACTGGGGAGCTGTTGGGATCAGTAGTGAGGGTGTAAAGCGTACAGGAGATAAATGCTTCTGCTATCTTCCTCCTGTGCCTTCCATTAATCTCGTCCGCTTGCCCAACAGAACTGGCCAATAATCGACCCCGTCGTTCGGTGGTAGGGCATTGTTGACCACAGTGTTAGTGTCATCAATCCCTTGTCATCGTCATCATTACCGTCCTAATAAACCGACTATTGAAAACTATTTTCCTCATTTAAGTATTCTTTTTTTTTTAACTTTATTGCAGCCGTTTCCCTGTTGAATGTGGGCATCATAACGATTAAGAACGTAATGATTTTGTCCAGCGCATTAGTCGTAAAATACTCTATGACGCACGTAACTTTTACTTTACCCGGTTCTTTGAATCATGGTGCACGTTATGACTTACAGGGTTCATCGCCGCGGACATCAAAGGCACGGGTTCGTGGACGCAGTTGTTTTTGATCACGGATTACCACGAGCGTGGTTCTCTCTACGATTATCTGAAGGAGGAAGTACCGGGCGGCATCACCCCTCTCGAGATGCTCCGAATGTCTCACTCAGCCGCCTGCGGCCTCTCGCACCTGCACACCGAGATATTTGGCACCAGGGGTGCGTCTGTTATGATTAGTCCCAGCATTTCGTCATCTGATTGCATGCGTGTTATGGACATAGTCGTAACAATCTGTTTTTGTGTAAACAGGAAAACCTGCTATAGCTCACAGGGACATTAAAAGCAAGAACATTTTGGTGAAGAAAAATGGGTCGTGTTGTATAGCAGACATGGGTCTAGCTGTGAGGTTCCTTAGGTGAGTACAGTTGTAGCACCAAAGTATACAGGTATTTCTCTCATTCTGGATGATTTTTGTATGATATATACTTGTCGTGACTTGGTTATTTTATCACAGAGGACCACATTTCCCCTGACCTTTTACCTTTCAGTCATGTTCATTTGATGATGTCCCAGGTATCATAATGTATTCATGCTATGATAGGCTAGTTTGTTTGTTTTCAGTGAGTCAAACGACATTGACATAGCACCTAACACACGTCAGGGCACTAAGCGCTACATGGCCCCTGAGGTGCTCGACGAGTCCCTCAGTCTGCACCATTTTGATTCCTACAAACAGTCCGACATCTACTCATTTGGTCTTGTGCTCTGGGAGATCACACGTAAATGTGTCTCAGGAGGTAAGCTTGCCATGAACTTTTCTTCATTTTCCAGCTCTTGTATATCAACTACTTGACAGCTATTTTAAACTTGTATGTATGCTTACAATGAGACTTAAGGCATATCAATGATCCATTCATTGATGTCTCTGCCTACTGTTTCTGCTTTCTTACGTTGGTTGTCTTTAACATAATGACATTACATATGGCAAGCATCTGATGGAAATTAGTTGTCACTGTCCGCCTGATGATTTGCCTGGAAATTCCATCTTTTTGACCAGGTCCCCGTGATCTCACTCACTGATTGCAGGTATTGTCGAGGACTATGCTGTGCCCTTCTACGACTGCATAGGCAATGATCCCAGCTTCGACGAGATGCGTAAGGTGGTGTGTATAGAGCGGAGGAGACCAGAGATCCTCAACCGCTGGACCACGGATGAAGTGAGGCCCCTTCCTCTCATCGTCCTCCTTAGCTTCCTATAATACATACATGCTTGGAGATAGAACATCTTAATGCTAATATTTTATTGTTTATACTTGTTCAGTGAAACCCTGCAAAATGCAATTGTTGGGTTCAAAAAAATGTCTCTAAAGAAGCAGGATTGTAGTAGATGGGTGTACATCTGAAGTTGATAGTTCATTGCCAAAATAGAGGTCCAGTGGCTGGTAATGTTTTAGCCAAGTTCATATTAAATGGGGGCATGGAAAATTGGTGTACATTCTGTTTACGTATAAATGTGGTTATCTCTGTGTGATTATCTCTGTGATTCTTGCCATCCGGTGTAGCACTAGAATTACGTGCAACTCCTAGTCACCCGTCTCTTCTCAGTTCATGTTTTATGTTTGCTTACAGCATCTGCACGGCATATCTCGCCTCATGCAGGAATGTTGGAACCACAATGCTCCCGCCCGCCTCACAGCTTTACGTATCAAGAAAACCCTCGGCAAAATGGTACAGGGCGCCGAGATGAACATGAAAGTATGACATGGTGTGTCCTTACTGCTGTTGATGAGACGTGAATCGTCTGGACTGATGTAGCAGTGGTCAGGGCACAGTGGTGGCCTCTAGTGGGCAGACTTGTACTGCCGTGATTCCTATAACCCCCAGCCTGGCTTGCTCCCCGATTGAGGGAGCTGGGGAGTCGAGCTTTAGCAGGGACCACAGAAATTGTGCCAGGTGCTGGATGGCAGCAGGTGGTAGAATAGATGAGGCGCTGTAACCTGGTGATGTCATGGTGTTGTGTAATATCACTGATCGGGGGAAACCAGCACCAATAGCCTCCAAGCCATGGTCTCTACACGTGAGCTCGCGTGTAGGTGCAATAAACTGCAGCAACTTTAGTGTGGCACCTGTGTGTATGTCAGGCAGACCGCCAGGGAATTGTGTGCGGTCCAACGTAATGGCTGCCAAAACCTGGATTTTAACGGAACTGAACAATACCATGGTTGTTATGGACAGCACTGTGATTGCTCCTGAACAATTGTGTTGCTATGGTGATTGTTTGTGTTGCTAATGTACTTATTGTTAATGTTTCTATATGATCACAGACATGTTGGATACTGCTATATGGTGCAGTGGTGGTTGTGTGTGGGTCTGTGGTATGCTTGTACAGAGTAGTGTAGCAGTAGAGACAGTGTGTTTTCACTAGTAGTACTGGTTGTGTTCTTGGCTACATCCATTGGGTCGGGGGGCATACTGAGGGTAGTACTGAACTTGCATTCAAATAATGTACAGGAGATCTGTGTGTGATGTTGTTGGTATCTCAAGAGTATGTGGTGGGCAGAGCTTTAGAGTGTCCTAATGTGTGTGTGTGTGTGTGTGTGTGTGTGTGTGTGTGTGTGTGTGTGTGTGTGTGTGTGTGTGTGTGTGTGTGTGTGTGAACAGTCTGTGTATGATTTGTTTATGAATGTATTGGCTGTGTGTGTGTGTGTGCCCCATCTCTCTCATTGGTCAGGAGAAGCATGGTGATGGGATGGTGAGGAGGAAGCTCAGGATCCAGGGATGTTTACAGTTATTCTCTGACAACCACATTTTATCAACTCCTTGACCTTAAATGACATCAGTTTGTACGTGGAAGAATGATACCAGATATGGTGCTGGCACTAACGCTACATCTGAGCATTGGAAGAGGAGTCCATCACCCTGCAGGTTTTATTGTCAGATGTTTGTGAGGGGAACATTCTCTCTTGTTTCCTTTGTGGAATGTAAACTTACATAGTGACCTAACTCAGGTAATGTCAAATGGGGCTCGCACTGTAATTTGTGATTGATGGCGTACATTTTCCTTTTAGTTGTAGGAATTTTGTAGATGGTTCAGGGGTTTGACGAAGTGAGATTACGACCTTGTCAAACTGATTCCATAGCAGGATTTATATTGTGATGTGTTGCCTATGGGCTAGTGGGTAGCTCTGTTTTAGTATGTTGTATTTCCATGTTCAGTATTAATCAAGTGGTAATGAGGTCGTGTCACAATCCGGGTCAGGTCACAAATCCATACTCTCTATTTATTGCTTTTGTACTCCTTATTATGTCTTGAATTGTGAGATTGAGTACTGAGTTTCAAATTTTATCATGGAAATCCATTTGATATGATTGTCCTTTAATGTTTAAAATGAAATTCACACAAATACAATTCGAGTAAGATTGAGTTTGATTTGAGACTACTTCTTGATCTCACATGTTGTAGCATGGTGAAGAAAGGAAGCACAAGTATCTTGATTTTGAAGCCCATTGAGATTTGAATGTTTTTAACAAGAAATATGGCTGATGTATTTTCTTAAGTGTTGTTCCGTTGGAGCTACAGATCTTCCATACGTTGTGCCATGCGATATGATGAAGAAAATCTCACCCTGCCATTGGGAAACTGGTAATAATGCTCTGATACTGGTCTCTGAGGTCATATCAAGGTCACATCATAAGATGCCGATTCGTGAGATAAAGCATGCACAGTGTGTGGTGCCTGCTATGTATGTGTGTAGGTGGTGTGTGTGGTCCCAGCCAGCTCCCGGCATCTCCCCTCTCACACTCCTCACTCGCCTCTCATAGTCGACAATAAATTTATATGAAATAACCGATGCGTTCAATTATTCTTAATGATTTATACAGTTCATTTTGGGTAAATATGATCGGAGAGAAGATAATACATTTGACACTGAGCCAGTAAGGGGGGGGTCATGTTTCACTTCAACTTAACAGAACCAGAAATCTTAGATGAAATCAAATTTTGATTACAAAAGCAAGGGGAATGATTGTACTGCATAAGTTGAAGATGGAGTCTGGTTTTTGCAAATGTAGTTTCCAAGAGATCAGTTTCATTTTAGCTTAACTGAACCAGAAATCTAAAATGATTTTTATTGCCGATTATAAACAAGGCAGGTGAGGCTGGTATGCAGTAATTTTAACTACAGTACACCTCTAGCTATTAGGTCACAATTGAGAACTGGGATAAACTTTTCCAATTGTTTAACATTTTAATTTTGGAATGTCTTACAGAATGGACAAATAGAAAAAAAATTCTCAAGCAACTTTATTTGAGTTTTATCATAAGGGGAAATGAAAACATTCGTTTAATATGCAGTTAATTGTGAGGCTCAGTTCTGGGCACACATTGTTTGAACAAGATTATTCCTAAAACTATACACATACATGTGCATTGGAAGACCATGTAAAGTAGTGAAACACATTCTAATACCACTTCAAGTTTCAAGGGATACAAACTACATTCAATATACCAATATAATGATTTAAGGACCTGTGACTTTTTGTTGGAGCAAATGCAATTAAACTGCCTCTATAACAGGTGTTCCTCAGTTAGAAATCACTAATGTCATCATTAAATACAGGCGCAATTCCAACTACATCACAGCAACTAAACAAAGCTATGACAGCAAGCCAAAACAAACACCTGAAACAAGCATCAACTACACTCATAAAGTGTGATCAAGTCGCACTAACTCAGTTGGTGGAGCCACTAACCATGGTCATTGTGAACCTCATCACCAACACCACAGCATCTCGCAACTTGTTGTGTCGCTGTACAACTCCTCACCCCACATCGAAAATATTATCAGTTGCAGAACAATTCATGGAGTACTGGTAGATATCAATCTGTTGAGTTAATTTCCAATGCCCATTTCTACCTATTGAACCAATATGAGAAAGAATCCTGATACATCTCTGAATAAATTGGTTGAATTTGTTACAAGTATATATTATATATATTATTCCAGTTTAAAAAAAAAAAAAAAAAAAAATGACTCAAAATTGATGAATAAAGAAGAAACTAGCATTGATCGCTAGCCAGGAGCCTGAAGTAACAGCGCGGGACTTGGTGTCTTCGCTTTCATTTCCCCGAACAGCACTTACATTCTTCCAGTTGCATGCCTCTTACAGAAGGGCTTTCCAGCTTTTGCGTAAAAACTCTGTCCCTCCAAATTCTGCTGACAAGTCTGAGATGCAAATGAAAGGATTGGTTTTAAAGAAATGCATTCAGTGTCTGTAAGACAGGTGACGCTTACAAAAAGCACATTAGACAGAATATTGCAAGATGCATCATTGATTGATTGCAGACTCACAGAGCAGTTGAAGCACTCGGAGTGCCAGTTCTGACTGAGAGCCTCTACCCAGCGATCTCCAGGTTCAATGGGGAATTGACAACCATAGCACTTAGTCTGGAAAAGAGCTCCCCAGTCTGTCAATCAAAAGATCAAATATGGGTCAAGAAGAGACTAAAAATAACAAAAATTATTACTCAAAGCACTCCTTTAAAAACGAATAATTCTCATGACAATGACACAAGCCATGTATATATTGAAGATTGAATTTGTGCAGACCCTCCACCAGAGAATTAGACACATACAAGTGTGGAAATATCCCATGTAAAATATAGCATTTTAAAGTAAAGGGAAGCAGTGCCAAGAGATGGAACATTCAGTTGGTGAATATTTGAACATCCATCTACTCCCTGGATAATCACAATATCGCACAAAAGACACCAGTCACCTACCACATGCAGGTATGGTGGCTTATGTTGTACAGAGGGCATTCAAGGTCATATGGGATATTTGAAACAGCAAGGGCAAAGAGAGTATGGACCTCAGAGGCACTGTTGAATCAATGGTGGTTCATGCAAAGACGCTTGCAGCATGTACATAACCGTAATAAAGTTCACTGAGGGCTAATGTATAAAGAGGGTTTAGAACAACTACCGATGACATTAAGTAGTACCAAGAAGAAATACAAAAATCATTCCTTTAACAGCATATAATTATCCTATATATATAAAAATGTATATATATATATATATATATATATATATATATATATATAGATATATATATATATATATATATATATATATATATATATATATATATATATATATATATATATATTTAAGTGAAGGAATATCATATATGCCACTTTACTGCCTGCCGACTGACACTGCGTCGCCTTACCTTTGACGCAGTAGGCATTGCCATCCTCCGTGTGGAAACTGCCAGCACCAATGGGCTGGCGACAGTGGCAGCAGACAAAGCAGTGTGAATGGAAGGTATTCTGCAGCGCATTAACTACCTCCTGCGACCACCACCAACACACAAGCAACAAGCAGGTGGTTAGAACAGAAACAGTCGGTCTGCAAGACACTAACGTATGCAGCCCACGGTAACAGCACCAGCTAGAGTCTAGCGCCAGTGCAGGGTTAGCAAGAAGTAGCCAGCGCCACCTGTCAAAAATGAAAAAGCTAGCCTATGTTCAAGATACCAGATGAGAAAAGCCATATCTTCTAACATTATAAGGGGTCAGTAGTGAAACATGACACACTAGCAGTCATGACTACCAAATGCAATACAGTCCTGTGTAAAAACTGCACTACTGAAAGCATGTAACAAAGATGCAAGAGGCTCCTCGCACATCAGGGAGTTTATAAACAGATATTGATCTGGCTGAGTGGGGAATGACCCTTGACCTGGTATCTGTTCCAACTCCTAGATGACTGGTACTCTATTTTGTCCAATATAATAATCATCGTCTTTGGCTGATCATTGAGGAATATATTATTAACCGAAGGCAAATTGTTAAATGAATACAAAAAAAAACAACAAAGCCCATAGAATGTGCATTTAGATGAAATATGGCTGAAGAGTTAGTATTTACAGAGGCCAATGCATCAAGGACATTGAACAAGTACACAGAACATCCTCCTTCCATCACATTTAACATCCGCACATGCCTAGGAGACATACCATTCACAAACCCAGGCCATATACTTACATCATATACAAAACAAAACCATGCTGCTGCCAGACTACAGCGAGGAAACCCTGGCTCTACGGAATGACAAGGCGTCGCTATTAATGATGTGAGTTTGGGCGCTTCTGTTCGCGGGATTACCTTTGTTACAATATATCTTGCCGTCCTGGGCGTGGTAGGTCTGGCCAGTGATAATCTGCCCACAATGGCAGCATTGAAAACACTGCGGGTGATAATCGCCTATCTTGGTGGAAATCCTCTCCTGAAAGGTGGATTCACATGCCCCAGGTGTGATTAAGCAAGTGTACAAACACCAGTTCTCATGGAGGAAATGTATAGATATTGAAAACAATTAATGCTCTGGTTATAAATATTTGGATGGAAGAGTTTAATGGAATATCTGAGGCATTATCAAGAGAGGTAATCTGGTACACAGTATCAGGAGTTTCATCACCACCAACTCCTTACAATCATCATGGCATCACTATGCAGTGCTACTTTGAATCCCTGAGAGAGAAAAATACATAACAGGGCTGAAAGAAAGACTGGGACATCATTACAAATAAGACATACAGGTTATTAGTATAAGGAAGAAGAAGCAGCTTGATAAAAAATAAATACAACATTCACGATTAAAATGGCTGCATTTTTGGTTTATGCTTGGAAAGAATAAATTTCAGACGATTTTGTCAACTGACCCCAATGATGCTGTTGTTACATTTGCCGCAGCGAGGAGCAAAGTACTCTCTGTAATCGTTCTCACAGAAGAGCTGCCCTGCCTCCTCCACGAAGCCCACATCCAGCAGAGATTGGCGACAATGGGGGTTAGCGCAGACAAAGTGGGCAGGGCACCATGTCTTGTCCAGGGCTGACACGAATGGACCCCTACAACAATTGACGGTTATACGCAACACCACCCAAGGAAGTAATTGAAATATGGTTTTGCAAATGGATGAATCTTGTATTGCTGAATATAGTTATACATATATTGCATTAAACAAATATTATATATGTTGACTTTAGCACATAATATATATCCTCCATCATAAGGATTGGCAATTTCTTGGCACAGAAGGGAATTATGTGGATCACATTAAGCAAACTGGACCAGGTTAAACAAGAGACCTAATAGAGGTGTTGCACTGGGCACACACGGGCACACGTCCCGGTGCTGCGGGCATGTTACGGGCATCACCACGCTGACCCACTCTCATGTTACGCGGCCCTGTAGGGACAGATGGCTGCCAGCTGCCAACCACCTGACTGCTAGGTGGAGCTGCAGGTTTGCTGACTGGGGCACCGCCTGGCTTGCTGTACACAAAGCATGAGTCATAACGTGTCAATAGATTATAATGATAACACTCACACATCCATAAGCTTAAATCAAGCAGTAAGAGGTTAACCATGTGAAAAATGCACTCGTTTCATTGATTGTTGATTTCTCTGACAAAAGCAGCAACAACCTACCATCAAAATTGTGATACATCATAACGGATATTGGAGAGATGTCAACAACCCACATGCCAGATGGGCAATCCTGAAGCCATCAGTTAAAGCACACACCATGCTCACATAGTCATGCAACCCAATGACGACCTACCAACCACTAACCTTACCCATGTCCAGCTGGGCAACCACAAAATAAACTGTCATGTCCTTTTCACGTCCCTTACAATGTTTAGTGGACATGTAAGCTAAGGGAATCACAATGAAGGGGATATAATCTATTCCCATTACCTCATCATTGCAATTCTTGCACAACACCAAGATGCAAAAACCACACCATGCTCACATATCCCATCCATCCATGATAAGCAAAACACCTTTTTATAATCAATAGGGTGCCAAGAACCTCACAACTTCCTCAATCATTTCCTGCAGCATCAGTCCCACAAATCATTTGACATTACTCACTCCAGTTGTTTCTGCAACATTTGGAATGTTTTGGAGTGAACAGCTGAGCCTTTATCAGTTTTCTCAGGTGTCGGGCCTTTGTCTTCCTCTTGCACAAGACGGAATGTTTCTGACGGATGGTACACCTTCTTGCCCTGTGCCTCAGTCTCTTCAGTCGGTTGAACAGACTGAGTGACTTTCAAGGCAGCTGATGGAATCAATATTTTCTTACGCTCTGTTTGCTCTATGACCGTGTCATTTGCTCTGTTTGATTAGTAGACAAACACACACAAACACAGGTATGGTTACATGCATGACTACCAAGATCAAGTTCCTCGGTATTGGGGGAGCCTAAATGACAGCCTTTAGGCAAGATAAAAGGCAAGGAGGTGGGCAAAATAATGGGCAATGTCATGGGTAAAATAATGGGCAATGGGATGGTAAAAACAGTAAAGCAAGGTTAGACAAAAGGTGAGAATATCTGACCTGGTAGATTTATATGTTATTCATATAAAGATCTAGCCACACAGTGCTCAGGAAGCCTGACCGAAAACCTTCGGGCAAAATTACAGACAAAGTGATTGGCAAAGTTATTGGGAATCAGAAAAGAAAGGTTGGAAGAGAGGTGGGAGAGTAGACCACAAACATCAAATCATGCTCACGCAAAATACAATAGAATACAGAGTGCATGCTCAAAATGTATACCTTGACCACGGAGGAGTCGGATCTGGAAATCAAGTACAATCATCTTTACACAAACCATCACACATCATAAATATACAAAAAAATATATAATGACAATTACCCGGACATAGTTTGCAAAATATCAGATGCTTGATCATGGAACGTTGATTGAACATTCTGGCCAGAGTATAATCCTATTGGGGTGTTGTATTGTTTATTAACAATAGCTTTGGCAGAAACATCAGCAGGCTTTTCAGGGGGAGTAGGTTTAGAGGGAGGCTGTGGGGACCTACGCCCCATGGCCAGGGAAGACACATCTGCACAACATGAAACATAGACTAAGACACACAAGCATCCATTGGTGCCAACAGGTCTGTTAGCCATCACACGGATTTGGCAAGGAGTCACAATTTGATTGGACAGGAACATCAATAGTTTATCATCAAAGATAATCTTTTGATTTATTAATAGTGGGTAAAACAATATACATGCACTCAAATGTGACTAGATTTAATCATTGCAAAGTAGTCAAGCACCACAAACAACAACTAACCAACTGGCTCAAACAATGACATGCAAAGTATTTTTACCTTCACCGCTATCTATCATGGTTTGCAGGTTTTAAACGAGCGGGACTGCATGGCAGGATTAGTGTACCCCTTATACTGGGGCGAGTCTCGGTCACTTGGTTGCTCTTCATAACGAGCACTTGCTTTCACGCCAGAAGGAACTGTCTGGGTTTTGGGCACTGATTGGGGCATAGTTTGAGAGGATGGAGGCGGAGCTTGTGGTAGGGGCGGAGCCATATCAGAAGATGGGAGGTCGTCTTCAGGAGGTGGAGGTGGTAATGGTGGAGTGGTTGGATCTGGACTTGACAATGTGATGGGTGGTGGTGCAGCACCAGTTGTCACAGGAGAATAGCTGCGTCCTGGGGCATTAAAGCTTTTGAAAGCCACAGGAGATACTCTAGTTGCGGTTGATTTCTGGAAGGGCACTGGGGAGACATTTCTGGTTGATAACAGACTGTCACTTTTGTTAGTAATAGAGGGGTGAAGGGCATGCTTTTGAGGCGGGGGAGCATTCTCCTCTTCATGCACAAGCTTTTGTGGGTCAGAAGAAACTGCAGCTTCTTCACTACCTGGTTGTCTGAAACACACATGAAAAAGGTGATATATATTTATGAATGAGATACAAATAAAAGCACTCCTGATTTAATTACTTACAGATATCACTATGAATATATACAGATCTGTTACAGAGTACAACATTAGTGCAGTCTGTCCTATAAACATCAAGTGCGTAGCTCTTATGCAACTCTGCTTGATTGCACCCTAATCTGTTTGATTCTGCACCAGTGGTGCGTTCGATTGTGGTTGGATCGAGACAACTATGGCTGACCTACCCAATGCTCACAGTGGCAGTTTGATCAGCCAAGGTGTTCATGACATTATCGACAGAGTACATGTTGATGGGGGTGTTGTACTGCTTGTTGACGGCCACAGGGAATGTGCTCCCAGGACCCCCGGCTCCTGATGGGGGGTTGGAAGTAGGCTGCTGCACAAATAAACAAAGCCATATTCATGTTATCGTCGGGTAGAGCAGGAAGTGAAAGCATTTGCAACAGACCCAATAAATTTAGTTCATTTGCAATGGGAAAGATATTGTTTTAGGGCACGGAGCAAACGCATAATTTTTCTTTCCAGGATTTAACAGTACATGGATATTTAACACAACCCATGGCAAACCTTTCAACATCTTACTGCTAACAATTAGTTCACCAGTAACAGCTAATGGAGAAGAAATTGCAAAAGAAATCCATGATCCAATCCCTAAAGGATATCATTTACATTTAAATGGATACAGTTTTATAATACTGGGTCTCAACCACAAACGGCCATCAAACGACTCTCTAGTTAACATTGCTTTTATGACTCAATCTATTGCCTGCAGCGTGAGATAGGTGCACCCCAGTGCTGCCCCCTGGGAGGAATCCATTATCTTAGCATATAATTCATGTTATCAGTCATGTAGGGCTATAAACAGTATTCCCTATGGCCCCATGAATGCCATTAATGAGGCTATCTATCTCTAGGCATCACACAAGGCACCAGCTGTCTCAGATCAGCTTCACTCATCGATGCTTTGTTGATGTTAGGGTATTTCCTGTTTGCTTCCGCTGTAATCCTCGTCTACCACGATAAAGCTGCTCTGTGTTATAGTAATACACAGACTTCAGGGTAAGCTGTTCCGAGAACCATAGCTATATGTTCATCTGAAGGTTAGGATGTACAGGTAAGGGTTAGATGGAAGGGCTTCTGACATACTTTGCGATTAGTTCAAGGCTGTATGCTATAAAATAAAAGAATGCCAATGAATCTGCTTGAGGATATTCCTGTTTGTGCAGGTAAGAAGAGTTAGGTGTCCCATTGAGACTTGTCTTAGCACACAGTGCCTTTGGATATATTTAGAATATATAAATGAATGTAAGTACAACATGATTTAACACAATGTGATCTATACCACCAGACCAATGCTGACAATGCATAGATTAATGAGAGCCACTTTATAAATGACTGATTCTGAATAATATGAAACATTAAGCAGCTTCCATGTGATACCATCAGTACATGGCCAGGAAGAAATATCCCTTGTTTGAAGTAACATTATAAGATGTAGCCAAATTGGTATTTATTAATTACAATGTCAGTCGATGGAGAAGAGCTTAATTCATTCTGTAAAAGATCAGAAGTGAATCTGAGAAGATGAACTGATGGGTGGAGTAGGGCAGTGTTGTGCGTTATACCTACACCTGAGGCAGAGCTGAGCAACATGAACAACTCCTCTATACACAGGTATAGTCAAACCGGCAAGCTATTGTTCGAGTAATAACCCGGTCAGCTGAAGCAGGTCAACCCGTAAAATAGCGAGTAATCAACCCTTATAGAAACCAGTTACACTTAAAATAACCCCCCCCCCCCCCAACCCGGTGCATGTGAATCAACCCCTACCTAACTCCGGCCACGACTACCATATAAACTAGGCATGGGCAGCGTGTATAGGGCCTGGGGCTGTCTGCGTTGACGTACGTATTATGTGTGCGTCGGTGTGTATGCATGGCGTACAGCTAAACCACTTCGAGGGTACACAGCGAGACAGCAGGGCAGAACATGGATTCTTGGGGGCTGCTCACATGGAGTTGCTCGAGCTAGCATGCTGCTGCTGCTGCTCCTAGTGCATGAAAAGCAGAGGTAGGTCAAACAGTTGGAGGTCGCTCTACAAGGTGAACTTGCCGACTCCATAACCTGCCCATCAGCAGACTTCTAAAGCGTATGTAAATGATGTACACGGTGATATGATAGCACCGGTGCATTTAACACCTCAGCCAGTAACGTAATAGGCCGCCCCGACGTACCAGGATTCACACGCTAAGCTAGTCAGCAATCAGCTTCAAGGATAGGGTTACAGTCGAATCCTCGTGCTACCAGGAGGAACAAATTGATTCATAATGTTGACCGCTTAGATCTGACAATGAGGCTAACTTAAATGGGCATAAGTACACGTACATAGCTCCATGTAACGAGATAAGGTTCCAATAATCCATGACAGCTCACCTAAGGCTTATATGAAACCAACACACAGCACGTCTTCTTTTTTCCCTGTCGGGTTTGGTATCGCTTTGAGGTTTTTTTTAACAAAAATTCCCTCCCAAATTCGTGCGTGCAACAAGTTTATTTAGATGCAATAATGTACCTTAAGGTATAAACTAAGCAAATATGCGACTGGGAGATTTGTAGCAACCACTTCAACAAATGTATAAATAGACCGATTATTTAGTATAGTAGACTGGAACCAGAAAAGGATGCTCCTCGTGCTGTCGAGGAATACGCACATTTAACACAACTTATCATATTTATTGTAATGTGCTGGGTGAACTCACCTGAGGCGCGCCATAACCTGACGGGGCTTGAGCAGATTGCTGGGGCGCTGATCCTCTCAGACCACGACTACTTCCCCTAATCACACACACATGGCACGCGGGGTTACAGAAAACAAGGAACGACACTGATGCTTACAGTGCATCGACAGAGATGAACCCATGACGAGTTGGCTGATGATGGTTTGGCTTTCACCTGCTGGAGCAATAACTCCTACATTGGATGTTCGTCAACAAGCAGTTGTAATGATGCGTGTATTTGTTTTATATCGTGGTAAAGTATGCCTTCCACACGAAAGTAACACCATTACGTAAGTACAAATTAATCATTAAATGGAGCCCAGGAGGAGCCATGCGTAAAAACAATCATTTTTGGATTGTTCGCAATAAAAAGAATATGCGGGCGTGTACACGGGTGACCACGGGCACTCGAGTCATAAAGCGCCCCTTCCCTTTAGCTTCTAATATATTATAAGCCAGAGCGTGCCTGTGGTGGTGACAGCATTGACACGTGTAAGGCGATGATGAATTTACATAAGTAGGTCGCCTATAACAGCTGTATAACCCAAAACGAAGTTTACTGCGCTTTAAACCCGAGAATCAGTATTCCATGACAAATAGTTGCCGATCAAGAAGGTGGAAGCGACTTCACATTCCAGGACAAATAATATTGATCATACCAAGACCACGGACTTTGAAACGGTTCGGTGACCAGACTTATGAGTAAATACAGTGAGCGTCCTTAAAGCAGACAAGTAGACCAGGATCAACGGGTCTGGACCTCACGGATTTAGTCCTGTGAGGGCGTGTCATCACATTAACAAAGGACGTCCAGCGGGGCTATCACGGGTCATGCATGCCTCCCGAAAATTCGCAATAGAAACTGACATTACCATAAAAACATAATATCGATATGAAGGAGGCACACCCCCTCCCCGATCCCACCCCCAAACAGTCAATCCCACATACAAACCCCGTGTTCAATGTGGCAAACAAAGCGCACCTGTTTTCGTCTGAGTCAATCATATGCCGTTTTTTTTCAACCTCTCTGTCCAGTACATTTCAAGTACCAGCTCACAGGGACTTGAACGATATTCAGCGCGTGACACAATATGCTTGGAATATTGTATTCCGACAAAACGCAGACACGCATAATAAAATAAGGTGCGCACTCGAGACAGGAATTTAGTGAGCCACAAGCCAAACATGTCACATTGGCCATTGTTCTCGTCGTAACCCCCCGCACAATCCTCAACCGCCACAATCCTGATCCCGGAAACAGATGAAGAGCGAGTATGACATAACGTGGCAACAGTTAGACATCCCGTTCATTGGAACTTGAGACCACAACAAACTGGATCGTCTAGATGACAATCCTGAGATTGAGACCCCGAGGCGATGTCTGATTTCTAACATTGCGACCAGTCAGGCGAAAGAAATGTAGAGCAAATGGAATGCCTACGGAGGTTTGGTCCCAAAGTGGCACTGATTCTGATAAACATGTCAGCCATAATTGATGGAATTAAGCAAACACAACAGATGATTTAATTAAGCATTTGGACGGTAGGACCACTGCAACAGCTGTACCAACGTGATTTAAGGTAATATTGGGCAGAGGAGAACATATATGACAATTGCATCAATACACCTTAAATGTTGACAAATGTAACAATGTGGCAACAAGTGTGGACAGATTAAAGTGAGCCATATTACAGTTTCTAGTGCAACTCAAGAAATACTGGTGACATGTGTGACACTGTTACAAGTGTGGTGCACTGAAATACCTATGTGACATCACTTATAAGACATAAACACTTTTGTGATAGAACTAAGATTTAAACACCTAAGTAACCCAAAAAGACAGAAACATCAGTGAGACATAAACACCTATGTGACTGAACTGTGACAAAACATCTGAGTGAAATAACCCTAGACATAAACACCTGCATGGCATAACAGATGAGACATAGACACCTATGTGACAGATCTGAAATATGATAGAAATACATGAAACAACTAAAATATAATCACCTGTGTGTTAAAACTAATGTGTTATGAGAACCTGTGGGGCTAAACTAGCATGATATTCCTGCTGTGTGTGAGTAATAATATGATATGAACACCTATGTGACACCTGTGTGGGTAAACACCTGTGAGACAACAGTTGGGGTCGATGGGGAAAGCAAGACATGCACACAGTTGTGTATGCAGTACTGCAGCAGCTGCATAAATAAAAGTGTTGGGCAAACATAATATAGATTTGAATAATTGTCAAATGTTTAACCCAGAAATTTCACACTTGTTCCATTAATTCATAATTGGATATTAGTGATGAGTTTTACTTTTAAGATAAGATGAAGAAATTATTACCTTATCTTATAGTGTTTGTACCCACAATTATTCTATTTGTTCCTTCACAGTGTGTGAAAGATTCTCAAGCTTATGTTATCAACATAAACACTAATCACATCCTAAAGTTTAAGAATGGCATGTGCTCATGATGGATGGATGACTGAGTGAGAACAATAAGTGTTCCACAGTGACAATCATAGTTAAGGAACTAATGCATTACTGTCTGGTTGCAGCTATTTTCTTAATTTACAATTATCAAGGCAATATAAATATATAAGTTGGCTGCATAGTGAACAGAGATTGATAAGTCTGACATGCAAGCTTTATCGCGTTAGAGTCCTGTTTGGGGAAACATGCGTTAAGTCCTGACCTTTCCAACTCGAGATCTAAGGAGTTTCCGCACTGGATGATGGATTGCTGGGCTTGCTTATGGAGCATCCCTATGGTAGTTGCATTCCCTATTTTCACAATGGTATCGTCCACTTGTAGGCCACATTTTGCTGCTAAGCTGCCGGGAGAAACCTGTGGAATAGTCCAAAGCAAGGGGTGTAATTTCAGTAAGCAAAGTTAACCATTGGCACACAAGCCTAGTCTATTTCCTTTTAAGGAAACTAATGGCTCACATAAAATCACAATACAACCATAATAGCGAAAACGGGTGAGTTGAAATACAATTGAAATTCATAGTCCGAAAGGAATGGGCAATCGTTCTGGGTCATACTCAAACGATGACATTGTGCAGGTACAAACATCAGAGGGGTTTATCAGTTTATTTATAGCACAGGCGGGCCAAGCCGGTACGTCTGTCTGATCGCCGGCAATGTTAACACCACCTCCATATTATAAATTTGAAAATCCAGAAGAGAAAAACGCAGTTAAAAGCAGTTATAGTATAATCAACAACAGACTGACAGATCAGTCAACTGTCATGCAGTTTTAAAGGCAGTTAGGGTCTGAAGTAAAAATAACTGAGAACACAGGTGTTTCATCTCCCCACCTTTTGAATGGTCAGCGGTGCCCCAAAGTCCTTTCCACCGTGAAGACGAAAGCCCCAACTTGTTGAACTGTCTGTTCTATCAAGTTTGGCACTCAATGTTAGAGTAGCCATCTTGACTGAAATCAAGTATTAACCACACCTATCCTCTGCCTTTGAGCCGGACCTCTGATTCTCGGCCGAGTTGCTCTATTTCCTATTTTGAGTCATAAGTTTGCACACGGCACTTATGTTTATATTCGCGTCGAGATTTCCGTTCAAACACGTGGTTCCTGCCCGATGTCAACAACTATCTCAGGCACGCCCATCTGACGGATTCGTTATGATTTATTGTACTGATCATAATGAATCTTACTGTTGGGAGTCGGTCGAGCAATGCAACACAGTTAAATATCATTATATTGCAATAGTTTGTTTATAACGAATATATATGGATTCCGACAGTCATAGACAAATATTACGTTTAAATACAGCTTGAGCCCCCAATGAATGATGGTATACTTCTCAAATGGTAACACATTCCCAACAGTCAACACTGCTACACACAGGCTTCAGGTTCAATAGCATAGACAGACAAGGAAAGGTTCACATTAGACCGAGTAATGAGGAATACTGCTGAACACAAAAATTGTCTCTTACGAACTGCAAGAAAGATTGGGTATATATCAACAGCTAAGTGCAAATCTACAATGCATATACCTACAAGTGTCTTACTATATGATCAGTGAAAACCCATCCAGGTCAATTGAGGAAGTCTGGTGTATGTTTGTATCTCACCTTATACTTTACACAGTATTTGTAAATTGTAACAATGGTTGGTGTAGGGCTGACCATAGCATCCACAAGTTACAACAATACAGTATGCATAATCTTATGAACTTAAATGAATCACTCAATATGATATGAAAACATATTTCAACACTAACATTTATGTTTTATTAACATTACAAAGGTTAGACAAATGCACACATGAAAATATAATGTGCACACATTGGATGATACACCAGTGCATTTAACAAATGAACAAATACACCAGTCTAAGGATTTCTATCCCAAGCGTAGGTCAGGCAAAGAGGTAGCAGTACGAACAATACATTTATTGAGACACAATACCATTATCATGATATATTTTGCACATCCAGGCTATTTGACTGCAACACAAGAAAGAGAAGTCAGGTTTCAGGATGGTCAAAAACATCCACTGTCCCCCGTACTGGTTCAGGTACATGCACTCCACACTGCATGGCTATCATGTCTATCACCTCAATTGCCTCACTGCTC
The DNA here is from genome assembly GCA_034190875.2 of Urechis unicinctus. Classification (NCBI taxonomy): domain Eukaryota; kingdom Metazoa; phylum Annelida; class Polychaeta; order Xenopneusta; family Urechidae; genus Urechis; species Urechis unicinctus. The sequence goes on from CM067347.1 coordinate 28,697,910, forward strand.
TGGAGTCAAACATTCAGATACAGGCAGGTGTTCACATCCATTTAATCGGTGAGATTTTCTAACAGCTTGAGCCGTCCCTTCTCATAATCATCCTCATCGACATTGACTAGGAGCTTGATGGCTTCATGTCCCACAGCCTGCTTCAGCGACTCTGCAACACAGCACAAGTAATGACTGACTCGAGCTATCTAAGTGACTATTTGTAATGTTCACTGAGGTCAACAGTCCAGTGACATTCAAATGACATGTCAGAATAATGGAGGGTGCTAAGCTGTTAAAGTGATGATAGGTTCATAAATGCAATGACGGAAAAACACAAGATAAAAATGTGAGAATTATTAACAAGGGTATGAGCAGCGTTGATGGATGGGTGGACCAGTTACATTTTCTATATTGATCATTAGAGTTGGCAGAATTTCACTCTGCATATTGCTAATGATGCCATAAAAGTAGGATATATCATCATTGTGTGTGTGTATGCATGCAAGATGGCTTGGGGAATGATGGTCATTTATTATCTGTGTTTCCCCCCATTGATTCTTATGGTAAATAATATTTGAAAAAAGTGTAGTGGTAAACATGTTTACAAAAAAGTTTTATACAAAGCTTAATAACAACAATCTTATAAATCACAGGTGTGTAAGAAACTACTCACCTGTAATGAAGACGCCTTTGAGAGCCTCAAGCAGTGCACCGTTGATATAGTCTCTCCAGAACGCATCCAGGTACGTCAACTCTGAGAACTTGATGTCACAAATGATAGAGCCAAGATCACGAGATTTGAGGATGGTGTTGGCTTGTAGGAATTTCTCAAACTGTCGCTCTATAAGGTTGGGTTTGTTGGAATGAACATTGCCTTCTAAGGCTGAGTCATGGTGACAGTACTCTGCTCGCACACGTAGTCGTATATCTGATCCAACACACACATAGAATCTTGCTATAGAAATCATGTAATTATTTATTTTCAACATTTGGCCTTTATGTCAGCACATGCAGGCTGGATATGGCAAGTCTGGTTACCATGCAAGTCACAACTTGTGAAACACCAAATAAAAGATTTTGGGTCATTTTGGGGAGAGCAGTACCATTCAGTCTTAGCTTATATATCGATGGTGCCTACCAGATGATAGAGTAGACACACTGGTAAATGTTCAAAGAAAAACTTGCCACATTCTTTCAATAAAACTTCAATAATTAAGACATTTCAAAGGTAAAAAAAACACTATCAGGTATCGAGGCGGTGGTCAGCTTAGAAGTGGCAAGTTCAATACACATTGTGGAATAGTTAGTTGACAACCAGTCCAGTGATGATTCAGGTATGCTGGCAAAAAGAGGCTCTTTGTTACAGGCTTATATAAACTAGCAGGGCCAACTACTGATGAGGCAGAGAGCAAGTGATGAGGGTTTGATCATGGATAATTCATTTATAAAAATGACATTCTTTAGATTTAAAGATTTCCTCTCCATAAACAAGTACATGCCATAAATGACCTGACAACTAAATTTGGCTGAAGCTCCCAGATTTTAAAACTCAAAGGCTTGGTTTACCCCTGGAATAAGTCAGCATTATCTTGTCCCAACCATGCCCTGCATCGTTACCGGCCATTTGTTGACCTGAGCAGATGATAACGAATCTCATATATAACAGAGCTAGATATTGTTCTGATCACTTACCACAAGTGACTTTCTTCTTGATTTCTGCCATGGGTGCAGTGTCCTCCAAGTGACAACTGCTTCCATTGACTTTTTCAGATTTTCCTTTGATCTTCCTGCGGCTAAATCTTGTTTTCCGTCTCTTTGCTGGGGAAGGTGCAAGAGAAGCTGAAGCAGACTGAAGCTGGATGCGAGCTGTGGATGCAGATGCTGAACCACTGTGACCTGACCCACCTGCCTGACCTGACCCACTTGCTTGACCAATTGAACTTGTTTCATTTGAGCTTTCCATGTGATCATAGGACCTTTTGAAAGGTATGATGGTGTTCGATGTTGCAGTATTCTCTAAGTATTCATCCACAGGGTCTGCATAAGCTGGAGAAAAGAAGTGAACAAAGCATGATAAACCCATATAAACATGATGAGGCATATGAAAAGCTAGAGAGTAATTTAGAAGGTCCTTGGCATTAACAAGATGCATCAAATAATGGTTTATCTGTAGTGGATGATGGATTTCATGCACTGGTTTTCCTTATGCAACAAACTGGACATCATGAAGAAATTAACTTTGGTGTTAAAGATTGGTCATCATACAAAGGCTCTTCACCACTACAGCAACAATGATTCAGTTGAATACATGCAACCTCATAACTGCAGGGGACTAAAATGATAAACAGTCTCTGCCTTGTATGTGTTCTAACCTAAGATTTAGCAGAACTACAACATCCATCAAGAGAGAAAAATTAGGAAACTGTTATACACACACAAACCATTTAGGCCGTTAGACCCACAGGCCGTTTCTATTGACATTGTGACCTACATCAAGGACATACAGTCTCATCAAGATGACCTATGTAAAACATGATAATTTCTCACAAATACTGCTTACTTTACCAACGAGTTAAGTTCCACTGTCATGGGTTACCAGGCAGCACAAACCACGCCCTATGAATGGCAATATCAAGGGTAATAATACGTCAGATAACTGAATTTGTGAAGTTTAATGCCACAACCTGGTCGGGGTTTCCGTAGGGTCACCAAATGGATGAGGTCGTGACGTGTAACGCATTTTAACATCTCCAACACATGTCTGAAGTTTGTGTCGTCCACCCAAAATAGTTTTTCCAGAGCAAGAAAAACAGAATATCCATCTTTAATTTTACTGAGCATATCGCAAGTAAACACGTTGGTGTACATAGATTTTAACGTCCTTATGTCTTTTTGTGTGAGCTGGTCCCCTATAATTCGGAACATTTCATGCAAAGTGTATAAATCTCCACTACAACTGGAGCCTTCAGTGGGAGATCTTGTGGAGGCAGCCATCTTAACGAAGTAAACGGAAGTTTGCGATGAGAACAGCAGCAGTACTAAGTCGATCATAAGGATCTGATCATAACGTACAACCTATATGCGCAATATACTGGTATGCGATCGGGTTAAATACATTGCACAATTTATTGTGTAGTCTTTTTGCGCAATGTGGTCGTGAATCACGTACGAAAACTTCGTTTCACTAGTCACCACGCTGGTGCACCGCTTGAAGTCACCATCGGTTTTCTGTATCCCATCCTCTGCGCTTTATAGTTCGTTTTTAGTTAAATCAATGTACAATAGACGTCTCATGACAATTTCATTGAATACTCTTTATTTGTCCTTATAGCATTTTAAATCGTTAACTGAAAAGGAATGCATAGATACATGGTTAGAGATGTTCGAACGACCTGATACCACAATAAAGCCCCAGTCTATTCCATTTGAGTCATTGTTGTCTGACAACAGAACTGTTCGAGTTTTGTGTACTCGCTTTGGGTTTAGTTTCGTCACATATAAATATTATTGTTTTGAAAGTAAATGAGTCTTACGACAACGGGTCTGCCCTGTTAATTGTCAGCAGACCCGAGCGCCATGTTGGTCATCATGGGCTAGACTTCATCACACATCATCATTGCTGGTTATTTATCATAAATGTGTGTTTTACCCAATGCAGTATATTCTGCAAAATTCCCCGTATCAAATTGAATTGAAAATTGTTTAGTGGAACTAACTTTCTATTTTGACGGGATCGTTTGCTTATTTTGGAAAATATATAGCAAGTTATTTATTGCATTGAAAGAAATATAGTTGTTGCCGCAAAACCTGTCTTTGAAGATCGCAATCATAAATTTCAAATATGTATCGCATTGGTATATCGTCGCATCTAAATACATAAAAAGCAAAGTAAATAAATCAGATGAGGAATATAGTGGAACGCTTGTTCAAGTGTTTTCTTTTGTTTTATACTGATGCTGTAAAAAACACAAAGTCAGACAGAGATGATCTTGCGACCAATTATTTTTGACAATGTCATCGCAATCCCTACATAACTTTTTTTTGTAAGAACATTTATTAATGCAAAAAAATAATAATCAAGCAAGTGCAGTCAAGCAATGTCAAAGAAGCTAGCAAGAATCTGTATGCGATTCCACGGACCAATGCTTCTTACGCTATTTCAGTCTCTTTCAACTTCAAGTCTCCATAGCAATATTTCATTCACCTGCAACTAAATTTCTTTATGTTTTAATTACTTTTTGCCTTTTCCTCCATATAGTTTCATTCACTTCATTCTAATTTCATTCACCCTTGGATTAACCATTCACCAGTTCAAATGCACTGCAACAGATCACTCGCCAACAGGGCCAAGCATTTACGGACTGTCGTTTTTGTGAATCTATTCAATAACCCATATGCGTTCCTGATCGTGTGACCTCAAGTTAACATCACTATGAACCTCATCATGATCACAACATTGCATAGGATGTTAATACCTTATTTAAAAGTTAACAGCACGTCAGTGTATGTACAACTGCCTCAAAAGTATTTGACATGTTGCATGTTGATAAAATTCAGATTGTATAGACGTAGGTTTTAAATTAACATATTATTTTCGTAAGACTTCTGAGTTTTGGCAGGAGCTTCTTCTAAAAGTTGGAGAGAGATGTGTGGGGCCCAGTAGCCTGAGACTGAATGATGAACCAGTACCTCTACAATGAGCCACGTTATCCAAAGTCTCTTTGGACATGTATTTGTCTTGACAGTAATGTCCAGGGGTAGGTAGCACATGGTTGGCGGGGGTGGTGGGGGTAGTTCTGGAAAGGACATGTGGGTTACTCATGGATCAGGGGAGCTGACGTATACCGTATGAATTCAGCTGGAGGAGTTACAATGAGTTTATAGCTACATTGTATAAGACACTTTGGCAACTCTTCCTGCTGCGCACCAAGTCTGAGAGACGAACGTTATGATGAGAGAAATTATGTTGTCATAACGTTAATTTGTCACTACCCAGTAACCACGAAATGTTCTGGTGGGAGTGGGATAACGGATGTTTAAACAGTTACTGGTCAATTGCTTGGCAGCCCTGTTAAACCACATTCATTTATCATTCATTTAGAAATCGAAAAACAGCAAGAAAACCTTCACACCGCAATCGTTTGGTAAGATGCCAGCCTTCTGTTAGTGTTTCTGTCGTGACAAAGATGTGTACATAATTGACCAATGCCTCGGTAAAACTTGCAACGAGACGACAATTTCTACCGACTGAATCATACCAAAAAGCTTATAGCTACGCACATGGTAGGCAAAGAAACTCCGCCTCTGACAGCTCCGCGCTATTTACTACTTTCGATCTCTCACATCCGAGCTGTAGAGGCGAAGATTCGCTTGTGAAATTTTCGAACTAATTTTCGCTAAAAACTTTCAAACGACCTCAAAGCAAAAAAAAATAGTGACAAAATGCAAGATTATATCACAAAATGACACGAGGACTGTTTCTATTACTAAAGTATCGTACTATTGTTCTGTTTCCCCAAGGTGGCACCAGATCATCAAAACACCAGGGGCGAGTGCCTTACCTACGCACAGGGGGGCCGACCAAATATGTGAACACGCAACCAGTGAGCAGCGCGCTGCTTTGTCATAGCGTCTGTTAATATATCATGGAAATTTGTTATCAAATTGTTGGCGCAGTCGCCTTGACAAATCAGAAGACTCCATATCTTCAACATAGGTTGGAAGTGGAAGATCCCCCAGACGTGACGTTAGACGCTAAGCGTAGCTATACATTTTGTGATCATACGAGCAAGGGGACAGAGTGCTAATTAGTATTTCATTATATTCTATCATTCTTACATGGGAATTTTACTTGCCATTTCAAATAACTAACTTATCAGTCAGCTTTATAAGCAGTTTACTGATAATAAAAGTTCCTTTTTAATTTCGGATGACTCTACGAGAACGAAATCTCTGAGCTTTGCCATACCTGTCCTGACGATATATACGCTCTTTCATTTTTTTTAATATAATTTTTTATTTTGTACAAAAACTAGGATGCTACAAAATGTGAACACATATATACAGGACAAACTTGTTAACAAAAGAGTATAGATGTCTCATTTCCTAAACATGGCCGCCAATTCCCTTCGACCGGAGAGTCCCAGCTTCCACGGCGTCGATCAAAGCACCCCGAAGCCCCGCCTTCTCCAGCTTATGTAGTGCGTGGGCAGATGTCCCACCCGGCGAGCACACCTCATCCTTCATCGCCTCCGGGTGACCCTTCGTAGCCAGAACCATTTTGGCCGAACCCTGGATCATATAATCGAATAATTACTTACATACATCGCATTTCTCCCTGGTTTGGATGTGTCTAGATCACATTGTTGGTACTTGAAGTTGGGTTCGTGTTCGTGTACGTACCCGGAGAAGCTGTGCGGCAAGGCGGGTAGATAGATCTCTGTTCAGTCCCATCTTTACACCACCATCTGCCAGAGCTTGGATGATCATGTACCCCTGCGTTAGTATCAAGTTCAATAACATAACTATTTCACTACTCTCCCCCCAGAAGCAGTTTGAAGAGAGGACGTCGCCATTCATACTGATCATCACAATTATTACTACTTATGAGCCGGTACAAGATAATGACCATCACAATTATTACTACTTATGAGCCGGTACGTGATAATGATAATCACAATCATTATCACTTATGAGCCGGTACGTGATAATGATAATCACAATCATTATTACTTATGTGCCGGTACGTGATAATGATAATCACAATCATTATTACTTATGTGCCGGTACGTGATAATGATAATCACAATCATTATTACTTATGAGCGGGTAAAGATCATCACAATCATCCTTGCCAAGGTCATCAGAAGATAATCATTAATCATGATTGTAAGCATTATTATTTGTATTGTTCTGATATTAATTATGATAAAGATAATGATGGTTATTATCATTATTATTATTATTGTCACATTATCTGAGTTCCTCACATATGCGGGACCGTTGCCACTTAGGCCAGTAGCGGCGTCTATGAGATCCTCGGGTACTTCTTCCACCAATCCCACACAGTTAAACATCTCTGTCACCATGTCAACATCATCTTCATCAACTGCTGTACCCCGTGTGAAGACGCTGGCTCCTTCGTGGACGATGGTAGCAGTGTTCGACATCAGCCTCATTAACCGTGTGTTTTGAGGTAGAAGCTGGTTTATGTAAATGACAATGTAACATGCGTGCTTTTGTTTGTGGAAGAGAGAGAGTTCGAGTATATGAGAGACAAAAGCCAGAGGAAAGAGGGAAGGAGAGAGGCGAGACACAGAAGGAGGAGAAAAGGGGAAGGAGAGAGGCGAGACAGAGAAGGAGGAAAAAGAGGGAAGGAGAGAGGCGAGACACAGAAGGAGAAGAAAAGGGGAAGGAGAGAGGCGAGACAGAGAAGGAGGAGAAAGAGGGAAGGAGAGAGGCGAGACAGGGAAGGAGGAGAAAGAGGGAAGGAGAGAAGCGAGACAGAGAAGGAGGATAAAGAGGGAAGGAGAGAGGCGAGACGGAGAAGGAGGAGAAAGAGGGAAGGAGAGAGGCGAGACATAGAAGGAGGAGAAAGAGGGAAGGAGAGAAGCGAGACAGAGAAGGAGGAGAAAGAGGGAAAGAGAGAAGCGAGACAGAGAAGCAGGAGAAAGAGGGAAGGAGAGAGGCGAGACAGAGAAGGAGGAGAAAGAGGGAGACGACGAGAGAGTGGACGGATCGTCGTGGAGCAGAGAAGAGAAACGCGGTATAATTAATTATGGCATTATTAATTCGTTATTACATGTTTAATGCGGGGGCGTGGAAAAAAACACATACCTTCTCCATAGACTGTGTGGTGATCCCGGCAGCTAGCGAGATGAGCAAACTGGTCTTATTAATCACTGGGGCAACCTGCTCCATCAACTCTAACATGATATACGGCTTGACGGCAAGGATTATCACCTCGTTATGTCGAACCACTTCAAGATTGTCTGTGGTTGTCTCCACTCCAAGCTCCTAAGTAAACCCAATCACATGTTGTAAAACAATAAATAGATCAACTGATGTGCATTGAATGAGTAGTTGGCTTGATTAAGATGACAACACCATGAATTGATTGGTCACTACTGAATACTTACGCGCATGGCTCTTAGTTTACTCTTGTCAACATCGCTGACTAAAATCTGGGACGGCTTCACGAGAGCTAAAACACACAAGAGATGTGCAGTAGAATTTGTCGTACAGGACACTTGCTTAAACGGACACATGCGATTAACGATCAACTGTGTATACCGGACACCTGCCTGAAACGGACACCTGTTTATTACGGCCATGTGTATATACAGAAAACCTGTGTATACCGTACACATGTGTACAGCAGACAAATACCAATTTGGCCAATTGTTCAGTGTTTTCGCCTGGAGATCGGGTGATGAAACTGTCATGATTAGCATACCCGGCTATAACGGACACGCGCTGATTCTCAGGGACATCTGCTTCACACAGGTTTTCCTGTATGCTATCTCAATGGGGGGGAAATCCCAACACAAACCTGCGCTTTGTGCTCGTTGTCTACAAAGATACACCACAAAGAACAGCCAATATACAGATGATGAAACTGTCACCAAAAGCCGGTTCATATTGAGCTTTGTTATCGGTGCCCACTTGATAAAGGAGCTCTGATTCACAGGTGGGTGTGTCATGTTTGTGTTTCAAACTCAGTGTTCATTGTTTCATATTGCGGCTGTGTTTTGTTGCGATTTTGCAATACTTCAAGATGACTGAGTGCGAAACAAACAATGCGTCCGAATAGACAGCTGAATATGATCGATAACCAGATATTAATCTGTATGGTACATATAACCGCCGTTAAACACATATCACCAATAGATCATGTCGATATCAGCCATTTCACGATCCGTTTACTTAAAACATTCCCTCTAAAATGTTACTATTTCGACCATAATTATAAGCAGCTAAAGCAAGTTCTTTCATTCCTTTTCCCGATTGTGGTGGTCAATAATTATTGATCAGGTACTTTATATATCGAGGAAAAGGACTCACCTGACGAGATGAAGCCTTTACATAGAGCCTGTGTTATCATCCCAGACCCTATGAATCCGACCTTCATGCTGTGGTAGGCGACAGACGAGGTGACGGTGGAGGCATTGCGCGTGCCATATAACGTAGGTAACACGCTGCTTACCCTACAATGACCGAGGAAAGTCGATGGCCTCTGATAAAAACAGGTGCTGTTTTCGCATGCAGCAACTCCTCGTAGACTCTCTCGGAACATAAACCCCCTCAACGCAGACATGTTTCTAAATATTGATTGAGATTTACTCTAATACCGTTAGCAGTTGCGACTTGTGAAGTAGATATCAGATCTTTGTCTTTACGGTGGTTTCCATTTGTCTTTTTAATTCGATATTTAGAACAATCGATACGCCGGGGACCAATGATACAGTCGACTTTTCATTTAGAATGAAGCCGATATAAGATGATCTTTTATATATGGCAAAACATCATGCTAACTTTGGACCTCTTGATTGCGAGAACCACGTGCCTGCGCGAGCGGTATTGTTGTCACGTGGCCTTTGGCCTTTCTGGCGTCGCTCACAACAGTTTTCAATGGAGAAATACGCCATGTCCAGTCGGCCACGTGCTGTATCGTATCAGGTACGATAAACGCTCCTTGTTCCTTGATAAATTGCTTCTAGGACACATATCACCATTTTGTCTTGAATACTTATCACAGCTATATACGCACGCGCAATCTCCACAATAACCGAAATTTATATGAATTACCGCTCGCTTCAACGAGAGGTCGATTATTGGATCCTATCGTATGTTATCATTTACTTGGCCCGCATAAATCATATCTATGACCCCAGTAAAACAATCAATCCATCATTCGACCTCTATATTCACCTACCCACCACACTCATTCACTGTCTCAATCCAACACCCGAACACCCGAACCCCCAACCTAACTCTCCATCCAGAAACCAAACCGATCCACCACCCCCATTCTCTCTCTCCCTCCATCCACCATCTCTCTCAATACACAACCCAAACATTTCATTCACTCACTATCCAACTCCCCAACCCCGTTCAATCAACTACCCCACCCACATCATTTTCTATACACAACCCTGCCCTATGTTACTCTCCGATTTCTCTATTCACCGCCCAAACCCTTTCTTGACTTCCTCCATCATTTTCTCTCTCTCTCTCTCTCTCTCTCTCTCTCTCTCTCTCTCTCTCTCTCTCTCTCTCTCTCTCTCTCTCTCTCTCTCTCTCTCTCTCTCTCTCTCTCTCTCTCTCTCTCTCTACCTATATATCCACCACCAGGTCCTATCTCTCTATCCACCATCTTGCCTTCTCTATCAATCTGCCTTATCTATTAATCCACCACCCTGTCCTGTCCCTTTATCCACCACCCTGTCCTGTTAAACTATCCACCACCCTGCCCTATCTATTAATCCACCACCCTGCCCTATCTATTGATCCACCACCCTGCCCTATCTATTAATCCACCACCCTGCCCTATCTATTAATCCACCACCCTGCCCTATCTATTAATCCACCACCCTGCCCAATCTATTAATCCACCACCCTGCCCTATCTATTAATCCACCACCCTGCCCTATCTATTAATCCACCACCCTGTCCTGTCCCTTTATCCACCACCCTGTCCTGTTAAACTATTCACCACCCTATCTATTAATCCACCA
>CM067347.1:28716251-28728751 GCA_034190875.2 Urechis unicinctus
TCAAGTTTAAAAGAATTGTAAATTTATTATTTGCATTTTATGAATAATTTATTAGACCGCTCCAGAATTATTCTTTCCATTAAACTTGTCACTTGATGAAAAATGTTTTGAGGAGAGAAGGTTTGGTCTTAAAACCAATCACTAGACGCGGTGATAAATGGCTTGTGGTCCAATCAGTAGACTTTCTTTTCTGTGTACTCACAAGACAATGTTGCAGTGAGTGTAAAATAAGATTTGTAAATTCAAAACGCAATTCATTTATAGGACCTCAAATTTTTGAATGTTTTAAATAAACCATTCTCAAAGACCACTCTGAGTCTGCTTCATCAACAAATTAACATCAGCAATTATGAAACAATTAAATGAAGTTAGAATGCCAATGGTCATCTCTACTAGTCCTCATTCTCTGATGCAGAAGTAGCTGATGAGTCTTGAGAAGGGGTACCAGTAGAGGAGATGATCAGCTGGATGTCTTCTTCATCAGAGCTTGCTTCATAAGCAGGATCAGAGAGTGAGACATCTGGTTCTGTGTGGATAGTAGCTCGTGCTCGTGGACCGTACGACGACGCGATGTCAAACTTTTACCAATCATGTGCTGTCAGTGTGTTCAACAAACAACAGAAGTTCTCACAACCTTGGTTGTCAAAAACTCTGGTCTCCGTTAACATCGCACACGGCAGCAACATCGTTTCCAGGGATGATCGATCTCGCTGCGCCCTTGCTGGTTCGCTCTCCTCGCCCGAAGACCAGACGTCACTATTTAGAATAGTTTGAGAAACTGAGTAACGACCAGTCTACATTTAGTTCTGGATACCAGCTGCCTTCGTTTAATGATGTTACTCCCACTGGAAAGCAATGAGTTCTATGCTATTTACATGTGTGTTGCGTTTAATTTTCGGAGGGGCCAACATTAAAGAGGTCAATCTGTCATAATCAAGATTGGTCCTGTAAAAATGAAGACAAGCACACAGTCAACTGCTGTCTCACAATATTGGAAAAAGTAGAGGTACACATTGGGTCGGTGTATATCTAGGGCACCTGATTGACATTCCCTAATGACAGTCAGGGGCCCGCTTTGCGTAGAGTGATCCCTCCGTCAGCTTTTTAGAGCCTATTCCCTGGGCTATCTCTGACATTTTATCTTTCTCATATTCTGCATTACCCTTCCTTTATAGCAGGTGTGTATCCCTGGATAGTATCTATGAAATGCTTGACAGATGGTGCGATAATGTTCATACCACCCATCATATATGCTAGCAATGACATCAAGACTGCCAAACGACCCACAATGGTAACATCAATTACAACTTTCGGTCGGTGTTCCGCACTTAGCTTGTCGTTCATCAGCCGCAAAATCCTCTATCAACATTAACGCTATCAACATTGCTGTGACCCTTCCACAGTTTGCGCAAAAACATATTGCTCACTCCAAGCTTCAGAACAATTACATTTCGTTTGACGGTAATGTTCATAACACAATAAGATCTTCCCGCTGATGGGCGATAGTAATGATGAATGCTAAAAAAACCTCAAGCAATACTACTTAGTTGCATTAATAAGAGCTGCATTGGATGTACTGCTACATAGATACGTCATGGGCGGAATAAGAGAAATATCTGCTTAGTTTCAGGTCGATGTAGCCAGTGAATTGGTTCAATGTATTGCTGACTTTGTGTATCCGGAGCATTATATATATATATATATATATATATATATAGATATATATATATATATATATATATATATATATATATAGAGATATATATATATATATATATATATATATATATATATATATATATATATATATATATATATATATATATATATATATATATATATATATATATATATCTATATTATATATATATATATATATATATATATATATATATATGGCCGATTGATTTAACGACTACAATGCATCAGTAAAGCATCATCGTATTGTTAACCATAACCAATTTTAGTCAGGTGCGTTTGTATGTCATTCTTTTTTCAGCGAACTTCTTCTATGTAATTCGGATATTATATAACACTGCTTCGTCCAATCAAAACATTGTACAATTGTAAATTCTTTTCATCAACGCACAAGAAAGCACTTACGATCTAGATGTACAAGTTAGATACATTTAACTGCATCCAAAGTCTCATGTTTCTCTCACGATGCTTGTAGCCGCGAATACCGACTGAGAATACTGAATATTACAATATCCATGAATATCAAAAATGAGAAACAAAAGTGATACCACCAGAATCAGTGAATGTAATTAGGCGTACACGTGGCATTAATGAAATCTACAACACAAAGGCAGTTGATATAAAAAGTAATTCTCTTTCACTTCTTGTCATACAAATCCTCTTGGTACCTCTTTAGCTCTAGCAGGGTTATGTCGAAGCATATAGAATTTCACTTTACATGTAGCTCTGTTACCGAGACCTGGTTACCAAAAACAAAAGTCACACGAGTACCACATCATTCCCAAAAGAGTATGCTACTATTGCTATATATAACGAATATTTGCGTCACAGTTGTTATAACCCTGTCAATATGTTCTGATCTAGTTATTACGAACTGTTGTGTACGTAATAAAGAACATAAAATAGCAGTTTATAATACTGAATTGGAATTACCAGAGTGAAAAATCGGAATAAATGAATCATTTTGTTTTATAAGCTTTTTTGATTCCAATTGAAACTGCTACTTATATACACTGATTAATGGACAGCTTCAGTTTGTACAAGAAATATGTGTGACCCCCAATGGAAGAATCTATTCTGAAAACCCATCTTCTTGGGCAGTATTACTCTCATTCTTATATTACCAAGCACCGTCCAATTACAGTGGCCTTGGTGTTTCCACACTTAGATTCCTCTACGACTGCAAGGAGCAATTGTTTTTTTTGATAAATAAATCCACCCTCGCTTGTTTGTATTGCTCAGCAATTACGTGATGGTGTTCTCAAAGGAAACATTTGAACAGAATGGTGCCATATATCACATTGGCAACTAGCGAGGTTATTGCCAGTCCAACAGTGTTAGTAACAACAGTTTATCTGCGGAATGCAAGTTTTATTCCTTTTCCAGCAACCCACACTAGAGAAGGACTTGGATGATAGCTGTCAATAGACTCGCTGTAGATGAGCATTGCAGAGAAATTTATGGAAAACCACAAGCAACAGCATTCAAGTTATAAACACAACAGCACTGTGAAATTTCTTGAGTCCTACCGGTGCTGTCATTTATGTGTCTGACATGTGTGTGTGTGTGAGGGATGGGGGGGGGGGTGTTGCTGGGGGGAAGGGCGTCGGACAACAAAATCACGTCAGAATCAGATGTTTTGATGCAGATACTTGATGCTGGTGACCAAATACTGGTGGACAGAGGTTTTACCATTGCAGGAGATTGGCCTCCAGGAGTCAAACTGCTCATACCCCCATTTAAAAACAAATTAACAGGCCAATGTACTGCAGAAAAGGCAATTTACTGCAGTTAAGCCAATTTACCGCAGAACAGAGTATTCAGAAAAGATCTCTGTGGATCGTATTCATGTTGAGCATGCTGTGCGGGCAATTGAGGAATTTAGGATTTTAGAAACTGAAGTGAAAGTTGCAATGCTTAACAATTACGAAAACATTTTTAAAGCATATGCCTTCCTTCAAACGACCTTTCTATATATATACATATATATATACATATATATATATTTTATATATATATATACATATATATACATATATGTATATACACATATTTATATATATATATATATATATATATATATATATATATATATATATATATATATATATATATATATATATATATATATATATATATATATATATATTCATATTTGTATCCTCCGAGATGTACATGTTTTGTTGATACTGTTGAAATGTACCTCAACCAGGCCGAGCTATCATCGAAAACCGCGTTAGCATGTTTATCTAGCCTTATGTTATTCTGATTCGTTGATATTAATTTCACCATCGCCTAAAGGCAGGTAGTTCATATCTTGCTATGAATATGGTCAATAACCAATATAAATCAGACCTGGAGCTACCTGGGAGCGTTTTGCATTGTCCAGACGAAAAGGTCAGTTACAACATCAATATTTCAATGGTACGATGAACACTAAATGTCTCCAATGTCAACATTCAGCTCACACATACAGCAATGATGGCGTTAAGTAGACCGACTCCGTTATTTCCGAGCATGCATTGTAAGATCCCGCTGGAAAAAAACATTATCATCGTTTATATCACTGGTAACTCTGCTGTCTCTACCAAGCATCATGGCGTCGGGCGATAAGTAATTTGAGGTTTCTCGTGGTTGTCGTGGAATTTCAGCAACTCCATCTCTAGAGTAATTCTATTGCACAGGTAAAGAAGACCAGAACGTCGAAACCAATCATGATTGATATATCTTCAGTAAAGAATGTGCTCATACAACTAACTGCTGGGGTCCAGATGTTGGGATGGGTTGGGGTGGGGAGATATTCTCAATAGAGAATAGCCCTAACGAGTTTATTGTGTAAGCTGCCCCGTGTTGTTATGATTATATTTTCAATGCTTCATCGGCGTTTCATCAAAGGACTGTAAAAGTTAATATATTTCGTCTCATGAACCTTACGAAAGTAGCATGGGAGATGTAGTGAGGGCTGACCACCTGGTGACTAGGTTCTCTAGAAACAACAGTTGGCAGAAAATTATGGCAATTAGTGATAAGGCTGATGAGGTTTCAACAACATATTATTGCAACAGCATTAACGTCGAGAATCTATGTCTGAGGATTTTACTGTACCACGAGTAGCCAAATTATATGCGTTGCGTGCAATTTATCAGTTGCCACTATGTGTGAAAGGCGGCGGAAGCAAAGGCTCGGTTAATTCATAGACACACCGAATGACAATTACTCCGTTCGCAATGCAAGCAACGCTATTCACATCCAACTATTAGTGTAGATGTGCCCCGAAAAGATGCACATTATTGCCAAAGGCTTTCACAATCACATTGGCTTTTAAAATATACAATATTACGTTTGGCCCCAAAGCTCGTACTCCACTGGTATTTTTGCGAGGTAACAACTCGCAGTCTACCCATTACGACATACTTTTTGTACCAAGCCAAATATTTGTTGTAGCCCGGACCGTGGGTTAATCATGGTTCGGGAATAAACTAACCAATAATCAACAGCAAGAGACCTCGTCAAACAGTGTTTTTTATCGGTTATAAGTCGCTTGGTTGAATATATTCTATTAGGAAGATACAACCTATTGATTGGCAATGCAAGGAAAACGTATAAATAATAAGAAGACTCAACGCAGACTCCTGTGCATTAACAGTTTACATTGATGATTTAGTTACAAACGAATGGATTTGTCTGCCTAAGAGGTCAAAATTATGTTGATGCTGTCGGTTATATATGGTGTTATGCTTATCAGTCGTTTAGCATTGAATGACATGTTGCGAATATGTCAAGAATTTGCCAGTTCACATCATAGGACTCGTCGATAAGCTGAGTCCAAAAATCTTAAAACAGTTTTCTGCTTTGCATCGTTAACACGAATAAATGGCTCATTTTCAGAGGGCTCTACCCAGTCTTTATATAGTGTTGGGCATTTTTATCATTAATAGGACCAGCGTATCCATTAGCATGAGGCGAGGTTTATCTTAGATCAGTGTCTAATGACGTTTCGCTTGCTTCCTGCAGTCGGAGCGGGCAGCCGAATTACGAAATGTTAGATAGATTGCGGACCGATTTATTGTGATTGCATGGATTGTTTATGTGCTAAATATTTCGTAAACGATATGATGTGTCCATACAGACAAATTATTATGCGTCCGACAGACACAGGTTAATGAAGGACTATCGAGATTAATGGAGGATATTCAATGCATTACTATGACTATTGTGTAATTCATTCCAGTATCGCATATTAGAAGGAGAACATATGCACAGTGTCTTGCTGTATACAAAATTTCTTCCCAAATAAAATCAGCAAGGTGTTTCCGATTCTTGCTGGCATGCACGCCCACTACATTCCTCTTTTATGCATGATGTTTATATATATATATATATATATATATATATATATATATATATATATATATATATATATATATATATATATATATATATATATATATATATATATATATATATATATATATATATATATATATATATATATATATATATATATATATATATATATATATATATATATATATATATACATACATTTATATATATTGATGTAAAATGAATAATTTATTAGACCGCTCCAGAATTATTCTTTCCATTAAACTTGTCACTTGTTGAAAAATGTTTTGAGAAGAGAAGGTTTGGTCTTAAAACCAATCACTAGACGCGGTGATAAATGGCTTGTGGTCCAATCAGTAGACTTTCTTTTCTGTGTACTCACAAGACAATGTTGCAGTGAGTGTAAAATAAGATTTGTAAATTCAAAACGCAATTCATTTATAGGACCTCAAATTTTTGAATGTTTTAAATAAACCATTCTCAAAGACCACTCTGAGTCTGCTTCATCAACAAATTAACATCAGCAATTATGAAACAATTAAATGAAGTTAGAATGCCAATGGTCATCTCTACTAGTCCTCATTCTCTGATGCAGAAGTAGCTGATGAGTCTTGAGAAGGGGTACCAGTAGAGGAGATGATCAGCTGGATGTCTTCTTCATCAGAGCTTGCTTCATAAGCAGGATCAGAGAGTGAGACATCTGGTTCTGTGTGGATAGTAGCTCGTGCTCGTGGACCGTACGACGACGCGATGTCAAACTTTTACCAATCATGTGCTGTCAGTGTGTTCAACAAACAACAGAAGTTCTCACAACCTTGGTTGTCAAAAACTCTGGTCTCCGTTAACATCGCACACGGCAGCAACATCGTTTCCAGGGATGATCGATCTCGCTGCGCCCTTGCTGGTTCGCTCTCCTCGCCCGAAGACCAGATGTCACTATTTAGAATAGTTTGAGAAACTGAGTAACGACCAGTCTACATTTAGTTCTGGATACCAGCTGCCTTCGTTTAATGATGTTACTCCCACTGGAAAGCAATGAGTTCTATGCTATTTACATGTGTGTTGCGTTTAATTTTCGGAGGGGCCAACATTAAAGAGGTCAATCTGTCATAATCAAGATTGGTCCTGTAAAAATGAAGACAAGCACACAGTCAACTGCTGTCTCACAATATTGGAAAAAGTAGAGGTACACATTGGGTCGGTGTATATCTAGGGCACCTGATTGACATTCCCTAATGACAGTCAGGGGCCCGCTTTGCGTAGAGTGATCCCTCCGTCAGCTTTTTAGAGCCTATTCCCTGGGCTATCTCTGACATTTTATCTTTCTCATATTCTGCATTACCCTTCCTTTATAGCAGGTGTGTATCCCTGGATAGTATCTATGAAATGCTTGACAGATGGTGCGATAATGTTCATACCACCCATCATATATGCTAGCAATGACATCAAGACTGCCAAACGACCCACAATGGTAACATCAATTACAACTTTCGGTCGGTGTTCCGCACTTAGCTTGTCGTTCATCAGCCGCAAAATCCTCTATCAACATTAACGCTATCAACATTGCTGTGACCCTTCCACAGTTTGCGCAAAAACATATTGCTCACTCCAAGCTTCAGAACAATTACATTTCGTTTGACGGTAATGTTCATAACACAATAAGATCTTCCCGCTGATGGGCGATAGTAATGATGAATGCTAAAAAAAACCTCAAGCAATACTACTTAGTTGCATTAATAAGAGCTGCATTGGATGTACTGCTACATAGATACGTCATGGGCGGAATAAGAGAAATATCTGCTTAGTTTCAGGTCGATGTAGCCAGTGAATTGGTTCAATGTATTGCTGACTTTGTGTATCCGGAGCATATATATATATATATATATATATATATATATATATATATATATATATATATATATATATATATATATATATATATATATATATATCTATATATATATATATATATATATATATATATATATATATATATATATATATATATAGATATATATATATATATATATATATATATATATATATATATATATATATATATATATATATATGGCCGATTGATTTAACGACTACAATGCATCAGTAAAGCATCATCGTATTGTTAACCATAACCAATTTTAGTCAGGTGCGTTTGTATGTCATTCTTTTTTCAGCGAACTTCTTCTATGTAATTCGGATATTATATAACACTGCTTCGTCCAATCAAAACATTGTACAATTGTAAATTCTTTTCATCAACGCACAAGAAAGCACTTACGATCTAGATGTACAAGTTAGATACATTTAACTGCATCCAAAGTCTCATGTTTCTCTCACGATGCTTGTAGCCGCGAATACCGACTGAGAATACTGAATATTACAATATCCATGAATATCAAAAATGAGAAACAAAAGTGATACCACCAGAATCAGTGAATGTAATTAGGCGTACACGTGGCATTAATGAAATCTACAACACAAAGGCAGTTGATATAAAAAGTAATTCTCTTTCACTTCTTGTCATACAAATCCTCTTGGTACCTCTTTAGCTCTAGCAGGGTTATGTCGAAGCATATAGAATTTCACTTTACATGTAGCTCTATTACCGAGACCTGGTTACCAAAAACAAAAGTCACACGAGTACCACATCATTCCCAAAAGAGTATGTTACTATTGCTATATATAACGAATATTTGCGTCACAGTTGTTATAACCCTGTCAATATGTTCTGATCTAGTTATTACGAACTGTTGTGTACGTAATAAAGAACATAAAATAGCAGTTTATAATACTGAATTGGAATTACCAGAGTGAAAAATCGGAATAAATGAATCATTTTGTTTTATAAGCTTTTTTGATTCCAATTGAAACTGCTACTTATATACACTGATTAATGGACAGCTTCAGTTTGTACAAGAAATATGTGTGACCCCCAATGGAAGAATCTATTCTGAAAACCCATCTTCTTGGGCAGTATTACTCTCATTCTTATATTACCAAGCACCGTCCAATTACAGTGGCCTTGGTGTTTCCACACTTAGATTCCTCTACGACTGCAAGGAGCAATTGTTTTTTGATAAATAAATCCACCCTCGCTTGTTTGTATTGCTCAGCAATTACGTGATGGTGTTCTCAAAGGAAACATTTGAACAGAATGGTGCCATATATCACATTGGCAACTAGCGAGGTTATTGCCAGTCCAACAGTGTTAGTAACAACAGTTTATCTGCGGAATGCAAGTTTTATTCCTTTTCCAGCAACCCACACTAGAGAAGGACTTGGATGATAGCTGTCAATAGACTCGCTGTAGATGAGCATTGCAGAGAAATTTATGGAAAACCACAAGCAACAGCATTCAAGTTATAAACACAACAGCACTGTGAAATTTCTTGAGTCCTACCGGTGCTGTCATTTATGTGTCTGACATGTGTGTGTGTGTGAGGGAGGGGGGGGGGGGGGGTGTTGCTGGGGGGAAGGGCGTCGGACAACAAAATCACGTCAGAATCAGATGTTTTGATGCAGATACTTGATGCTGGTGACCAAATACTGGTGGACAGAGGTTTTACCATTGCAGGAGATTGGCCTCCAGGAGTCAAACTGCTCATACCCCCATTTAAAAACAAATTAACAGGCCAATGTACTGCAGAAAAGGCAATTTACTGCAGTTAAGCCAATTTACCGCAGAACAGAGTATTCAGAAAAGATCTCTGTGGATCGTATTCATGTTGAGCATGCTGTGCGGGCAATTGAGGAATTTAGGATTTTAGAAACTGAAGTGAAAGTTGCAATGCTTAACAATTACGAAAACATTTTTAAAGCATATGCCTTCCTTCAAACGACCTTTCTATATATATACATATATATATATATATATATATATTTATATATATATATACATATATATATACATATATGTATATACACATATTTATATATATATATATATATATATATATATATATATATATATATATATATATATATATATATATATATATATATATATATATATATATATTCATATTTGTATCCTCCGAGATGTACATGTTTTGTTGATACTGTTGAAATGTACCTCAACCAGGCCGAGCTATCATCGAAAACCGCGTTAGCATGTTTATCTAGCCTTATGTTATTCTGATTCGTTGATATTAATTTCACCATCGCCTACGGCAGGTAGTTCATATCTTGCTATGAATATGGTCAATAACCAATATAAATCAGACCTGGAGCTACCTGGGAGCGTTTTGCATTGTCCAGACGAAAAGGTCAGTTACAACATCAATATTTCAATGTTACGATGAACACTAAATGTCTCCAATGTCAACATTCAGCTCACACATACAGCAATGATGGCGTTAAGTAGACCGACTCCGTTATTTCCGAGCATGCATTGTAAGATCCCGCTGGAAAAAAACATTATCATCGTTTATATCACTGGTAACTCTGCTGTCTCTACCAAGCATCATGGCGTCGGGCGATAAGTAATTTGAGGTTTCTCGTGGTTGTCGTGGAATTTCAGCAACTCCATCTCTAGAGTAATTCTATTGCACAGGTAAAGAAGACCAGAACGTCGAAACCAATCATGATTGATATATCTTCAGTAAAGAATGTGCTCATACAACTAACTGCTGGGGTCCAGATGTTGGGATGGGTTGGGGTGGGGAGATATTCTCAATAGAGAATAGCCCTAACGAGTTTATTGTGTAAGCTGCCCCGTGTTGTTATGATTATATTTTCAATGCTTCATCGGCGTTTCATCAAGGGACTGTAAAAGTTAATATATTTCGTCTCATGAACCTTACGAAAGTAGCATGGGAGATGTAGTGAGGGCTGACCACCTGGTGACTAGGTTCTCTAGAAACAACAGTTGGCAGAAAATTATGGCAATTAGTGATAAGGCTGATGAGGTTTCAACAACATATTATTGCAACAGCATTTAACGTCGAGAATCTATGTCTGAGGATTTTACTGTACCACGAGTAGCCAAATCATATGCGTTGCGTGCAATTTATCAGTTGCCACTATGTGTGAAAGGCGGCGGAAGCAAAGCAAAGCCTCAGTTAATTCATAGACACACCGAATGACAATTACTCCGTTCGCAATGCAAGCAACGCTATTCACATCCAATTATTAGTGTAGATGTGCCCCGAAAAGATGCACATTATTGCCAAAGGCTTTCACAATCACATTGGCTTTTAAAATATACAATATTACGTTTGGCCCCAAAGCTCGTACTCCACTGGTATTTTTGCGAGGTAACAACTCGCAGTCTACCCATTACGACATACTTTTTGTACCAAGCCAAATATTTGTTGTAGCCCGGACCGTGGGTTAATCATGGTTCGGGAATAAACTAACCAATAATCAACAGCAAGAGACCTCGTCAAACAGTCTTTTTTATCGGTTATGAGTCGCTTGGTTGAATATATTCTATTGGGAAGATATAACCTATTGATTGGCAATGCAAGGAAAACGTATAAATAATAAGAAGACTCAACGCAGACTCCTGTGCATTAACAGTTCACATTGATGATTTAGTTACAAACGAATGGATTTGTCTGCCTAAGAGGTCAAAATTATGTTGATGCTGTCGGTTATATATGGTGTTATGCTTATCAGTCGTTTAGCATTGAATGACATGTTGCGAATATGTGAAGAATTTGCCAGTTAACATCATAGGACTCGTCGATAAGCTGAGTTCAAAAATCTTAAAACGGTTTTCTGCTTTGCATCGTTAACACGAATAAATGGCTCATTTTCACAGGGCTCTACGCAGTCTTCATATAGTGTTGGGCATCTTTATCATTAATAGGACCAGCGTATCCATTAGCATAAGGCGAGGTTTATCTTAGATCAGTGTCTAATGACGTTTCGCTTGCTTCCTGCAGTCGGAGCGGGCAGCCGAATTACGAAATGTTAGATAGATTGCGGACCGATTTATTGTGATTGCATGGATTGTTTATGTGCTAAATATTTCGTAAACGATATGATGTGTCCATACAGACAAATTATTATGCGTCCGACAGACACAGGTTAATGAAGGACTATCGAGATTAATGGAGGATATTCAATGCATTACTATGACTATTGTGTAATTCATTCCAGTATCGCATATTAGAAGGAGAACATATGCACAGTGTCTTGCTGTATACAAAATTTCTTCCCAAATAAAATCAGCAAGGTGTTTCCGATTCTTGCTGGCATGCACGCCCACTACATTCCTCTTTTATGCATGATGTTTATAAATATATATATATATATATATATATATATATATATATATATATATATATATATATATATATATATATATATATATATATATATATATATATATATATATATATATATATATATATATATATATATATATATATATATATATATATATATATATATATATATACATTTATATATATTGATGTAAAATGAATAATTTATTAGACCGCTCCAGA
>CM067347.1:28733751-28781251 GCA_034190875.2 Urechis unicinctus
ATGAGACAGGTAAAAGTAATCGGTGCAGTTTTATCATAGAACAGCTCACAAGCTATACCATGTCCATATTCTGTATCTAAGAACTCGAAAACCCATGTTATATCTTTGTAAGAATAAGCTGATTGAGGAACAAATTATTATGGCAGGGTGTCACAATGAAAGTCTTATGAATGACAAAGCTATCTATGAAATAGCTGAATACAGTTCAACGAAATTTTGGTAAGGGAATATGTTGTATAGTTACTGAGATCCCTTGACGATCTAGAATATTTCAGCTCCGCAAAGCTATATGTGCCATAGCTGTTAAAGAATATGAATCATTGAAACAGAGCTAATGAACGCTACATTTGCTACCCAAACATTACCCTGCTAAACGGCCACGTGGTGTTCATGACGCATCGCACGAATGTTTGCTGCATAGCTGTATAGAATGATTGACTGTTGTATTAATGTGCCGTTTCAAAAGAAACTAAGCAAAAATCATGAATAAAAGGGATTATCTGACACGATATTTGAATGTCAAAGTAAATCAATTGCAATATCTAACGTACATAATTGGTTGCTGTCCTTTCAACTACATGCAGCGCACTACTGGTAAATGATGCATAGCCATATAAACAGAGCTAACCATCCCACATATAACAGCTATCCATTTGTAATAACCGACTTCAACTAATCTGTCGTATCCCAATGTTGTCGCGAATCGTATTTGTCCCGTAATGTCTCCATCTTTAATAGATGACTCAGAAAGTGTTACATACAGACGCATTTATCTTCTGTCTATGGTGAAAGGAACTAAGTGTCCTATTGTTATTTTATTTTGCTTAGTATGCTTAAACAGGAAGGATTGTGGCTAAATGTGTTTAGCTCATAGTTCCATGAAGGCTGTGGCAAGTGAGCGGTCGCAGTATTGTCTCCTTGCCTACCACATTACAGATCCGTTATCATTGGCAAATGACTTTCTATCTGTTAAACATTTCATAAACCGTGGTCACTTGCTGCCACCAATGATCAGGGACGTGGATGAATCACCAAACCAAAAGCAATGACAGAGGTCAACAATAAATGAAGGGACCAGCTGTTGGAATATCCCTGCTTGGAATCCCACGACACAGTTTGATCCCCTTCGGCTCTTTGGATTGGATAACCAGTAATTAATGTTAATATCTATTTAAAGCAGTATGCAGCGTCAACAAGTATGCGCATAGGTTGGTGTTGATTCTGTTCAGTTACTAGTTGGGTAATTTAGAACGAGACTTGTACATCAAGGATTGTCTGAAGTTGTATTAAACGACCTTTCTAATTCAGTGTGTCAGATTACAATATCAAATGCATAAAAACAAATGGAACGAGGAGAAGGATGTGGTAGACAATAGCCCTGCAAGCCTCTTGATAAATGTCCACTGACTATTAGGGAATGCAAAATAAGCCTCTGTGGTACGCAAGCTTGACGTCACATTTTACACTGCATTTAATGTCGATAGCCATATATCCAAAATTGTCCCAAATGCACGTTTTGATCTCCGAAAAACAAGTAAAATCACTGATGCAGGAATTGGTTATGTCAAAGATAGGCTAAGTGCTCACTTAACTATCTCACTACAGCTATCGCGCCTCCAAAGGGTCCTGAATTCCGCCGCTCGAATCATGACTCGCTCAAAACAAGAGAAAACATAATACCTGTGCTTCATAAGCTACGTTAGCGACTGGTATGGTACCGCACCATCATTAAGATACTATCTGATACATACTAGGCATTAACGTAAAGTCTCCTCAAAGGGCTACAAATTCATTTTGCCATTTTCGGGGATCGCTTTTTTAAGAACTGTTTACCTAAACTGTTGAACGAACTCATCAACCAGCAGGATGCTATTTCTGTCATTCGAACCACATCTGAAGACTTACCTATACTAACTGGCGTATATAGTGTGACAATGCACCGCTGCTTAAGACCCATTTGTATCGGGCGTGTTTATACAAGCAGACATGTGTAAAACTATGGTTTTGATGACACAAGCATGAGCTGTTGCACACTGTTATAGCAAGCTCTGAGCAAGATTTATTTTGCTTACCCGCAATGGGGTATTTGTTCCATGACACCAATGTATGCCATTTATGACAAAGGGCACCACCGATTGATATTTTGGTAATAGCTTAAGGTTCTAGTCGACCGACTTACAGTACATTCCTCTTCCACTTCAAGTTACAGCGGGGTGTGCGATCAGGATCTGCGACCAGCATTTGTCCCCATCAGTGACCAGCTTGGCTGGCAGCTCTCCATGAAGAGTTGTTGAGGGGGTGGGGGCGTCCATCATTTGTTCTTGACAGGTCTGATTGCTTGAACACTTGTACTATATGGTCGTCGATCAATATAGAAGACAAACCCGGCGATTGAAATGCCAAAGTTAACTCCGTCTATATAAGAGCCTTGTGCTTTTGTGTCCGTCGCTTTATTGTGCACCGACGCAAGACTCTGAGCCTCTTAGGCAAGAGAGAGGTTTGTCCCGTGATAAGGGGTCACACTGCCGCCCATGAATGACGAGTTTGATTAATGAAGCATCTCCTACTGCCGTTTTGCTTTGCAAAAAACATATCTCTGTTGAATGATGTTCTTGTTCACTGCTCCGTCGGGTGAACATGCGGGTTGCTGGGGCATTTTCCTTCCGAAATTTTGGCTGCCTTGATGCCATGGTCCTGATCTTGCTGACAGCTACAATGTACTCCGCTATGGTCGCGTATCCGTGCTGAATGACATGGGCACTTCACTATCTTATCTGTGTTTTCCTGACACAGAACACATTTGTTGGCGTCTGTGGTCAGGCACCGTGTACCTGATGTTCCAGGTTCATTAGGCCCCATCAACTTGGTCAAGCTGGCGATTGATGTATTACTGTAAACCTTTTTTACGTTGGATGTTTGTCACATATTCTCGAGTCTTTACTTTCAATCTTCACTCTTTTCATAATTGGTTACCTTTCCAGCCATATCTGGATTTCACATAATCGTATAAATCACCCACAGCAAAGAAACCGCAATCAATATTAAAACCATCGTTTAATTTATCCTTAATACGTCATCTCTATCTCGTTCCCGTTTACCTCGACGTGTGTGGTCCTAACGCGTCTAGTCATGACACTACTTTAAACTACGGAATCACCAGTTAGAACTATTATGTACACTAAAATTTCTATACTCCAGACGGGGGAAAAACGACATATATGAACGCCATGGAAATGCCATGGACCGCTATCACTGTGCATCCAATGCAGTAGAATTATTGAAATCGCGATCAGATTTGCTGTTCGATGGGTACTATTCCATACACTACCACAAGTACATACACTTAACGTTCTTGGTTAACTTAAATATCGATGACTCCCAATTCCTTGATCTTTCTGAAAGAGATAACTATTCAAATCGGGTTTATTTTACTATGACAGATCCTCCCCATATTAATCAGTCCGTAGGATAATTCACTTACCTTGAAACCCGTGGAATGACTTTGTCGTCGTTCTAGTATCACTGACTTAGAAGCTGGTGAAATATTTTTCTGTCCTTACGTTTGAACAAATGTATTAAAATTTTATCAATATTTTACTTAAACATACACGACGGTAATTAAACTGTTCGATTTAATATGTTTAGATAAGATCACATTTGTGATTGACACCTCAGACGTCCACGTATGGTTAGTAATCGGTCAACTATATAGCTCTTCCGATTATGCGGCACTGAGGCTCTTTGATGGCATATCAAGGGCAATATTGTGATGGAGGATGCAATGAAACTGTCAAGAATATGGAATTCAGAAAAATATCGCGTTAATATACACATGGTATATCCCGATGTTGATGGATCGTGGTAATTTTGCTGGTCAGAAATGAATGGAAACAGTGAAAAGGGCACGCGTCTATAGGTTTTATTTGATCTTAACACATATATCACAAGGTAAGCAGGACAGATCATATTTGATCAGGTCGAGGGGTAATGCCAATGCTATCTTATAATCCACTGTCCGTTTCATGCTTACCTACGATAATCATCAAATAATCGGAATTGGCGTTGTCATCGAGTGCATGTTACATACATTGTTAACTTTCATCAATGACACCTATGGCCCTACTGTGCGTGGAGGATGTCCCCTCCCCATCTTTTGCGAGTCGCGTCCTCTAATTAGCCTTGTCTTTTCTTAGAGGTGCCTCTCTGGATAATTCTTGGCATGCCTGCGTTATTTCACGTATTAAAGGTTTCGAAGATAAGTATATGCTATTACAACACTATTCATGCTCCCCGTCTACAGTTCCAACAATGACTTCAAGACTTTTGAAAAATGGGTTGGGGGACGGGGGAAAGTGGGGTCAGCTCGAACATCAAAGAATGAAACGAAAACACTACGCTTTGAACGAGGCAAAAACACGGCAGCAAGGGACGAGAATGAGTGGCTGGGTGAATAGCCCAACTTCTAAATCGTAAACACAAAGATAAAGTTAAGCTTAATCTACACAAGTTCACATTATTCAAGAGAGCAAGGTACGAGTAAGCAGTATGGGAGCTGGGCTACTCTGTGAGTAAAGCAATTGAGCGAAATACTAAAATGTCATCTGTTGGACATGATGAAATCAGTATCACTCAAGCATTTGATAGACTTTGCAGATCTTCATTCGTTGTTACTCTTCCAACAGAACAAACCTAGCAGCATCATCAGAATGAAACTGAACACGTGTCACAGCAAAAACTAAGTTGGTTATTCGGGATTGGCGAAACGTTCCATACGCCACGCATTTAATAATAACTTGATTCCTGAGATACTTTGTTATTCATTCCTATTTACCCTCGGCGCTATCGCCCTGTGATAGGCGCCTCTATTGGGTACACGCGCTGTGAACTGTCAATAATCTTGTGTACGCTAAAATGTGCTCCCTCGTAGGTTCATAACAGATTCACTCTGCTTATTGGCACGATATGAAAGTCAAACATTGCTCATGATACAGTTAGCAAGTAACTGCATTAGTACCGACGGTGACATCAATTATGATGTGTTCTCTATTTGCTGACTCGGATTCTGCGTTGATTGCTCAGCAGTGTGAATGAAATCCCGCGATATATTGGATCGAACATGTCTGGCGTGTCGTCGTCAGATTCGATGCCAATATCCACCACCATCCAGCTGAGTGATGAGTAGTCGCATTTTCCGACAGTCAATAAACCGCATCGACCGACTAATACGTTAACATGATATATGCAATATGTCTGTCCAGCTTGGTTGGGAATTAAAACAATTTGGGAGATGGTGAATTCAAGTTGACTGTGATATGAGAATCATATGTATAACATTCGATTGTTACATAATGGCATAGCACACATATCGGTTGATGATTGTACATGGAATTGTTAATGTTGAAGGTTCAGGCTGATATACATCATATTCGCGAGCATTAATGAACTAAGCATTGGACGTATATCGTGCGATTGAATTTGTTTTATCCACAATATTAACAACAGTTGTCAGTTCATTGAGCATTGATCGTTACCCCGAATAGTGTATGTAAAACATTGTCATTTACGTGAAGTATCTGTTTTGAATGCGAAGCCGAATCCATAACAAAACGACGAAAACAAATGCAGAAGCTTGTGTTTGGATTCCACATGGTAGCAATATGCATTAATTATGAGGATTATCTGCACAGTAGCAGGTCGTAGAAGTAGGTAAATTGGTCCATTGTACTGCAAATGATGTCTATCCGGTGCAGTAAGCCTTCCAATGATGATTTATATGTTCCATATGGGGGAATCAGGTTCAAACATTGCTTCACCCTCCTTATGGTTTTCTTCAATCTGTGTTTATTGGTGTCAGGGAAATCAATGTGAACTGACCAGAGTAAGTTGTATACACAGCGCATTTCTAAAGCTTGTTTTTCTATCCTTCCGACAAAAACTCAAATTCGCTAATATTCACGCAGATGATAAATATCACAGAGCTTAACCATGCAAATGAAACAGCATTTCCTGCCTTCCTTCTATTGTTTCCTTTTTTCGTTGATAATGGGAGCAGAAAATCATCTTTGATTTATTGATCTTAGCGCTTTGAACACGTGGTTAGTCCGATAGTCAGTAGTTAACTGTAAAACCCGAACTTCCTGGAGGTAGAAAACCTTTCCATAATGCACCCTTCAGCTTGTCTATCCTGTAACTTATTACCTCAAGCTGACAGCCAGCTAACAGTCCCAGCAGCCCTTTTTACTGATTCTCAATATAAAGAAAACCTAATGATTAAGCGGGCTCAACCAAGTCTCGCTACAGCAGGGCATATCATTGGCGATAACTGATCGAAATTAACGTATCACGAAAGCAGCCGCCACACATATTATTGCAAATAGTATGAATGCATTACAACATGATTCTTTCATTAAAAACCAACGAAAGGCGCCGATGAAAACACATTACACAATAACACGAAGCTTACTGATTTTGTTGATGGAATAAAGGAATACTGGCGCATATGAAGCTTTATAACGTCAACGTCAATCCAATGGATTGGTAAGGGTTAACGGAGCCGTTTCTTATGTACGGCGTTTCATGCATGGCTGTCGCCCCTGACCAGTTAACATGCTCCACGACGGTTCTAAGAAAGATGCAACTGGCCTTCATGTTACAATAGGCAATGATATAAAAGGCTTAAACTTTATCATTTTTGCTTTAAAGAATTGGAATTGTTGTTATGTTCATCAACTATCCTGCTCAATTATGTAGAACAGATGAATGTACAAACGGAAACTGCCATGGCTAAGTGGATACATTCACGAGGCGGGCCTGAATAAACTATGCTGCATATTGCAGTTATATTCCCATATCAGTGTGATCAACGGGTAACTCTTTCATTGTTCGAAATAAGAAAATAGCTAGTTAATGGAACAGAAAACAATACTAATGCTACCTACTGCTATTTGTACATCGCGTGACACAATGTCGGTTTTTACTATGTAATCGACCACAAGGCCACAGGATGGATCGGAATCTAGCACGATGTAGTATTCGCATTACTCCTATAAATCTGACGTCAAGACTTATTTCGATTTACATATTTTTTCGCGGTGATATTTGTCGAAGCTAAATAAGTGTGATGGCCGCTGATTTCTGAATAAGGCTGCAAAAAGCTATTATTCCAAAAGTATTTTCATCAACTGAACTGTTAACATGCCTGTGTTGAAGGTGTTTTTAAGCTAAATAGTACATTCAGCTGAAAACAGGAGTAGTTTGAGCGATAATAACAGAAAGTGATTGAATTGCACACGCATAGCTGTTGACTAGTCCCAGGCAATTTTTAGCTAAACATTTATTTAAGCACAATTCGGTTGCGTCGGCCAAAATGCATCAATTAGTGGCTTTTAAATCGGAATAAAAGATGAATATTTGATGAATCACTCAGATTTGACCCAGATATCAATGATCATCGGCTTAGAGGTCCGCATAATCTTCTTGTGCACAATCGGAATGAACAATGGTAACTTGATTAATCTCTCATGATTTGTCCCATTCACCAATAACACTATGCAACATGTACGGAGAGATTTTAACAAGCGTAAACTAAAAAAACTGAAAGTTTTTAAGTTATGTCCAAATATAGCTTTATGTCCAAATATAGTACTGATGACGTAATGATTAAAAAATTACTTTATTACGGATTCAGCACCAAACATGTTTGCGGGACAGTTCGCCCCCTGGACTATTCGCCCCCGCAATGATACGCAAACGTTTTCATAAAAGGAATTGACTAAATGCTACATATTTCATTTAATGAAGGACTATAATTAATGAATTTATATCACTTGATTTGAAATAAATTTAAAGAACAATTTCTACCGTCCAGAGAAACCATACATTGCACCATCGTCTCCGGATAGAGTGCTGTAAAGGCGTCTTTACTCAGCGGCCAGGGCATTTAGCCCTTTGAACAAAACGCGTGCAGATACAGTAACCGAGCACCAGAAGAATGTGCGGTATTTTTTTTTTTATGGCAGTAGCATATGATGTAATAGCTGATCATTTATACAAAGAGGGCGCGTTCAAACTTAGGTCGGATCATTTGCGCGACTGCGCAATCTGTATCACGCGTGCTACTCATCACCATGTTTTCTCCTAAAAAGCATGCAATTTTAGGGTCGATTTATATATATATATATATATATATATATATATATATATATATATATATATATATATATATATGTTTATAGATATATAGATTATATATATTTATAGAGAGATATATATATATAAACATATGTATATAAATGTATATATATGTAATCATATATAGAATATATATATATATATATTTATATATATGTATATATATATTTAAATATATATATACAAATATATATATATAAATAAACTTGTAAATAGAATATATATATATATATATATAGATATATATGCATATGCATACTATGCATATATTT
Organism: Urechis unicinctus; assembly: GCA_034190875.2. NCBI lineage: Eukaryota > Metazoa > Annelida > Polychaeta > Xenopneusta > Urechidae > Urechis > Urechis unicinctus. The sequence goes on from CM067347.1 coordinate 28,742,214, forward strand.
ATATTATATATATATATATATATATATATATATATATATATATATATATATATATATAGATATCTATATATATCTATATATATATATATATATATATATATATATATATATATATATATATATATATATATATTATATATACCGATTTGAGGTCACCGACGACTTAAATACAAGTGGTTGTTATCGAAGGTCATGTGGGCGGTATGGGGAAAATATATTTATGAATATCTATGTATATATATATAAATATATATATATGTATGTATGTATATACATATATATATATATATATATATATATAGACATATAAATATGCATATATATATACATGTATATATATATATATATATATACAAATATATACTTATAGATATCTATGTATGTATATAAATTATATATATATATATATATATACATATACATATATATACATATATATATATATATATATATATATTTATATATATATATATGTATATATATATATGTATATATATCTATATATAATATATATATATATATATATATATATATATATATATATATATAAATATATATATATATGGTTATCATATATCAATGATTCGTCTTTAACAAATAGAGCCTCCAATCACTTGTAGTGTTTCATCAAATAAACGATATCGAAATTGTTTTATGATTATACCGTTTCTGTAATGATCATCCGGACTCAATGTTACAAACGGTGTCAACAACGTGATGACCAACCTAGCTACTACGCATTACCAACCACCAAGCACTATCGACCGTTTTTCATAAGTTTCCAGGTCGAGCTATACGCTGAAATAATTCGACAACGCAACGAGCAAGTGGAGTAATGCGCCATAAAAATGTCTCTGGCGAATAACAACGTGGCAACGTTGTTGATATCAAAACTGCAACTAGCATATGAATGGCTGAAATTATATTTAGCGACCTCTTCGACTGTGATGATCATGTCAATGCGTTGATCGCATTCATGACAAGGACTGCTGCAAGCTAATTCTTCCTTTCTGTCCTCATATGAAATATATATATATATATATATATATATATATATATATATATATATATATATATATATATATATATATATATAAATATATATATATATATATATATATATATAAAACTATAGATATCTAAATATTTAAATATTTATATATGCATATGTATAGATATATATTTATATAGATTCATATATATAAATATATATATATGTATATATACGCATATATATATATATATATGTATATACACACACATATATATACATATATATATACATATATATATATGTATATATATATATATATATATATATATATATATATATATATATATATATATATATATATATATATATATATATATATATATATATATATATATATATATTTGTATATTTATGACTATATATGACCAAGCAAACAATCACTTACAGCGGTTAGTAGGTCGTCTTACATTCTATTTATGAAGGTGTGAATCGTTACATTGAATGATGTATCTTTAAGTAGTGGCACACACACTGCATATTGCCATTGCTTTAAATTGCTCCAAATTCTTAAATGGAGGAGAAATCAGATGGCCAATCTATGCAGCCAACTTAGCAAACGACCTTTTTTGTGGGTCATTGCCAGCAACTGTAGAAATTAAGATAACGAGCATTATACAAGACCCAATTGGCCAGCAAAAACGTCGCTTTATTCATGTACCCTAACTATTTACGCCTATACTCCATAATATAATTGCATTGTTCCCACGTTGATCATTAACTGTGGTATAGCCCAATGGTGTCCAGTAGCCAGTTTAATGCTGTTTGCCTAGCCACATGTATAAACTACGTCTCCAGTCAGATTTGTTATCCGCGTGTAGCCTTTGAATCAGGATATCACTGGATACTCCTCTCTGTATCAACTAGTGTCTCATTAATTATCGAGGCACGCCTGAACAGAGACAATGAAGCCTTATCACAATTCACATCATGCAGTGTGAATCAGCTGCTTGTCATATTATTGTCCGCCGTGCTCGACAGCCTGTACTCATGCTTCATTCCTACAATGAATACAAAATCATGCCGGTATTTGTTAATATGCAAGTACTCTCAATAGAGAGATCATTAAATCGTTTCTGTGGCCTAAGCAAGCCAATTACATGTCGAATTCGTACTTATTCCGATTTGAATATCGTTATGACATAATTATTAAGGTACGGTAGAAAGAAGTCGAAAATAATTTGACTTTGCCCTGTAATCGCTTATTACCGGGTGAATCTATCAAGACGCATTTGACTGGAAAAGGAGGCGATCCTTTACGTGAATTTGTTGTATTATCAGCATTATGACAATAAAAAAAGTTTACCACCTGATAATGTATAATACACCCGTAAACAACGTCTCTGCATATAACAGATTTTAATAAAAATATCATAACTTCGCAACTGGTGAACACTTGCAGCTTCGACAACCGTACATGAGCAATATTGCATTCCACTATAATTTTAGTTTATTCACAATATATTACAGTAATTGTCCAACATATTGCTATCCTTAGGCTTTTTATCATTCACAAACTCTATGCTCTCAGCAGTTCCACGAAGTTAAGTAAAAGCTCTATAGAAAAAGCGCTTTTCCTGCTTGACCACGGCCAAGGATTATTTTCGGATTGCCAGAGTAGTTTGACCGTTACCGTAACCACACTTGATTACATGAGTCAAGCCGAAGACGCTAAAATTCGAACTAGGCTAAAAGGAATGGGACATTTCATTCCTGAATATCTTACTTGACGACAAAGTGAGTTTGTCTTACGAGTGCACAATATTGAAAATAAGGATAAAATCAAAGATACATGCATACATACATACATACATACATACATACATACATACAGACATACATACATACAGACATACATACATACAGACATACATACATACATACATACATACATACATACAGGACAGACATACATACAGACAGACATCATACATACAGACAGACATACATACATACAGACAGACACATACAGACATAGACAGACACAGACACATACATACATACAGACAGACAGACATACATACATACAGACAGACAGACATATACAGACAGATACATACATACAGACACATACAGACATACATACATAATACATACATACATACATACATACATACATACATACATACACATACATACATACATACATACATACATACATACATACATACATACATACATACATACATACATACATACATACATACATACATACACATACATACATACATACATACATACATACATACATACATACATACACATACATACATACATACATACATACATACATACATACATACATACATACATACATACATACATACATACATACATACATACATACATAAGTAATATGAGGGAAAATGAACTGTTGATGTCTGAAAAGGTGTTTTTCTTTCTGTCTTGTAGCATACACCCCCTGCTGCATAACCACATTTATTTCAGTTGTATGTTTATCATACAATTACGAGGAATACAGACGTTAATATACCCCCAGGCTTCTTGTGATATCACTTTAGCATAGCATCCATCCAAGGGTTGTGTGAACTCACTGAAAGCAGCTTCGTGACAAGGCTCTGATCCACAAGATTGTCTGACCCTGAATAGTGTATCCATAGAATAATGGCATCGGTCGCATCCGAGATAAATAATCATTGCTTCTGTACTTATGTTTTATCTTGAAGCAAATACTTATTTGAAGGCTCGTCAGAGCTCTGACGCATTGTCTGTTGGAGATTATTAGACATCCGTCACTCAGCTTGCCAAGATGCTCAGTTAATTTTGACGATAAATCGACCTAGGCCATGAATCTATGGCAGTGTTTTTTATCGCAGTGAAAACAGAAATTAGCTGGCAGTGGGCTTATGTTTATTGCGTAAACCAGCGATGCGAATTTGTGAGGATCATGATCATAAATACTAACGTCATCCTTATCACGATGATAGCGACGAGGATGAAGAAAATCAATGAATGTCGCGTCGATCCCGTGATGGCTATAGTTTTTTTACACCAACATAACTTGTTATACCGATTTGCATGAATTGTCTTATGGACCATTGACTCTAATTGGACAAATACCTTGGTTGACCGCATTACGCACAGAATTACTCAGCATAACACGGATCATTGAAATCTTCACAGATGAAAAGCATTTTTGCGAGTCTGGTTCCCTCACAACACTGCGGAGAGTTCAATAGTAAGTGAACGTTAAGTACCAATAAAGCTACAAATTGAGGTTTTGAGGCAAAACATGAAGTTACATCCGTTCTGTGAATTATCCCATACAGATAGCGTATGACGATATTTGATTCAAGCGAATCTGTCTAGCATCTAACTGATGTCTAGCGGCCTGTAGCATACGTGCATCCTGGTTAAAACAAGCTTCGTATGGCTGGACTTTAGGAGAAACATCTTGTAACATGTATGTTATCCTCTAAAATACATCAAAGACAATCAACAACTATGAGGAAACTTGACAGATAGATGAAACCGTGACATTTATGGTTCTTGGACGGGCCGACATATACACAATTGGGTACTCATACGCTTCACAAATGGGCAACCATACCTATTTATAATAGAGTCATGAGCGACGGAAGAGTAACTTACATATCAGAAATAGTTGCATATTACATGAGGCAAGACACGAAAAAAAGTGGTAAAAAAATAAAACACAATACTTAGCGTTCTGTGTGAGTCTCCGTTAACTAAATAGCATATACATAGCAGAAGCTGCATATGAAAAGTATTTTATTACGGATGCGCTGGTTGACGTCACTCATACTTGTTAACACGCTACGCTACGTTGTTGTAAAATTAATCAGATGTGTAGAAACCAACTATAAAAAACATATTGCGTGAGCGAGCAATCTCTCTAAAATCGGGCTTGATGGGATATCGGATGCGGGAAAGTTATTTTGCCTCGGCATAGCTGAAAAGACATAGTCATAATAATCAACGTATCTCGATTTAGATTTGAATAAACATGTACTTCTTATGCCCGGAGTGTTGTTGAAGCCACCGAATGATGGCATGTAGGTGGAATGTGCGATGCTTGCACCATTTATGTGCTGTGGGCCGAGCCAGAGGTTACGGTTTGCACAATCTGTAACGCGTTTCGACTTTTTGTCAATCAATAGGACGCATGCCTCGTTATTATATAATGCCGTATGATTTCAAACAAACGATGTGTCAAGTATTTGTACGAAATCATTTAAACGGCAGATTTTGTATTATGGTCGCAACTAAACTAAGTTCATTCTTATCATACGTCGTTTTGTCGGCAAGGTTAGGTAAGGTAAGTATATAATTTAACGGCACACCAACACTCATGGACTCCATTCAACAACCTGTATCTTATTACACATGGCCCACAGGTGCCCCCCCCCCCCCCACACCCCGTTAGCCGCTTCTTACGACATGCAGGCGGACCCACAGAGGATTCGTTTTAACGAGACGAATCACATAAGGTTTCAATATCACTGTCAAGCATAGTTTACGTCAATAACGATTATGAAGCCCTATTTGCTTATATACAGTCACTGCGCGCAATATAAACATGCATCCATCCATTACAAATATTCCAACAATACAACAGCTATGTTTAATGTGCCCCGGAAGTGCGTCAATTAAAAAGGGCCGGGAAAGCTTCCGCGTATTGCGCTGCTTTTGGATGCTCGAATAAACACTCTGCTCGGCCTGATCTGTCATTTTTTAGGTTTCCTAAGGACGAGGAAAGGTATGTACACTCGAAACTTTGATGGTGTTTATGGAACGTTGCCAAATTATAGATTTTGTTGTCTTTTTTTAAATCATTCTGATGGACGATAATATCAATGTTTCGCAACTGACCTGTGTTTTGCAGTAATGATTTCGAAATCGTAGAGCCATTCTTTGAACAATTTGCCATTAAAATAGTGTTGAGTCAGTTGCTTCTGTAGGAAACTATATCCATGGTATCATAGGATCATGTTATCTGTGTAAAGTTTGTCAACCGGATTGATAATATAGTAAATATTACATTCAATATATGATGAATTGAAGGTGACAGGTTGTGTGCGTCTATCAGTTTATTGCAATGCCAATGGATGTGCAAGTCGTTATTTCAATGGGTCTTATTTTTCAGGTGCAAGCGATGGGTTGATAATTGTCGACGTCAAGATTAGGACAAACGAAGCACTAAGTACCTTTATGACAATTGTGGGCTATGCTCACTCCACTTTGAAGACAAAAATAATTTTAAATCCTCTTAATAAGCAAAAGCTCATCTAGAATGCAGTACCACAATTTAATGTTCCAAACCCTCCACAGAGTATTCAATCAAAGAGACCCCCTCCCAAGTCAAGAATGTCTCTGCAAAACAAACGGCCCAAAAACTAGAACTAATGGATCTGGAGCAAACGCTGACCGTAAGTGAATTTTTTTGGGTTTAGTTTGAAGTTGCTTCTTGAGAATTATTTTAATTGAAATTATTTTGAAATTTCCAAATATATTTAAACATAATCTTTCATATCAATAGACAATGCAACTAAGTTTATATTGGCATTCAAAAACAAATAAGTTGATTCTATGTGTATAACATGATTGATTGATTCCTTCAACAATATGTTTCATGAGTGTATTTTTGTTCTTGTGTATTTTGATCACAGTGGCAAGGTAAATATGGAATTAATGGTTGTATATATGATCACTTTAATTTTTATCTGTCATATGTCAGGTGCGTTCGCCAGTTCATATTGATAAAAATGAGACAGGGTTAAAAAGCAAATCGGTGCAGTTTTTATAATAGAACAGCTCACAAGCTATACCATGTCCATATTCTGTATCTAAGAACTCGAAAACCCATGTTATATCTTTGTAAGAATAAGCTGATTGAGAAAACACAATTATTATGGCAGGGTGTCACAATGAAAGTCTTATGAATGACAAAGCTATCTATGAAATAGCTGAATACAGTTCAACGAAATTTTTGGTAAGGGAATATGTTTGTATAGTTACTGAGATCCCTTGACGATCCTAGAATATTTCAGCTCCGACCAAAGCTATATGTGCCATAGCTGTTAATATGAATAATTGAAACAGAGCTAATGAACGACTTACATTTGCTACCCAAACATTACCCTGCTAAACGGCCACGTGGGTGTTCATGACGCATCGCACGAATGTTTGCTGCATAGCTGTATAGAATGATTGACTGTTGTATTAATGTGCCGTTTCAAAAGAAACTAAGCAAAAATCATGAATAAAAAGGATTATCTGACACGATATTTGAATGTCAAAGTAAATCAAGATGCAATATCTAACGTACATAATTGGTTGCGTCCTTTCAACTACATGCAGCGCACTACTGGTAAATGATGCATAGCCATATAAACAGAGCTAACCATCCCACATATAACAGCTATCCATTTGTAATAACCGACTTCAACTAATCTGTCGTATCCCAATGTTGTCGCGAATCGTATTTGTCCCGTAAATGTCTCCATCTTTAATAGATGACTCAGAAAGTGTTTACATACAGACGCATTTATTCTTCTGGTCTATGGTGATGGTGAATGAAAGGAACTAAGGGTCCTACGAGGTTATTTATTTTGCTTAGTATGCTTAGCTAAACAGGAAGGATTGTGGCTCTAAATGTGCTTAGCTCAATAGATTACATGAAGGCTGTGGAAAGTGAGCGGTAACGCCAGTCTTCGCAGTTGTCTCCTTGCCTACCACATTACAGATCCGTTATCATTAGCAAATGATTATGAATATCTATGTATATATATATAATATATATATATGTATGTATGTATATACATATATATATATACATATATATATAGACATATGAATATGCATATATATATACATGTATATATATATATATATATACAAATATATACATATATATCTATGTATGTATATAAATATATATATATATATATATACATATACATATATATACATAATATATATATATATATATATATATATATTTATATATATATATATGTCTATATATATATATATGTATATATATATGTATATGGTTATCATATATCAATGATAGTCTTTAACAAATAGAGCCCAATCACTTCTAGCGTTTCATCAAATAAACGATATCGATATTGTTTTATGATTATACCGTTTCTGTAATGATCATCCGGACTCAATGTTACAAACGGTGTCAACAACGTGATGACCAACCTAGCTACTACGCATTACCAACCACCAAGCACTATCGACCGTTTTTCATAAGTTTCCAGGTCGAGCTATACGCTGAAATAATTCGACAACGCAACGAGCAAGTGGAGTAATGCGCCATAAAAATGTCTCTGGCGAAAAACAACGTGGCAACGTTGTTGATATCAAAACTGCAACTAGCATATGAATGGCTGAAATTATATGTAGCGACCTCTTCGACTGTGATGATCATGTCAATGCGTTGATCGCATTCATGACAAGGACTGCTGCAAGCTAATTCTTCCTTTCTGTCCTCATATGAAATATATATATATATATATATATATATATATATATATATATATATATATATATATATATATATATATATATATAGATATATATATATATATATATATATATATAAATATATAAAACTATAGATATCTAAATATTTAAATATTTATATATGCATATGTATAGATATATATTTATATAGATTTGATATATATAAATATATATATATGTATATATACGCATATATATATGTATATACACACATATATATACATATATATATACACATATATATATATATATATATATATATATATATATATATATATATATATATATATATATATATATATATATATATATATATATAAATATATATTTGTATATTTATGACTATATATATGACCAAGCAAACAATCACTTACAGCGGTTAGTAGGTCGTCTTACATTCTATTTATGAAGGTGTGAATCGTTACATTGAATGATGTATCTTTAAGTAGTGGCACACACACTGCATATTGCCATTGCTTTAAATTGCTCCAAATTCTTAAATGGAGGAGAAATCAGATGGCCAATCTATGCAGCCAACTTAGCAAACGACCTTTTTTTGTGGGTCATTGCCAGCAACTGTAGAAATTAAGATAACGAGCATTATACAAGACCCAATTGGCCAGCAAAAACGTCGCTTTATTCATGTACCCTAACTATTTACGCCTATACTCCATAATATAATTGCATAGTTCCCACGTTGATCATTAACTGTGGTATAGCCCAATGGTGTCCAGTAGCCAGTTTAATGCTGTTTGCCTAGCCACATGTATAAACTACGTCTCCAGTCAGATTTGTTATCCGCGTGTAGCCTTTGAATCAGGATATCACTGGATACTCCTCTCTGTATCAACTAGTGTCTCATTAATTATCGAGGCACGCCTGAACAGAGACAATGAAGCCTTATCACAATTCACATCATGCAGTGTGAATCAGCTGCTTGTCATATTATTGTCCGCCGTGCTCGACAGCCTGTACTCATGCTTCATTCCTACAATGAATACAAAATCATGCCGGTATTTGTTAATATGCAAGTACTCTCAATAGAGAGATCATTAAATCGTTTCTGTGGCCTAAGCAAGCCAATTATATGTCGAATTCGTACTTATTCCGATTTGCATATCGTTATGACATAATTATTAAGGTACGGTAGAAAGAAGTCGAAAATAATTTGACTTTGCCCTGTAATCGCTTATTACCGGGTGAATCTATCAAGACGCATTTGACTGGAAAAGGAGGCGATCCTTTACGTGAATTTGTTGTATTATCAGCATTATGACAATAAAAAAAGTTTACCACCTGATAATGTATAATACACCCGTAAACAACGTCTCTGCATATAACAGATTTTAATAAAAATATCATAACTTCGCAACTGGTGAACACTTGCAGCTTCGACAACCGTACATGAGCAATATTGCATTCCACTATAATTTTAGTTTATTCACAATATATTACAGTAATTGTCCAACATATTGCTATCCTTAGGCTTTTTATCATTCACAAACTCTATGCTCAGCACGAAGTCAATAGCTCTATAGAAAAAGCGCTTTCCTGCTTGACCACGGCCAAGGATTATTTTCGGATTGCCAGAGTAGTTTGACCGTTACCGTAACCACACTTGATTACATGAGTCAAGCCGAAGACGCTAAAATTCGAACTAGGCTAAAAGGAATGGGACATTTCATTCCTGAATATCTTACTTGACGACAAAGTGAGTTGTCTTACGAGTGCACAATATTGAAAATAAAGGATAAAATCAAAGATACATGCATACATACATACATACATACATACATACATACACATACATACATACATACATACATACAGACACATAGACATACATACATACATACATACATACATACATACATACATACAGACATACATACATACATACATACATACACATACATACATACATACATACATACATACATACATATACATACATACATACATACATACATACATACATACATACATACATACATACATACATACATACATACATACATACAGATACATACATACATACATACATACATACATACATACATACATACATACATACATACATACATACATCATACATACATACATACATACATACATACATACATACATACATACATACATACATACATACATACATACATACATACATACATACATACATACATACATACATACATACATACATACATACATACATACATACATACATACATACATACATACATACATACATACATACATAAGTAACTTGAGGCGTTTCAGTAATATGAGGGAAAATGAACTGTTGATGTCTGAAAAGGTGTTTTTCCTTCTGTCTTGTAGCATACACACCCTGCTGCATAACCACATTTATATCAGTTGTATGTTTATCATACAATTACGAGGAATACAGACGTTAATATACCCCCAGGCTTCTTGTGATATCACTTTAGCATAGCATCCATCCAAGGGTTGTGTGAACTCACTGAAAGCAGCTTCGTGACAAGGCTCTGATCCACAAGATTGTCTGACCCTGAATAGTGTATCCATAGAATAATGGCATCGGTGGCATCCGAGATAAATAATCATTGCTTCTGTACTTATGTTTTATCTTGAAGCAAATACTTATTTGAAGGCTCGTCAGAGCTCTGACGCATTGTCTGTTGGAGATTATTAGACATCCGTCACTCAGCTTGCCAAGATGCTCAGTTAATTTTGACGATAAATCGACCTAGGCCATGAATCTATGGCAGTGTTTTTTTATCGCAGTGAAAACAGAAATTAGCTGGCAGTGGGCTTATGTTTATTGCGTAAACCAGCGATGCGAATTTGTGAGGATCATGATCATAAATACTAACGTCATCCTTATCACGATGATAGCGACGAGGATGAAGAAAATCAATGAATGTCGCGTCGATCCCGTGATGGCTATAGTTTTTTTACACCAACATAACTTGTTATACCGATTTGCATGAATTGTCTTATGGACCATTGACTCTAATTGGACAAATACCTTGGTTGACCGCATTACGCACAGAATTACTCAGCATAACACGGATCATTGAAATCTTCACAGATGAAAAGCATTTTTGCGAGTCTGGTTCCCTCACAACACTGCGGAGAGTTCAATAGTAAGTGAACGTTAAGTACCAATAAAGCTACAAATTGAGGTTTTGAGGCAAAACATGAAGTTACATCCGTTCTGTGAATTATCCCATACAGATAGCGTATGACGATATTTGATTCAAGCGAATCTGTCTAGCATCTAACTGATGTCTAGCGGCCTGTAGCATACGTGCATCCTGGTTAAAACAAGCTTCGTATGGCTGGACTTTAGGAGAAACATCTTGTAACATGTATGTTATCCTCTAAAATACATCAAAGACAATCAACAACTATGAGGAAACTTGACAGATAGATGAAACCGTGACATTTATGGTTCTTGGACGGGCCGACATATACACAATTGGGTACTCATACGCTTCACAAATGGGCAACCATACCTATTTATAATAGAGTCATGAGCGACGGAAGAGTAACTTACATATCAGAAATAGTTGCATATTACATGAGGCAAGACACGAAAAAAAGTGGTAAAAAATAAAACACAATACTTAGCGTTCTGTGTGAGTCTCCGTTAACTAAATAGCATATACATAGCAGAAGCTGCATATGAAAAGTATTTTATTACGGATGCGCTGGTTGACGTCACTCATACTTGTTAACACGCTACGCTACGTTGTTGTAAAATTAATCAGATGTGTAGAAACCAACTATAAAAACATATTGCGTGAGCGAGCAATCTCTCTCTAAAATCGGGCTTGATTGGATATCGGATGCGGGAAAGTTATTTTGCCTCGGCATAGCTGAAAAGACATAGTCATAATAATCAACGTATCTCGATTTAGATTTGAATAAACATGTACTTCTTATGCCCGGAGTGTTGAAGCCACCGAATGATGGCATGTAGGTGGAATGTGCGATGCTTGCACCATTTATGTGCTGTGGGCCGAGCCAGAGGTTACGGTTTGCACAATCTGTAACGCGTTTCGACTTTTTGTCAATCAATAGGACGCATGCCTCGTTATTATATAATGCCGTATGATTTCAAACAAACGATGTGTCAAGTATTTGTACGAAATCATTTAAACGGCAGATTTTGTATTATGGTCGCAACTAAACTAAGTTCATTCTTATCATACGTCGTTTTGTCGGCAAGGTTAGGTAAGGTAAGTATATAATTTAACGGCACACCAACACTCATGGACTCCATTCAACAACCTGTATCTTATTACACATGGCCCACAGGTTGCCCCCCCCCCCCCCACCCCGTTAGCCGCTTCTTACGACATGCAGGCGGACCCACAGAGGATTCGTTTTATCGAGACGAATCACATAAGGTTTCAATATCACTGTCAAGCATAGTTTACGTCAATAACGATTATGAAGCCCTATTTGCTTATATACAGTCACTGCGCGCAATATAAACATGCATCCATCCATTACAAATATTCCAACAATACAACAGCTATGTTTAATGTGCCCCGGAAGTGCGTCAATTAAAAAGGGCCGGGAAAGCTTCCGCGTATTGCGCTGCTTTTGGATGCTCGAATAAACACTCTGCTCGGCCTGATCTGTCATTTTTTAGGTTTCCTAAGGACGAGGAAAGGTATGTACACTCGAAACTTTGATGGTGTTTATGGAACGTTGCCAAATTATAGATTTTGTTGTCTTTTTTTAAATCATTCTGATGGACGATAATATCAATGTTTCGCAACTGACCTGTGTTTTGCAGTAATGATTTCGAAATCGTAGAGCCATTCTTTGAACAATTTGCCATTAAAATAGTGTTGAGTCAGTTGCTTCTGTGGGAAACTATATCCATGGTATCATAGGATCATGTTATCTGTGTAAAGTTTGTCAACCGGATTGATAATATAGTAAATATTACATTCAATATATGATGAATTGAAGGTGACAGGTTGTGTGCGTCTATCAGTTTATTGCAATGCCAATGGATGTGCAAGTCGTTATTTCAATGGGTCTTATTTTTCAGGTGCAAGCGATGGGTTGATAATTGTCGACGTCAAGATTAGGACAAACGAAGCACTAAGTACCTTTATGACAATTGTGGGCTATGCTCACTCCACTTTAAAGACAAATAATTTTTAAATCCCCTTAATAAGCAAAAGCTCATCTAGAATGCAGTACCACAAATTTAATGTTCCAAACCCTCCACAGAGTATTCAATCAAAGAGACCCCCTCCCAAGTCAAGAATGTCTCTGCAAAACAAACGGCCAAAAACTAGAACTAATGGATCTGGAGCAAACGCTGACCGTAAGTGAATTTTTTTGGGTTTAGTTTGAAGTTGCTTCTTGAGAATTATTTTAATTGAAATTATTTTAAAATTTCCAAATATATTTAAACATAATGTTTCATATCAATAGACAATGCAACTAAGTTTATATTGGCATTCAAAAACAAATAAGTTGATTCTATGTGTATATCATGATTGATTGATTCCTTCAACAATATGTATTTTTCATGAGTGTAATTTTTGTTAATTTTGTGTGCTTTTTGATCACAGTGGGCAATTGACATTGTAAATAGGTGTAATGGAATTAATGGGTGTGCATATATGATCACTTTAATTTATGTTTGTGCTTCTTTTGAAAAACTTATGGTTATGGGCTTTTTACATTGACATTATATATATATAATGCCTATATATATATATATATATATATATATATATATATATATATATACTTATTTATAAAACTTATGGTTATGGGCTTTTTACATTATATATATGTATATATATATATATATATATATATATATATATATATATATATATTATATATATATTAGTGCTTAGCGCTAAATGGCTTATAATATAAATTGATTATTAGATTTTTGTTAGTGCTTAGCGCTAAATGGCTTATAAATTGATTCTAGTCGTGTTCTGTATGTTATTCTAGTTATATTAGTAATATGTTTGAACTTTACTAATCTTTTGTTTCCTCACAACTAAGTTTAGATGGTATATTTGTGGTTATTGTAAGCCCTGTCCTGTCAACACCAGGGATGTCACATATGTCACCACAAAAACCAGTTGCTTTGTTTCCAAAGACGCTTCAGATGAAGAGGCAAATTCAAAAATTGAAAATGGCCAACTGCAGACTCAGAGGCCAACTTGCTGTGTTACAGCAGACCACACATATGCAAGTAAAAGTCAAAACAGTAAGTTTAAAATGTCAATGTTTTTAGTTATTGAATGAGGTTTTGGATTTACTTACTTTTCAGCAGGTTGTTGCTATTTTTTTTCCAATATAACTGCAAAAGCTTGCGGCATGTTGCCATTTGTAAAACGGAACATCATTCAAAGTTTGTGTACTTTACATACTAGGTAAAGAACACTGAGGCCAGACTAACCAAACTGAAGGATGAGTTTTCTAATTACCTAGAAAAACCAGCTCTTGACTTTATCATGTGCCAGATACGTCAGGGGACCAAAAAGGCAAAAGGCAGAAGATGGACAGCTTATGATAAATCCCTTGCCATATCGTTTCTGCACTCATGTCCTAAGACGTATCGATTATTACAGAAGTTATTTATATTGCTTTGAGTTTTAACTCTGCGGAAAGTAATAACCCAGATAAAGATGTGAAATGTTGACCACAGATTACATGTATCTAGGATTTGTACTTAAATATAAACTAGAAATGTATTTGTTGTCAGGGTGTACTGATCTAAACTCCTTTCTGTCTGCTTTTCTATTGCGGACAGATATACCCTGGGTTCAACAGAGAAGTCTTTGAGGCTCTCAAGCTCAAAGTGAGATCCATGCAGGCCAAGTCCAAGGTGTGTGCCATAATACCGGATGAGATGGCAATCAAGGAAGGTGTTTCCTACAACCCTGGGAGAGACGAGGTGGAGGGTTTTGAAGATTTTGGAAACATGGGCCGCACAAAATACATTGCTAACCATGCAATTACTTTTTTATGAGAGGCCTGTTTGATAAATGGAAAGAACTCCATGGGTATTTCCTATCAAGTGGACCAATGGTAGGCGAAAGCATGACTGTCCTATTAAGGGAATGCATTTAAAAAGTTGAAGATTCTGGTCTTACAGTAAAAGTCGTCATTGGAGACCAAGGTTCGAACAACAGGAACATGTTACAGGTGCACATGGGAGCCACCAAGAAGGAGACTTGGTTCTTACACAACAATAACAAAATTTTTGTCATGTATGATCCACCCCATCTAGTGATAAGTGTCCGCAACAACGTGAAAAAACAGTAACATCAGTATGGCTCCCAAGTTGACTGCAAAGCATATGAGCTCCCCTTTTCCACACTCCACGTTAAAGCATATTGAGCTTCAGTGGCAGCAGAATCAGCACAACAGCCTAGGTGCCCTGAAGAAACAACATATTGAAAATATGAAAATATGGATAAGCTGTTCAACTGTTTCAACAGTCAAACCCTTCATAACTAGGCCCCAATGCGCAGTGCAATATCTCCAAACTCAACCCATATGGCTTTCCTTGCTGAGATTAAGGAATGGCTGGAAACCGTAAAGCCCAGCCTTGCCTAGAAGGGTGGATTTGACTATCAACTTCCTTATGCAACTGTGGGAGAGCCTCCAAAATGAACATGGTTTCGCCTTCCTCTTCACAAATCGCCTTAACCAGGACTGCTTGGAGAACCTGTTCTCAGTCATTAGAGGGAAAGGCGGCCAGAGGGACAACCCAGATACTCAGCAATTCCGAACAGCATTTCGGCAAGTACTGGTTGATGTCCTATTGTTGCCAAGCATATCAGGCAATTGTAAAGAAGATGTGGATGCCTTTTTATTCTCACTTAGCAGTGCTTAGGCCAGGGCTACTGTCCCAACCGATGTGACCGAAGATCAGGAATGGGCATCTATGCTGGACCTCCCTCCAAAAGGTACAATCAAGCCACAAATGGTCTTCATGCACCAAATGATGACTTTCTGGAGGTGATAAAATTACTTGAAACCACCTATAGGGATGTGGTAGCCACTGCCATTCACCAAGATAGGGTCGGAGCCAAGATTACCATGGGTTTATCAAAACTAACATGCTTAAGTAACATCGTTTTTTCCAGTAGTGGACCCAAAAGCTGCAGCCTTGACAAAATGGTGGTCAATCTCTTTGTGACTATGAGACTTCATTTCACTTTAGTTAAGTTCAAGAGACCTGTCTTGCAAAGGGATGCGGAAAACAGGAAAACAATGAAATTCAGTCACATATGAGTTTTATATTTGTTCCTACAGCATTTTGTTGATTCTTCCTAGCCAGAAATATCAGGCCCTGCATCTGGATTATGGGAGAGAGGTCACTCTGTGCAATTCGTTGGAGAGGTCTATTTGATTGTTATGGCGCCTTGCTGTAAGGTGTCAGCGCTCAAAACCTCTGCCTAACTTCGCAATTTGAAGTGTTTTTATTCGATTTATGGATAAAACGAATTCGTAATTGAAATCTCCTTTGAACGCAATGGTTTTCAATGGCGATTTCGTTTTATGCACCGATCAAATGAAAAAAAATTGATATCTTCAATTTATTGTGCGCTGATCGGTAAATATGAGCCTTGTGTACAGTTTGGCACAGGTTTTGAGCGCCGACACTTTCCCGCAAGGATTGAATAGAGCACTCCAGCAAATTGTACTGAGGTACTGCCGGCCAAGAAATCGAATTCGGGGCCTGATATTTCTGGCTAGATGCTTCCAAATTAAACTGTCTTCTGTGATGATGTGTGATTTATGAAGATTGCCTGCCACCAGCGGCTAATTAAATCTGAGCCACAAAAGTATGCTGACGACGATTTACATGACCACCTGTCGGCTTAATCTTCAATGAACACATTGCCGGTTCAGATTGTCTGTTGAATCACCGCAGACCCATGGACCTTATCAGACAGGTGTGATATGGTGTATTGTAGGATTTTAAAATTGACGATCAATGAGGCGTTTTCAAAAATGGTATGAGGGAAACTCACATTGGTAGCTTAGCCAAATATATAGAAGATGAAAATACAACTTCATCCAGTTTGATGCTTTGATTTATATATAACACGATTTACAGATTGCTATGAATTTAGATTTACAAATTGGGCATAATGGTGTTTTGCAAGATATTTGAATCATAATTTGGAGTACTTACATTAAATGATTGAATCATCCGCATATCTTTAACAGCCAAGGATCTTTATCAGTTCGATTTATCCCACGGACGCTTTTGCCAACTATGTATGACCTTTGAATTTGCAAAATTCCAAGCAGCATCTACATCCATATATGAGGATATTTACAGCAGTTGTTGGTGAAATATGCTGTTTTCGTATGATAGCAAACTTCTATCCCTGTATAACGATTTTGAGGCAAATACATGACAGTAATTAATATTTGAGATTAAAGAGATATTGCATCACTTTTTTTTTTCCGGAAGAACATAAATTTGTTCAAACAAACGTTTCAAATGAACATTGTGCGTGCAAAAGTTTTGCTCGGGCGTGCTCATCAATAATAAATCCACTACCATACATTTCCAAATATAGGTCTGTGAGATGGTTAAATAATTAGTCATTAGTTCAGTGTTCTTTCTATTGCGTATATTCTGTTCAAGGATTTGTCGACTTAAAGAAAATACCTAATCGAACCGGAAAATCATTTTGAATTATAGGGTTATTGCACAATTGGACAATTTATTTTCGGAACTCCGGGACCTGCAACGTGTTAAAACACTAAAATTATTTAACGGAAATAGCTAAATGTTTATGGAAAGTGTAAAGGGAATGGTTATTTTCTGAATCTATCTTAACCGATTCAGAACAAGTTACGCGTTAGAAAATAATGGTAGGAGTTGTTGCAGTATACTGATGCAGTTTTCAAATCATATGTTTTCTAACATTTGCAACGACCTCTAAATATCACAAATTTTTCAGCTGCCAAAAATGTAACTATTAAGATGGTATAACGTTACGTCAAATGCAATTTTTTTACTGGTATATTGTTGCCAACATCATGCGACCATTGCACAAAGAGACGTGATAAGTTCTCCGATTAACAACAATAGCAATTATAGATACACGTTTGCGAGAAATAATAATGTTGTTGTGTTAAAATGCCTTAGACAGCGTTCAACGCAGTTGGATTTGCCGAACAGTGCTGTTCAGGATAAGGAGGAAGTAGATTGAGTATTTGAGTACAACATAATTAACAATCTATAGTCCTTGCATGGCAACAGAATCGTATTATGGGCTTTTCCGGCTGTTGGATGAATTATTTCTAGCCAAATGAAGTGTTCGGTGTAACATCAGATTACGTTGGATAACATTGCTCCTGTTGCCCTATAACAATTGAGTCATATAACCGCAGTGGTCTTGGTGTGACCACGTGCATTTGTTCTCCCGACTACGAGGTTCAATCTGCGAATAAATCATTCGACCATGCGGCCGATATAAAAACCAGTGCTTTCCTTCGATGCCCCCCAATTACACAGCTATTCAATGCCAGTTATCTAGTTGCGCTGACTAAGTTCCTACTGGGCCCGGCTTATATCATTGCGTAATTATACACATATTATATAAACATACATATATATATATATATATATATATATATATATATATATATATATATATATATATATATATATATATATATATATATATATACATATGTAATATATGCATATACATATTATATTTATATGTATAAATGAATAAATATCTGTACAGCTCTGTCTCGATAATTCGCACGTATCTGGATCCACAAATCAGAGCGGCGAATAAAACGAAGCGTAAGAAAGCGGATTTGGGCGAAAGTAGCGCCGTTCGGGTTGATTTCTTATCTGCGCTAATACAAATTTATTACACCCAGTCGGACGACCCTGTTAGCTGGGTGCAAGAGACAGAGCAGTTGTTATCTGATTCGTAATGAATAAAACCAACAGATTAACTTTTGACGCGGATTAACTTGTGCGTCACCTAGAAGGGGCCACTGCTCTGCCACCCTCTGCTCACCCCGTCATGACGGCAGCAGCAATCCGTCTAAGTTCAGCACCCTCCTCCCTGCATGTGGCACTCATGTCCTCTTCTCCTTTACCATCGGATATGCACCAACCACCTTCTCAGATGTGGAGTCACCAGGCACAAGCAGGGTCGTTCTGGGTCTCGCAAATGCCAGAAAATGTCGAACAGTACATGCAGCAGCCACAGCTTCAGTGTCCGCAGCAGCAACACTATCAGCTGCGTCGTCTTCTACAATATGTCCACTCCATGCCTCCTCCTACTCAGCTGTCTGTGTTCCAGCAGCAGCAGCTACAACAGCAACATCAGAGTTCAACTGGTTTCTTGTAACCATAGGCTCGGGGTTCCAAGCACTCACTCAGAGTCTAACACCAGTAGACAGTAGATTCCCACAAAACATTTTCGTGAGTGCTCTGGATCCTGAAAATGTGCTTCAAGTCTTGTCCGTTGGTAGCATGAATACACCTCCAGTACCCAACACCTCTAACGATAACGCTTAGACTGTGTTATTAATGTCATAGATTATGAGCGAATGTGTTATAAAATGTTATGTGTGCCACATATGCTCAGTGAGTGTGCAAAAGTCAGTGTAGCACAGTATAATGTATATTCATTTATTGCGATGCTTTGAATAATAAAAGCATCTGATATTTGAAAATCTATTTTGATATCTATTAAATGTTATATCAATATTGCAATCTATCCTTCTTCAAACATAGACTTCAATTTGCCAAATTATGTTTATTTAGTTTTAATTTTTATAAAGACAATGTATTATAATTATTATTAATATAAATAAAAGTATTAGATGACATATTTAAAATAAGTTATTCTAATCATTAGATTTAACCAAAATCAGAATAACGAACTTTACGAGATCTTATACAGAGCGTATTAAGCATATGTTGAGTACGGCGGGTAATTGTGAACATGCTCAATAATTTTTCGTGGGCTCGACGTGTTACAAATTTTTACAGCGTATCACAGCATGCCCTTAACGTACACGATGTATCCCCATTTTACCCCTAACTCATATCAGCGTACACCAGCGTACACCAACGTATTTTCAATATTTTACGCGCAAATGCAGTACCATCGTGGACTTACATTTCAAAACAGTCGCAACTAAAAATCACCAGATGTAATGTTTCGTTTGTTGATACGATTTATTTTGCGCAATATTCCATCCGTTATTCTTGCAACTAACAAATATGATGCCACGAAATATATTTAATTCACAACGCTGATTACGCTGCGCATGTGATTTTTGCTCTCATACATACCAACGTCGATATGCACTTGCACGATGTCATTGGTCATGTCATGCAAGTTAGTCGCGCGATCATTATCAATGAAAAGCCATTAATGCGCAAAGGATATTGTGGAACATCACAGGTGTGATTAAATGATTTGTGCTATTGAAGCTATCCCTGAGATAGGCACAAGCAAATATATGAGTCAGAAGTTACTTATGGTATGGTGTCAGCCATAACTAAAAGTGAAAAGGATCGATAAAGTATCGATTACTTGACGTGGCTGTTCTTATAAATATATCTCATGCATTCAATGCTAAATATTGAATAAAATAATCTTTTTCTGCAGTAATTGAGCACGATTGATATACACGATATCTTTCAATATATAACATATGTGGCTTTTTACTGAATCGGAACTAGCCAGTTTCAAATAGGACTGATTTTGCTCATGTAAGCAATTTGTTTTTGCATTGTGTGTTTGTGGCAATAGTCAGATTATGATAGTAATTTTGTTAGTTGCATACCGCTTAGCAAATTCAGATTAAGGGGATTATTGCAAGACGTTCATCTTTGGGAACAAAATAAACAAAAAGCAAACACCAAAGTGAGCTGCGTTTATTCCAGATTTAGCGAACCAAAAGCTGTGCTCACAATTGTTCTTGCATTGGATAATTAATTTGCCCGTTTTTTTCAAGTTATATTCATGAATGAATGAAATAACGTCATTCAACGATGGATGCAACAACTTTGGTCCAAAAACTATATGCATATCAGTGTGCACGGATTGCTATTTAAACAACTGATCTTAACAAGTGAAAGTCTAACATAAAGACAATTATGTAAAAGGGCCACTAAAACGATTTTTTTTTTATTCCATATACCGAAAGATTCGTGCATGAGAAATGCTCTGGTGAAGGTTTGAGGTGTGTAGTCGGACAAATAACGAAGTTATTCTAGTTTAAAGTTGCACTTGTCGCGCCGTGCAGTGCAAACTGGCGGGGTCAAGGTCGCGCGAGTGTGACATCACAAAAGGAGTTGACCGAGTTCACAGCAACAATGGCGTCTGCAGAGGAGTGTTTGAGCGATACGGATAGTTTTAACGACGATTTCGATGAATTTGCGGTTTACTTCGAGGATGAAATTGACTGCAATGCTCCGTCAGAGTCAACAGATCAAATTGATAAAGAACCTGAGATTAAACCGTATCAGTTTGAACCGGAGCACGAAGAGGATCCCGGCGCATTGATGTGGGCGGAGCCGTCAGAGGAAGACCCACAAGAAGAAAATCGACTGCAGCTGTCCATCGATTCCTGGTAAATAAACAATTTTGATCCGATCACGCGATTATCACACATTGTAATTTGATTAAACCTGATTGAGGTCATTAAGCGCCCGTCTCTAACCTTGACTACATACTATCGGTTAGCATCATATTCAAAGACGACATGGATAGACGGTATAGTCTATTGATATTTATAGCTCTACTGGGCTCTTTCCCTTCAGCTACCGAGCATTTTGTTTAAATAATCATTCACGTTTCGGTGTTTACCGTTTAGATAGGGTTTACGCGTTGCTATAAGTAAAATGCTGAAAGGTTATTTTATTAAAGTATGTACAAATATCCATAGCTTAGACCATTTGACATGTTGAATACATTTTCCACAATTAAATTCCATCAATGACAAAGATGCTATGTCAGAACACTTTGAAAAATCTTAAAATATTTGAAAAAGTACTGTTGAAACATAATAATGTGACATATGCTGTTGTATTCTTTCAGGTGTACTTGCTCTCACTGCACGCAAATGCTCACCGCCAAAGAATGTGTGTGCTGTCAGGAAATCCCTCAGGTAAAAAAAGTGATGGCTGACTTGAATGAATCAAATGAACTGCATGACGCTCCTGTCACATGCATCATACATCACCCCGGATTTGATGGGGTGTGTCTTAATCCTTGGGCACTCAGAGTTGCATATCAGGCGTATATACAAAGGTACAGTGATGGTGGTGAACAAGCTATGCACGAGTGAGTGGATTATTGATCCTTTATCAATTTAAAGTTGTTTATACTAAGCTTGGTTTATTGAACATATGTTCCAATAATTTCCAAATGTATGATTCCAGGCGGTACAGGTATACAGCTTACAAACAACTGGTGAAATGGTGTTGGGGATATCTCGGGAAGCACATCAGAGTTCCACTACCTGCGTGTGCTGTGGCACAGATCAGGAAGGGATTCCCCAGTGAAGTGGCACAATATAAAGGATTTAAACCTCCTGATCTATCATGAACACCATGAATTCCTCATTTAAATCTTGAACTATGTTGGAGTACAGCTGTGGCTTTGTCAGGTCTGACATATGATGAGCACATTGGTGGAGGAACATCAAACTCATCAAGCAGATGTGCAAACTTCTCTGGGTTGACAGCAACTTCATGGAACAAGAAATTGTTCAAGATGTTCACATAGTCTGAAAATAATATAATACAGTTTTATATTATTATATGCTTACTCATCACATATTTCATTATTAGTGTCTCTGATCTGTAAGTATATATATACAAAGTAAATTGTTAAATTCATACCGAAAGTTTGTTCTCTTTTTTTGGCCTTGACAATGTAGTCTCCTTTCTTGTACTTGGGATACTTGATGAGATAAATTGGCTCCCCTTTCTTGTTAACTGCCTGTGTTCGACAACTGTTCTCATTGAAATGCATCCCAGCCAAATAGAGTCTACAAACATCGAAATGAAACATAATCCATTACATCCACTTGAATTGGTACTGGCTTCATATTGAAAATATGTTATTATTATGACTTTACCTGATAAGCATACCCATGTAAGGATATACAGTCATTTTAGGGGAGAAGTGGAGGATGGTTGAATGAAATGCTTCAACTGATGATGTTTGATATAGGGGGCTAAGTTTCCTGATGTCACGGCACAGTAGTTTGTTGGTGATGATATCCTCCAATTTCTCAGCTGCCTTGGTGTCTGATCACACAAAGCCAGCAGTAAGTGTTAGTATGGTTCATTGAGTTTGTACTACTTTCAATGTTTAATTTTCATTGTCATGACATTAACTTACTGGGCTTAATCCATTGTTTCTTCCTGCTGGTCTCTTGATCAAGTGTGTCATGCTCACATGCAGGGTATAAATCACTGTGACCAGTGTGCTTATCCTGTACATGGTAGGCAACAGATTGCCATTTGGCTACTGTTAGCTCCTTACTAGCATGAC
Source organism: Urechis unicinctus (assembly GCA_034190875.2). NCBI lineage: Eukaryota > Metazoa > Annelida > Polychaeta > Xenopneusta > Urechidae > Urechis > Urechis unicinctus. Next base: position 28,766,337 of record CM067347.1, read on the forward strand.
CCAGTGAGGACCTAGCACACCAGTACAGGTGGTTGGAAATAGATTTTATCCATGGCTGGAGTTCACTGCACTCTTTGAGTCTTGATGCAGCTTCCAGTTTCCGAGTGACTCCTGCAGCAACATGGGTTTAAGACAATTTATAATATTGATAACAATTTATATTAAACTTGAGTCGCCTTAGCAAATTGAATTCACATTCAAGCATTTTTACATAATAACCTACCTTTGGCAATATGCCAGACATCATAATAGTGGATGGTGTCCGGGCGTTTCTCACGCAACCATTTTTGGATTTGGGGATGTCTGTCCGTGATGATGGTGTCAATATGGAATCCAGCTTCTTCCAAACATGTGATGCTCCTGATCATTCCTGCCTTCTCCATGTGTGCACTTCCACCTACATCATTGCACTAAACACAGCAGTACAAAAGAAGTTAGCTTTCGCATATAACTCAGGACCTGAGTTATTCATACAAAATAATAGTGTTAGTTCTTACCTGTACCAACTGAATATCAAGGACTTTATTTATCCTTGTCTCTACCATAGTGTAAGAGCCATACTTGGCACAGTGACCAGGGCTGTCACTACGGCCATCACCACTCAGCACAAGACCCCTTTCCATGTCTGCAAGCTGTGTTAGGAGAGCTTCTTGTTTAATATTCCATACATGTATGATGGTTGGCAGTAGAAAGCGGTTGCTGTGGTTATTGAATGTAGCCTCGCTGATGGCCACCACATTCATCATCCTCAACACTTTCAATGATTTGGATGGAGATGCCCCTGCAAACATGATGGCTGCAGACAGGGAGAGATTGCCAGCTGGTGTGTTGTTGATGACTGGCTGGCTGCTCCAGATTACCGTTGAGACACACCTGTTGCATTCCATGGCCACTGTGATACATGAACCAACTCTGTTGGTCTCCCTCACATTACATGGGGCATGGCATTGACGACACTTAGCCAGCAGCTCCCATAGCTTACTTCTGTATATGATGAATTTCTCTTCCTCATAGCTAACTGGTGTTTCACTGGAATGCCATACATTCAATATGTATATGACAGAACTCAACCAAGCCACATTACACTGTGCTGAGACATTAATTGGAACTGATTTGTTGTCATACCCGTCACTGGTGTCAATTTTGTCACGTGATGGATCATACATGCTGATGTCTTCCTCCTCATCCTCCTCATCCGGGTTACATCCAGTTTTCCTCTTCTTGGGTGTGGATGCAAGCAGTGGTGCAAATGTTTTATGTTGGCATGTCACCCCTTGATCTCTGCATGAAGGTACTGCTTGCACTCCTGTTATGACAAATGCCTTAGTCAAATGTCGCACAAAGTTACATCAAAATTGAGATTGATGCTTACAAAACTACAGCTTACCTCTACTTTTCTTACTCTTGACCAATGGCTTGGCCTTAAAGTTGGCCTGAGTGGCAATGGTCCTTGTGGAAGTCTGCCTAAAGTCTGACTGGCAATACTGAGTGGCAGCATCCCTGTGTTTACCTTCCATATTTTGCAAATCACTCTCACCTTCATCTACATCCAATTCGTCTATCAGCTGCAAATAATTAACAAATTTCATTGATCCGATGTAAAGTTAATGTACAGATGTAGCAGTTAGATAATAATTATTTCATGCAGTACTTACCCTTGCTACTTCTCTCTTTCTGAACGCTGATCGACCACACATGGCTAGTGGCGGTAAAGTGTCAGGTACAGATGAAGCCTGACCAGATGTATCGACTTCCACAGCATCCACATCCAATGGAGGAGATGCATGAATCGTGGGGATGGAACCAGCAATCAGTTTTAATTTCTTGGCAAACCCATTTTTTACCATTTCGTAATTCTCGAAGCATTCTGGTGTGAAGTGCTCAGAGCATAAGAAAGGCTTTCGCATATCTTTTAATGTGTGGTTCCATTTTCGCTTGATGCAAACGAACTGCTTCCACTGCCTGTGGGTTGCTTCAGGGAACACGAACACTGACACACCCCTACTGGCTGTGTTACAGCACCATTTGGCAACACATTTCTCTGGCATGATGACAGGTGACAGTTGAACTTCATACAGTGATATTCTCAAGTATCTCAAAACATTAGATCTAGCGTCGCAGGTAAAAAGTTTGAAAGTTCCACAAAACCAACGCTCGAGTGAAAAAAGCAACAAGATGCTGAAATGAACGCAAAATGATAGCGGAGTCGTCTGACAAGGGGGGGGGGGGGGGGGTACTAACAGCGAACGCGCATCGGAGCGATCTGATGATGTGTAGAATGCGCGACGAAGGTGCGCTGCGAAGCAAAAATAATAGCTGCCGATTAAAGTGCCACCACCCTCGCACAGCATTACTTCACGCGGGTCTCGGTCGCCAGCCTCTCCAGACGCAGCAGCCCTCGCTGGCTTCCCGAGCGGTTCCTTTTGTGAGTCATAGGGTAATGGCCGCGCTGGAGATCGTTTACTCGAGATTATCCGATTTAGACGGCGAATTTCATCACTTTAGAGTTCAAAGTTTTGAAAACGGATTGCACAGAAGGTTTTAGATTGATGCATATTTGCTACTGTGGAAATCTTAAAGAAAGTGAAATTTTCATTTTACATATCTCACAAGAGTCCATTTGGGATCGTCTACCATAAGGACTGCGCGAAGGTAAGTAATGAAATAGACTCAGCACGTATGTGGGTTGCCAATAGGAATATGCATGTAAAACTGGTTCAGGGGACGGAGCTATTTGTAGATGAACATAATTAATGTACGTTTAAAGCCACTTGTGTAACCAACCTATATTTACGGGCTCGTACTATACCCTTGCATAGTTTATCGCAATGGAGTTTAAATGATAAGGCCAGGAAAACCGTGAACAGGCACAGCAGTAATCACATAATGTCCTCGTATCCATCAAGGCTAGATATAAATCTGAAATCAAATGCCTATTTTACATTTCTTAAATTTGTGTTCATTTCGGCGTGCTGACAAATTGTTGCGATATCTGTCTTATGTTAACCCACTGCAGTTAAAGCTACCTGTAGACACCTTCAAAACAAATCGAGAAGCAGGTCGCATTACTGGGGTCGCTAAACAATGGTGTGTCCAGAAACCTCAATTACCGGTTGCGTCGGTGTGCATTATCGAGCCATGCTTTACTCATAAGGGTGAAGCCTCTTACAACCCCGTATTCCTAAGAATATCAGCTCATTACTACTTCATTGAGCTAAATAACGTCTCGGCACGATGCTTCACATGTGCCCAATTAACGTATACGAATATGGGCGATGCATGATTGCTTTTCGTGTTACCGCCCGTGTCTTGTTCCGTCTCTCAGTGATGATGACATTTGTACTGGCATAAATGAATCCTAGTTCTTACATGCGCATCCTAATTATGGCTGACGATACCTGATAGTAGAATTGTCACTCAGAGGGATGAACTTTCATAAACTACGTCGATTTCAACAGATAGAGTTGCGAGTGGGAGTATACTATTTGTCTCATTATCGCAACAACAATTAAGCCCTGGATGAATTAGTGTCAGTTTGTCTCGATATGTAATTTTATTGTGTGGCAAGGGTCAATATCACCTCGGTAACGATTTAAAATGTGCATATTTGGCCCTGGATTGTCTGTATTTCAGACTGTCCGAATGGGTAAAACTCTCGTATATTATTTTCGCGCGACTTTATCTAAGACCTATGTTCATATTTCATCATCGTCCAAGCAGACGCATTTTAAGTTTTTGGGCACAGAAATATGTATATAACCCTCCGTTGAGGCATCCAATACATGTGAATGCATGCCCTTCTGTCTGTTTGCTTTTTATTGCAAATCGATAAGGCTTACTCGTGAAATGTCCAAAAGCATTTACATACCGTGTCGGGTGGAGTTGAGGGGGTATTGGTGCCAATGGATCTCTAGGGTTTCGTAAATCGTACAAAGATATTGCTGTACTTTGCGTCTAATCACCCCTTTTGTTCAGTACTACATCACATTAACCTGTTTGTCTCTGTTTTAAGATTGCAGTGGCAATGAAAGCTTGTTGTTTGCAAGCAGGTTGATAACGAGTCAATCTGCTTTCATTAACAATTCTCTTCCGTGCGTTATCGCTTTACTCAGTACTCAGTTCTCATTTAGATTTTATCACCGACCGCAGTTAACGGAAATGTGTTTAAATCGCTTCATAGCAATCGTATTGTGTTGTTGCATAAACGAATTTGCTTAGTATGGCAGAGGTGATAGCTATGGCGACAAACATCTGGTCATTGAGTCCGAACACACAAACTGTAAAGCACCATGCCTAAGAAAGTTGCGTACATACCGCACAGGGACGCCACGCGGCGCTCTTTATTTATCCGAGTTAAAATAAGACATTATTTCTTTCCATCTATAAAACGTCTATTTGCACCAATTATTACTGGTTACTGACAAACCATTAACTATGATGTTACGATCTAAACTGCACCATACAATACGTTGCACCAATGCTACTGTGGCGCGCCAAGTGGGCCGATTCAAAGAATTTCTTCCCCCTTTCTCCGACTGACAAACCATACCGGGCCTTATTATTTCTATTTGGATGCTTGTTTCTTGCTCAAGAAATATTTTTATGGAAGCCATGAACTCTGGGGCGTGGTATCATGCTAGATGACCGTCGGTATAGTCATGATACTGGGGCTGTGTAATACGCATATATGATTTGAAAAAAGAATTAAGTACAGTGATTGCATTGCCCATTAGCCAAAGGAGCAATGTTACATTCTGGTGATGATTGAAACAATAAGCATCAGCTTCCCAATATCTGGAATAGCGCCTTCCGGCCAAAACAGTCAGTTTATTATTTGTCTTGTGGAGATAGATGATCCCCTTACTCTTATCGATAGGAGCTTAAGTGCCCATCTATGTCATTAATATTTACAAAGTTGTTGGTGGGGAAACTTCGGATTGCAAATGAAATATCGATTGGTGCCTACGTCAGAAGAACTGCATTGATAAAAATGCCTTGTTATTGACTATTTACGTACTCAGTCTACCGTTAAGGTCTCCCGACGTCCTAACTGACATTCAATCATAATAATACATGCAGACAACTACATATATTTGTAAAGTTGTTTGATCTTATGGTAAAAGTTACATTGAAATCATACTATCCGTCTCCGCATACACCACAATGTCTTCGGGCTGTGATTGAATCTCGTTAAACGATCGGTTTTGTCTCACATTGTTTGCCCTTGAAAACCACTCCCGACATTCCAGGTGTGACCAACACATTCACTGGAACAATATACTTCGATGCATTTTTCAGATACGCTTGCATCTGAACACGACAGGTGCGTCACATATCATGATGCCATGGAAAATAACGTATAACTAATTAACTGTATTTAGTGATTTACAGGGTAAGTGAATCCTTATCATTTGAATACCTTAGAGGAAAATATGACCTCCATATTAATAACAGTCGATTTAGCAATGCATTTGTATGGATTCGCCACACAGATAACATGTATGTACATCATCGATACGCCACACAGATAACAGGTATGTAAATCATCCATTACGACAGCAATATTATCATCAACGCATTTTACACATTTTACACACATATGCAAGTTGTACATCGGGAAAATACAGCAACTGTACGATTCAGACATAGTCAAAGCAGAGCGATTCTTCTTTGTTCCAGGGGTCTGGTGATCCGGCATAAGCACATTGTATGTTTTCAGGTATATGGTATAATTGTTTATTCAGTGGTCAATATATATGTAAAGGGTGGATGATTTAAGGGAAATGAAAGTACCTGCTTTTGCACATCAGTACAAACGGCATGACATGCAGTAGTAAACAATTAACACAGCCCCGGGCGTTGGTTAATTATCATAGGATATGACCAAATACTGCGCCGTAAAAATTGGCACTTGGTGCGTCACTTATTTCAGAATTACAGCCACAACATTTAGGATATAATTATGATATCGATAAGTGAGTGCCTCTCTATCAATATATTTAGCCTATGAGCCTCAATCAATGATTGCCAGCTCCATTTCTGAACATTGCTTGAGTCATACATCACACGTAACCTAAACGGACGTGCTAACAGGGCGCAAATAGTTCTTAATGGCTAATTATTGAAGAATCATATAAAATAGTGATGAATAGGAAAACATTTGATAGCCTGCAAAGTGCATTGATTAATACAGCCGTTTGGCTGTGATTATCCTTCACGGTTATTGGTTGATAATACTGATATACTTATCCTGCCTACCTGTTACACTTTCGTGATTTTAACCGCTCTGCGTTACGGTGTATGTTCGAGAACTGACTGTTTGTCCGAGCTTACGAAATAGCTGAGCAGTTTACTCGCTGGCGTCAGCAATAGGTTGACTGCACTGCCGCTTGCTGTGGGTATACTGAAATAGTGTCTGCATTAGTTAAAGACTATTCACCTCAGCAAGAATTTATTTCCAATGGTTCCAGATGCCCGCGAAAAAAAACACAGTAAGAGCAAACAGAAGACTGTAGCTGTCGTTGGCGTCAGTCATTGGTGGACATTACAAATCATAAATTATTACAGCAAACCACACGAATGACAATTTGAGGAAGATTTCCCAACCCACCAGTTGATGTGACTCGGCTTGCGCAAGGAAGACCGGGTCAATCATCTTACCTTCCGATTTTACCCCTCATTGCTGTGTTCGACTTGATTTTACTCCACAACATTATAAGAAGGAAGCGTTGCGAAGAGTGGAATTTTAATATCATAGTGGACCCAAACTGCTGTTAGGGGGTTAAGGGGTACTACCCGCAGCACTAGGGTTATCCTGCTTATTCACAAAATCATGCCTTTTATGCATTCAACGCCATATAACAGCAACTGTCTCATCCATATAAGCGACGCCTTTTAAAAATGTATTCGGCCAATCTTCACCTCTATCGCAAATCAGCTGGGTCCACATCTTCAAATAACAAGTCACTAGATGAAGCATTTCGGTAAACATTACACTGAATTCCATAATCCCTTGACTTATTTTAGAACTTGTCAACGTGTATTTCATATGTTTGTATTGGTCGGTTTGTTATACATGACAACTGGCAGATACGTCGCCAAATGTCGCCAAATATGAGGATAAATGTGTCAGCTAAAGTATCGTGCTTCAAGTTGATTGCTACAATATTATCAAGAACTTTGATCGACAAACCTGAAGTGATAAATGCATGAAAGGCTTTCGCACATTGTTTTACATCAATCAAGATTCAAGCTTTAGACTTTTGACCAAGTGTCAAATAAAGGCCGTTTAGTTGTAACATGTGTCTAAAACAAGACATTGTGTCACGCATACAAATCGATATACCGTGCATTTGTGCATTATAGATTTCATGGTAGCCGCCTTCAAGACCACAACTGCTTCCAACGTCAAACTTTCTTGTCTCCAAATATCGACCAAACAGTCCATCTTCATATGAATGCTCAGTGTATTAATACCGCTGCTGTATCATGAAATTTCACGCTTTGAGAAGTATTGACGAGTTATAGGCACGCTGTAAAGCAACAGAACGAGAGATGATAAGTAAAATAGCAAACTAGCCTCATAATCAAAAGACCATAAAGATATAAGCGGTTCATTAACCCGAAGGAGGATTTGTATATATCGCCTGTAGTTCATCCTTGTTTTATCTTAGACTTAATGGACCGGCGCCTAGGAATGGCTATGAAATGTGATATATCGTTCCTCATTGAAACCACTTTGTTTTATGGTTTTGTGCCGCTTTGCAGATATGCATCATATTATGTTATTGTTGAATGTGGGTTATTGTTGACATCTCTGACAGTACAAGTTTTCGAACGTAGCGTGCATGGATCCATTTGACAAATTAACCTTCATCATCATCATCATCATCATCATCATCATCATCATCATCATCATCATCATCATCATCATCATCACCATCCGCTATCATCATCATCATCATCATCATCATATGTAAAAAGCTCAAATGCTTGTCTGCAATAATAAAGGGTTGATTTACCTGATTTCCCTCTTGAGGGAATAGGCTCAAATATGCTGAGTCATAAGCTCGTGCAGCACATTGCTGTTCAAAGACTAGAAACTGATGAAATACAAATTACAATTTGAAAAAAGAATAAGTCCAGCACAATGTCATGTAATAAGGTCAAATACGAGGCCTCGATCATTTACAATTGTACTATGCCGAACTGGTCGTACATAAAGCCTTTGGTCGAATATCACCATAACCCCTTCAACTGTAGAAGGGTTGTTGTCGTTATCACTTATTTGTCGCTTCTTCATTCTTGTATAGCTGTAACTTATTTCTTTTGTACCCTGAATTATTCACTTACTCTGTCACAGGTTGAAGTTAAAACATTTCCTTAGGCAGCACCCTGCAGCTTGTATAGCTTTCAGTAATTCATGTAGGCAAATATTGCCAACACGCAGATTGCCAGACTCGGAATCTTGCTAATTATGTTTGAAATTCGTAGGTAGCTCTGAAGCTTAGATATATGACATCCTCCGGAATCAATAATCCGTTCCCCCTATTGATGCAGAGTGATATGTGCTGTTCGACAAAGAACGCATATGATTGATTGCCGATAATGATTGTTTCCATACAAAACTTGGATTTTCAATTAAGATCGCAACCAAAAGGTTAATTAAAACCCTAATTTGCCTTCTGTGGCGAAATTAAGCTCCAGTGCATATCCTGACAAATGGTTGTCTAATATGGAACTTGTTGCTTTGAAAAGACTAATGTCAGGGGTGTCGTAACATGGCTGATTTGTTGGAAAACATTTTTGACAACCCGATCCTTTAAAGCGAATATTAACCCCTTCAACTGTGTAATATTTATTGTTCACTTACTCTGTCACAGGTTGAAGACATTCCTTCACCCTGCAGCTTGTATGATGATGATTGAATCCTAATTTTGAAATTGTTGTGCGAAGCAGATATATGACATGGAATCAATAACGAATGACATATTTTGTTCGACAAAGAACGTTGATTGATTGCCCTGTAACGGGTTTCTTCTCAGATTGATAAATTCTAAACCATTACCGCAAAGTTGTTGCAAAGTCAGATGATTGTGTTGTCAGGGGTGCGGTAATTGGCTGATTTGTATTTTTGACAAGAGCTTAATGCTGATGATGTTGTTGTTGCTGTTGCTGCTGCTGCTGATGATGATGAGGAGGATGAGGATGGTAGTGTTAGGCAGCTGTTACAGTTGCTAACGAGTAGATACTGGGGTTTTCTCTTAATATGTTCTTTACTTTTATATCACTTTAACTTTAAACTCTATGTAACTCAACCATATACGAGTTCCATAGGTGGTAATTAACCAAGCATATAAACTACAACGCGTCCACGTTGATACAGCTGTAGATGGGAACCTTGCCATTATGTATACAATCAGATAATGTATATCTCTAAAATGCGACGACATGGAGCAGCTTAGATAGTTATGGAACATCTTACATTCGTATTGCCTTCAAGGCTTTTTTTGCGTTGAAGGCAACTTAGTACGCCATTAGAATCAGCACCTATACCACAACAAGTACATTCGTTTGGCCTACTGTAGTAGGCAATGTGCAGTCGTACTTTTTTTTGCCTTGAAAGTAACTTCCGATTTAAAACTCTGTGAGACCATGACTTCAGCATGAAGAGATACCGGAAGTGAATATTTGTGGACATTTCAGAAGCGCACTTTATTGATTCGCATCTGAAGCAAAAAGAGGGGAAGGGGGTGGTAAATACATATCTGCAAATATGTATTAGATAAGGCAGGAGATGAATATATATGCATATTTCTGTGCAAGTGAAGTAAAATGCTTTCATATGGATAGAGAACAAGAGTTTGTAGTGTTCCCAAACGAAATCTACATAAGATATTCCTCAATAGTCAATTAGTGTTCACAATCATATAGCAAGGCAAAATAATATATTTCGCATCCTTAGCCATGGATAATATACCCTTAGCACCTGAGGAGTGCAAAATGTGAACAATTAACACTTTCATACAGAACCTTTTAGACAGAGAGATAACGTTGTACCAGCAGATTACTCATTATTTATGCTGGCGACAATGGTCAACAGAAACTCCCATTCTCTGAAACGTATTATACCTATTGAATGCTACTTGCCCACTCAGGTTTCATTGTCTTTTGGGGATGGCGTATAATTGCAGTGTATGCAGCCACTCGATTTATGGTGTTTGCGACCATCTCAGTGGTAATCGCACCGCCAGGTGTTGTCATCCGCAACGTGTTTATGATGCATTGCAGCCACTCCCTTATACCAAATGTGGCGCCATCGCCCCCGCCTACGAAGTCTCATATTACAAAGGATCATTTGACGCTGATGCCAGCAACGCTATTGTTCTATACTGACTCCATTCGAGACGATTTTGTGGATCACGATCTTCTTATGGGATATAATGTAGTAGTTATTGTGGTACACCATTTCAACATCTGGATAATTTCCATAAAATGAAGTCAGATTATGTGAGGTACCAATTTGAAGTAGAGAATCCCCCGCAGTGGTCCCCCTTCTCTCATAAGGCGACGTGTGCTGTAAGCGATGCCATTTCTCGATGCTCACTGGACATTCACCCATCGTTGTGGCCTGAGCAGCTCAGCGAATGATCACAATCCATCAGCAAAACCATACCCAGCTGACAACTAAAATTATATTTATAACAGTTCTCTTTTCGCCCAGATACACGATAATGCAATGTAAGGTAGTGTATGAGTTATAAGAGAAGGCATTATTGCTTAATGGCACATTTGTGGGATGTTGTTGCAGACCGATGTACTAAATGGCGGCCAGGATGCTTTAAAAGCAATTCGTCAATGGCAGAAAATATTGGTAGCGCAATATGTAGTGGTATTACAAATACCATGTATATATTGTTGAAATCTAAGCCTGGCGAAATTATTCAGCACGTAAAGAGATGGTTTTGTCTTACTGCTTTAGTTCTAAGATATTACAATAATCCATAAGTTTCGAAACTTCGTGTTCCGAAATATGGTACATTCAGTAACTTTGAGTTTTTCGTCATTTGCTGCTTATAAATAGCCTTTATTCTAAACAGCTGGCTGCTATCTTTTGATAAAATATAGTCTGGGCGACTGTCTTATTGTTACATATCCGATTGGACTTACTAGCCGGGATTTGCTGCACTATGACACTTCAAATTGGCGCCAAAATCGGAGACCAACATATCTATATTGCCCTTTCGTAACACCTAGACAGATAAAAAATTGTCTACATCCGTACCTTTTCGCTACACATCAGCTAATGTAGGGGTAACGGTGGGGACCAGGGTTACAGTTCAAGCCATGAGTAGGGATGAGGTAATGACGGCGATTAACGGCTCTCCTCAAGCCGAATATAAATCCATTAGCATTTATGGGCCTATGTTTTCCCGGGGATCGCCGGGCAACTCTGTTAGTATTCACTCAAATTACCAAACTTACCGGATTTATCTGCAACTATGGTGACCCGATCGTGCAATGACGTAAGCAACATTGTGATCATGACATGACGCACGCATTATGAGTGGTAAACTACGATTGTTAACATTGCAAACATATTGTTTATTCTTAAACAAATTCAATGTCCTTGGAAACCGGTAACTTACGGTCCCACAAATAGCCATATTTTTTATCGCTATCCCACTGTCAAGGAATAAAATATTTGCCAACGTTACTTCCTTTTCTAAGTATAACCTTCGTAGAAAACTGTTCATTTGTTTCCTCGGGCTCATTTCGTCGCTCTTGCCTATCCTGTGCCATAAATTAACCTCGTTCGCTGCAACGGTGCTGTGAATATATAATCATCCCTTGGTGAACCGAAACAACCTTAGACCATTTTCACATACCGTAGGGAATCATACATAAATCGTGTATGGGCTGCTATGCTTCCTTTTGCAGTGGTTGACTATTATGTTACAGAAATGCAATCAATCTGATATTGCACTTAACAATATTTTTTTATGCTCTGTTCCTGAATAATTTTGGCCTCAAACGACTAACAAAAGAGCTAATGCGGATACGTGCTATTCGAAAACTCTTATTCAGCATGTGTGTTTTGGGGGGTTGGGGGGGGGGGCGGTTGAGGGCGATGGGTGGCTTTTATTGGTGGTGATGGGGGAATTTATAGGGCTAGATAAATTTAATATGACTGTGTATACGATGACCGATCTGCCTATCGAAACCAACTTGTGTTGAGAGCTTGATGTTATGGCTAACTTCCATGTATTAATTATCGAAACAGCAATTTGCTGCATGTAACTGGATACCTCTGAAAATCGCATTCCCAGTTATCATACTATTGGAATTGGTGTGGTATACCACTATAGAAGCGGATAGTGACATCAAACATTCAAGCGTCATGTGCGTTGTTCACAGTGTTTCAATAGGGAAATTCGCACTGTACATAATAAGAAACAATGATTGATGACAGCAATAATAATTTCGCAGAATGAGGTGATCATTCAAATGGTGACGCGAAGCAATATATGGTATAGCGAGAATTTAAGCCAAATGTATTCTGGGGATAATATGTTGAAAGAATAATAAATAGCCGAGTTACAGATAATGTCGTCTCTCATGTTTAATGCAATGTTATTAAAGTAGTGATCTGTCTTGTTTGCCAATGGCGCCAACATCATACTGATTCAATAAATGATGGGAAATGCAGAATTGTTTGATTTTCCACCTGTACTTATTGCTCAACTATAACTTATCATATCGACGATCAAAACCATATTCTACCGCTTCCACCAAATACATCAGTGTTACAAAGTACAATATGAAAGCCCTGACAGCTGAATGTTGATATTATTTTAACTGGTTTATGTCGCAATATTGACCAGGGTAGTTGGTGCGCATGGCAAATCACTCCATATCAACCGCGAAATGTAAGTCATCAAAGGTTATGATATATTCATGCGGGACACAAAACTGTAAAATATCTTACAGATGCAGGGGCATTCCAACCAATAGAAATCAATATTAATGTTATCAGTAAGGGCAGTACCCGGCTAGCTAACTAGTGTTGTTGGTGCATAGGGTGCGACTGCTGTATATTTTACGACATAACTAGATCCACCCATGCACATTCAATCACTTAATTCATTGATATTTATACCATCAGTAAACTGATATCAACGAATTTATGAAAATATATTCAGGTATTTTGTCCAAACTAAGTGGCGATATCTCTCAAGCCGTTCCATGATGAAAGAACATAGCACATTCTGCGTCGTAAATTCAACATGGCCTTACAGTAACGATGTGAAACGGCGGGAATCCCAATGCATGCTAATGTCATTCAAACAATGCTCTTCGGTCGAATGGTAATCTCCCAAGTTATTCGTGAAACGTTCACTACGAAGCTTAGCCAATGTCATACGGTACCAGAGTAATAGTTGCATAACATATATTAACTAGCTGGATGATACATTAGACGGGCTTTTCTATTAGTTAGATGCCAATATAAAAACAATTATACACTTATCCTACTGTATGTGGCGTGGTGCAGGAGATATATTGGCATCATCACTAATGATGCTGACGTTCTGTGAGCGCGCATCGATATCAATGCTTGCTCTTTCAAATTAGTTATACCCAGTTGTATTTCACGGTCATTGAAGGACCAAACGACGGATTCACTGTCTCCGCCAAGCAACTTCTGAAGAGGGCTCAGTTTGATTGCTATCACTAAAAGTGAATGATGTAGCTTCACAAGCCATCTGTCTTTATGTGTTATTGCATTAGAGATTACCCAGTTACAGACGCAAGCATGGTACAGGTGTTAGGGGCTGTATCTTAAAATTGTAGGCCATGTACCCATGCAAATAAATGAGCATTATAATCAATATCGAGAATTCCATTTATTCTATGCAGTCATGATTGTCAACGATGTTCGATTACTTATGCTTGACGTAATACACTTAGAAATTAACCGAGAGGCTTAAATACCCAAGAAAAGTACACTATGAAGAACCATTGTATAGCAGTAATTTTTACAGCATAGCTACAGCCCGGTTAGCAGGACAGACAATATTATAGTAAGCAGCTTATTCATACAGCACTGAATACGCCACCGCAGCAGAATGTCTAGGCGTCCATAGAGATATGAATCACATAAGATAACTGCGATATGATGAGCTTTGTTATGAGGCCGTAATGTAGAAATGAATGATCTATGGAGGCGTGCCCTGATATGTAGCTAGGATAATAAGGGGAGAATCCAAGGTTATCCAGCTTAAATGGCCGCATGGTAATAAGAAAATATGACGAGAGTAGGCTAGAAAACAACCTTATACTGGCCACTGGGAAATGTTGGAATTTTATTACACAGTTAACAATCAACATGGGAACGCTACAATGATATTTTACAGCACAACAGGATAGACGGTTAGTCATTGGAAGGTTTTCCCCTCACCTCGCGGACTAGGGGCTGTTATGCTGCCCAGTAACCTAATTAGTACTGATGGCAGCAGAATGTACACAGCAGTCAGGGGTTGATGATTGATGCTTGCGGCATGGGAGTATAGTAATCGATTTGGTGTCGCCATATGAACTATTTCCATTATTGGCATTTAAATAATGTCTAATTAGTGCAGTATTAATTGTTTCTGTTTTTGAGCACCATTTTGATGCTTCCTGGGTTTTAAAATTGAACGGGATGCATGAAAGATGAAATCGGTTCATACTTTCCTGACGTTATCAAAACTTAAGTGCCAGTGCATCCTCCATCATATACGCCAGGCAACCTCTTTACTGAGTTTACGTCTAATAATTATTACTAATGCTTTATCACAATACGTATTTTGTATGATGAAACAAAAACCAATAGTTTGAGATAACAATTTTTTCAAGAATGCCAGGATCGATTCAGG
>CM067347.1:28786251-28821365 GCA_034190875.2 Urechis unicinctus
CAAACTCGTTATGATTACGCATTCATTGCATGATCCAAAGCACGTGGCCACTAAGATTCCTGCAGACTGGGCTTTTGCTGCGATTGCTTTCATGACCAATTATACGAGGAAACATTAGGCTGCCATAAGGCCAACTGACGAGAAGTAACTGACATCAAGCAAGAAGAATTTATAGAGGGATCTAACATACACATTTGCAGGCTTGCATGTGATCGGGTACCTGTCAAATATTCCACGAGATGTGGTGGCCGACATCTTACATATCAGATGAGGGATATGTTACAACGTTGCTTAAATATACTCAGCATATATGCGACAATTGTCTTAAGGTGTTTCAATAGTTCGCATTGATATCATTCCTATGTGGGACGCACACACACAGCGGAATGCATGTGAACGTGCGCAAGCTTTGACTGTAGATAGTCAAAATGTGAGATTTCTAAATGCTTGTTGATAAGTTTAATATGTGCTATTGATGTGCGTCTCATCCGTCATTTAAACAACTATATTTTAAAACAACTCCGACTGTCAGTTTCAACAGTCAGTATCTTTGAACATATGTATAGCGCTTAATTGTTCATACATTTGAGAAGGAATAATGAATAAGCCATTTACGGCGCACCATAGTCAGTGTTCTGCAAAATACAGTTAATAAATAGTAATAGCAGAAAATGAAATGTCACATTCTTGATTTTCGACCATCTCTCTTCCTGTTTAGTAATCCTTTCCTATAAAAGAAACGTAGGGCTCAATAAATGGTTTTATGCAAGATCATTAAGCAACCTCGACCGTAAGAATTATTAATGTATTTCTATTTGCACAGGTTGGGGAGAGTCGCCTTCGATAATAAAGCGTGTGCAAATGACGTATTTTGAAATAAAGGTTAACGCTCATAATGATATATTGCTGTGTTTCGTCTCGATGCAGATCATTACTACTGAGTTACTAGCAGAGCATCGTAAATGTATCTCCCACGCAGCAAATAATTGCCTAAATCCCTGCGCAGAATATCTAATCATTACTTGATGCCACTTTTATGCTCCATTAAATTGCATAGGAAACTTCCCTGTTCATCGTTGAATTGCGCATAAAGTGCAGATAACCAGTGTTAAAACGTGTGTGAAGCCGCGAGAATTGCAAAATCAATAGAGATAATTGGTTGTTACCCTATAGCCATCCACACGGAACGAAATAAGATTCTCCCAAAATTTGTTTTTGCCCGCTGTTGCTATGGGCAATATCCTGAGATAGTCTTTTCGTTTTACGCCTACGACAATCATCATTTCCTACATCAGCACATAGTTATAGGCCATATCATATCTCGTTAATCTAGCCTGACAGAGACACCCTAACCGGTGGCGAACTTGTTGTCCAATAACAGCTATCCATGATATCATGTCTTATTGGGTATCCCAGTGATCTATAACTTAGTGTTTGGCCATAAAAAGTTTTATGTGGAACCAAAACAACCACAAGAAGATGTATATTAGGGCAAAACCAGATTTAATTGCAGCTGCAATGCCATTATGCGACGGCTATTTACAACAGTCATAGTCCGATGAATGCACTACATCCTTTTATTGTAACAAATTGTAACCTGTCGATCCTATTCGTTATAAAGCAGTTATCAGCATCCTATTCCATGATAGGTCTCATAAAAAGTATGGCTGCGTAGCTGTATGAAATATAGCAACGGCTGCAAATCCCGAATATGCGACAGAACTGGTGATATCGGCCTTAACGTCTTAGTAGATACGGTCCTGCATTAGCCTTAGGGAATAATATAGACATACAGAACTGCAAAGGGTCTCGTTTGCGTATATTAGTCATTATATTGTCTGGCCACGCGGGTTATTGAAATGGAATGTATCGATTACTCCTGAAGTTTGGATACATTAAATGGAAATATATTTCAAACCATCGATTACATATTCTTGTCATGCCATTATCAAACTATAATATTCAATAAGTTTCCATTCCCCAGAATATCCAGTCGCAGGTATGTCTGATTTACAATGGGTCAATCATTAGTTATTTCAAGATTTTTTACATGGTGATGGCATGAATTATCACACCGCTCCCCATAAACGTACCTTTTTAATGAGCTGTTTAAATTGTCATTTTGATCAAAAAGAGGTTTGGAGCATTCACTTGCTCACTACATAGATCTTGGTTCAAACATTGATGCGATAGGATTAGTATTACACAGATACATCGTACGATGTCTCGACCATCCGGGTAACTAAGATATTATTAGTAACTATATTATGCGATAACCGGTTGCGTTGTTTATAATGACACTAAGATAGAACAATACTGGCTACAATGTGGCTGCATTAAATGATCGGAGAATGTAGGGGCAAAGTGTACCTTAAGTGAGTTACAGGCAGAAAACTCCGAATGGAAATTGATATAACGTTCAGTACTTTCCATGGCAGAATATAGTATTGGTCTTTACCATCTTGAGCTCCCGTACACGTCTGAATATTTTGGATTGTACATCATTCAAGCAAGGTCGCCTGAAAATGTTGGCCACTGTCCATGCGACCTGTTGTTCTCCAGGGCAAATACAAACCGGTGAAACTTAAGCGTCGTATTGTACCTCGTCAACATCGTGCATTCATTTGCCGGTCGAACAGGTTATTATGTGTCCTTAACAATTAAACCCAGTTAATACAAGGTTATATTTTTGTTGGTATTGCTTGTAGCTTGATATGGGGATTTTGTAACTTATTCGAAAAGGGTGCATGTGTAAGCAACCTTTGTATCGAAGTTTACTTTATGGCCATCGTCGCATTTTGCCAATATTATGCAGTGACTGGCTAAAGGTGTTGAACACGACCAAACTATCTAGCCATTGATGAAAGTCGGTAAGAGAAGAATTGATCATGAGAGTTGAATAATGCTTGGCTGAGGCAGTAGAAGATGTTAGTTGTAATGAGTGTTCAAGCAAACTTCCTGCCGACCTGATTCGTGTCGCATACCGCATACTTCCCCTTCAAGGACACTTATTAGTTGGGTTGCTTTCTGGCTGGCTGACGTAATGACACTTTATTGTGGTACATTGGGGCATATAACACCACAATACTGTATTTCCATTTCAATAGATATATTCTTACAGTTTCTAATTTGGAGCGATATCAGCTCGTTTTCGTTTCAGTCCGATATTGATAAACTGTGCACTGCAGCATGATATACTGCCTCGAATGTATACTTCAATTGTTCTGGAACTTGAAATTTACCTATGTATCTATTTATCATTCCCAGACCTTAATAATAATAAAGAGCTCAAAATGCTAGCCATGGTAGGTAACGTTTTATCTGACACACTCAATTATGTATGATGCAGCATGACATGTGAACATACAGGGGGAGTCTTTTTCATCGACGACGAGCGACATAACACGGTTTCAGCGATTAAGACGAGTAGATCGAACACCCGGATTACATTAACCAATGACATTATGAGGTGCAATGGAATTCAAATGAAATACCAAGGTGTCAGGGGTTGTTGAAAGTTTTGCTTTCACCAGAACTAATAGCAGTTTGGCCTTGCCTTAACTGGATAAAATAAAGTGATAAATGAGATGTAATACCGTTTATTTAACACTCGATGTATTATGAGCAAAGGATTTTCTTTTATGAAAGAAGCTGACGCAATATTCGAGCTTGGATAACATACTCCAGATTTGTGATGGACACGACAAAATCATAGCCCGTCATGTAACAACCGGGTTGCCATTGACGTGGAGGAGCAGTGTCCTTTATCGTCCAAGTACTGGGCTCTTCCTGCTATCGAACGTCCCTGGCCAATCGGGATTTTTTTTTATATGCGTTGCAACCTTCAAACATCGATCTGATTTCTGCGTGTTATCCCTGTTCCAATGGATTATCCATTTGAAACCTAATTATTCACCCTAGCCAAATAAACAGATGGATCCTGTTGAAATGCAGGGCCGGCGTTCCGCATCAAGATTATGGCCACATCTCTGACGATTGAGTATAATCTTTTATGCGATTAACCTCTGCTGGACTGTCCTTTCACTGAGAACCAGACGATAATGTTAACTATTGATCATCGGTAGTTCGACTGCTACCATTCTCGTCTTAAAATATAGGTTACCCTATGTCTAAACTTATCAGCAGAGCAAAATGGATTATATCATGGGCTGAAAAAAATGATAACGAGTATTATTTCGAAACATTTTGTCACGCATCCAATGCTTTATTACATATTTTATCTGATACACAACCAATGCTTAAGGCATGTTTTATCTGACACACTAAATAATAATTTCTATCAGCCTAATATTTACGGTGTAACCAGACGCCGCCACAGAACAGGGGTTAATGTTAATGACCGAGTCTCAACTCGCACGACGTCTCATATGGATTTCTTACAGCCCTCTGACCAAGCACCGTTTGGTCAGCCATTGGATATTCGTGTCAAGCAACGCATCTCAGGCTGTTGTTCTTGTTCTTGTAGAGGTTGAAACTAGCGCGTTTTCGCAATTGTACATGTGTATTTGATTCAACTCGAAGTAATCTTACGATATGTTCTGATTATATTTAGAATATTCAAAGCCATTTAATGAAAACAGAAGGGAACGCCAGTTTGGTTAAGTCATGAGACTACTGTTATCCGACGCTTCCTTACATTAGCCAATAAATGACATTATAATGTAACTTCAGAAACATAGGGTATTGATGGGAGGGAGGGTGGTAGGGATTCCATACGATTCGGAAAAATCCCTGCTCATTAATACCTGCCACTGGCGGGCGTTTTTAAAAAGTAAAAGTGCAGTCAGTAAATTAGTCGAGGCCTGTAGACTTCTTATGCTATAACAGTTTCTCTGGCGAGATGCTTTGTGTTTGTGGGTGTAGGGATTCCAAACGATTCGGAAGAAAGCTCGTCGTGTTATGGCATGACTTTTGTAAATGTCTATGCATTAATGGTATGCTCTCGTTCCTACCTAAAATGCAAGTTACAGGTAACTAAATAGAATTGATCGATATACCTCATACAGTTCGTAACGTTCAAACAAATAACGAAGTGGCTTTAATTCAAAAGGCTTTGTCAGTTTTTAGCTGAATTTCTATACGCATGGATGTATAGTATATGACTGTGTGGTGTAGAGCAAGTACATTGATTTCGCGGTATATTAAGCTGCCTGCAATGTAAATTAATATGTTTCAACCCACCTACTATAGTTTCATGTCATGTGAAATAATAGCATCGTATCCAATTTCTTCCTGTGCCATAATACGTCTACTCGCAGGGGCTGTACTATTTAGTCGTGTAAGGAAAATGGGCATTCACTACACACTGAAGAATTTGCTTATATGGAATACACTTATTCTGGAGATGACCGAGGGCTTTTCAAGTCAAATTGAACCAAACAGTACGTGGTATTGACATCTCATTAGCAACGATGCATTAAACGTTATACAACGTGGTCGATTCAAATAATTTTCGCGCCTCTATTACTTGCATCCCCCGATTAATATGGCTGAATCTTGTTCACGGGTTTACAATTTTTGTTAGTATAAGCCATGCTCTTTTTCTTGTGAATCCATCAGCGAAACGCCCGGCGCATTAGTGCTAGTTGGTCGTCGTTATTATATATACTGTGCTTAACACACACAGCACAGTATGCTTTATATGATAGAATAGATAAACATAAACATCCCCATAGCTTGATTACTGTCCCTTTGTTATTTGCGTTATGGAGATAGATGTACCCATTACTGCTGCCGATAGGAGCTTAGTGCATCGATTTGCTAGCTACATTCACAAAACAGCTGGCTGGGAGACACTAAGGAATGCAAATAAAATATTGAGTTTGACCTGTATCTGTAGAGCAGCGCTGACAAAGTGCTTAACAATTGCATAATTACGTATTCAGCTTCACGTTAAGATGTCCTTAATCACGTGAGCTTCTAATTAACAGTAATATGCCAACGGGAACCGCATTCAAAGTCTCACCTACCATCTTTCTCTATACACGCCACAAAGTTTCTGCGCTGGTTTTATATAAAATGTCATCACCCGTCGGTTTTGTTCAAAGTTGTTTGCCGATCAAAATCATCAAATTGGACCTTTGACGCTTAAAGTGCCAATTAAGAAAAGAAAATAGCTATCCCTGTTCAATGGTACAACTTATGTGAGTTATGCATTTTACAGATTTGATAGGGTCTTAAATCATGTCATGTGAATATGGTGACTGTTTATGGAAGCACGACAGGTCTTTTATAATCTTGATGACTTTTGAAATAACTTAACACAAGGAATAATATTTAGTGGTTTACGCGGATAAGTGAATATAATCCCTATGACTAAGTGATAATTGTGATATAGTATCAGACCAGTTTATAAGTAGCAGTCGACCCCGCCAAATATTTAGATGGAATTCTTCTGCGCCTTCAAATTTGTAATGCGTACATTAATATCGTGCTGTTTGCAAAGACCGATGACGACAGTACATCAAACTTCTTTCGTTACGGTACACGCAGGTCGTGTGTGTATTTCATCCACATCAACGGCAATATTATATTTTCAGCACTTTATATACATAAAGAGTGAGTAAAACATCGCAGACGCTTGAAGTCAAACATAGATAATATTAGAAAATATGCAATTGTACAAAACAAACAAGGTCAAAGCCGAGCTCGGCCCGAATTATAGGGTCTGTTGGATTGGGATATAGACATATAGCTATAGACAACTACAATATGGCTTGCGTAATATGACGCATATCATGATGTCATACATTAAAACATGCAATAGCATTACCCAGACGTAAAATAATTCTAGCATGACACAAATAGTTTGTAAGTTATTGAAGACTAAAGCAAATTGGCAAATGATGGGAATACATTTAAACATTTGTATTTCAATAATATAATATCTGACACGGCAGTGTTTATACTGCTATGTGGTGGTGTAATTCTTCACAGTGATACCTTCTGATTGAGTGTTATGGTGGTGGTATCCATATCACGATGAATGGTATTCGATACTCCTGAATACGTCAATAATAATCCATATATTTTTCTTGCGTCTGTGGGACATTGTCAGGTTTTTGACTATTCGGCTTTATAGTGTATATTCTAATCACTGAGGTCAAAAATCTAAGAAAATGACGGAGCAGCGGTGATAGCAGATAAATACCACTCGCGACAGCTAGATGTCAACATCAGTGGTTCAACCTGCCAACGAAAAAGGCTTATGATGCCAATAGCTTCAGTTCCATCTATGCACCAAAGTAAAAGACAAAATCCGTCTCTAGTTGCTTACGATCATTTTGGCGAGTAACTGGATGATACCACATTAAATCAATTATCATAGCAAACCACGAGATGGATGCTTTGAGAAATATTTACCAACCCTAAGACATGTCACGGATCTGCACATGCAAGCGAGTAGGGCCTATATAAGCTGGCGCAATGTGGGCAAGCCAAAGCATGGCTGATCATGTGAGATGATGGGGCGAACCCAACATAATGTATAATACGCCCTTTGTCAATGTCAATGCTAAATGGCGCCTGCCCGTGCAGATGCCATGGAAAAAACCACTCGGCCACTGAAATGTTGCCTCGTTTTGGAAAGAAATATACCCCCGGCGCAAAACGTTAACGGTGGCATCGTAGCAGAAAACATCGGTGACATCTGACATTACCTCTACTACGCACTCCTGAACAGTGCGAGCGACTGTCCGGACAGGGGCAGAGGTGAGACAAACGGTAAGATGTGACACTGGTATTACAACCACTGTGACCTCCCCTGATCACTTTCGACACGCAATTCAGACATCAAAAGGAGAACAAATCATGCAGCTTAATAGTTTATTCATGCCATTCTATCCGTCCTTGTTGTTCTCATGTTTTTAACCCATGTTTATCTTACTTTCGTGAAGTCGCTGTTATTCCCGTAGTAACATACCGCAGATTCCAGTGATACGAATAATTACAGGCCCATTGCTCTCACCACAGTCTGTTCAAGTTAGTGCTACTCGAAGTAGCCGAGAATTGTTTTATGAACTGGGATAATCAGTTTGGCTGGTCACTCCACTGATATATGTATTTACACCAGGAAGTGAATCATACAACAAAATAACGCTCCCTGTGTAAATTAGCTTAACAAAGTCAAATCACTGTTTGCTGTGTAAAGATATTATCAAACGTGGAACGCTGTTTATTTTTGTCAGAATTTGAATATTTTGGTATGGGAAACAGCTAATCTATGTAAAATGGGATAAGACATTGTCTCGATATGTTACTGTATGAAATGCCGTTTAACAAGACTGCTTTTTATCCCCTAAATTATTAAACATATTTGTATGTCAATGATCTTTCAAATATGCTGTTGAAATAATGCGCTGGCTGTTTAATCAATGATTTTTGTATGGACCATGTATGTTATGGGGACGATCTATGTTTGATTCGCTATGACCTGTTCAATTGATCACAATATGTATATATGGTCTCAACCAAAGACTTGTAAACTGTTTTGTCTCTATGTATCATTGGATGGTAAGTAATTGCAGTACGTTGAAAGATGCAAATATTCAGTATTTATGGTCAATACAAATTTCAAAGAAGGATGATGATTATTAAGGCAAACGAGAATTTTAAACGGTCGATCAAACGGCCTAGTGCAAAAGTTTTCCCAATACGCGTTGTGCGTAAAGCGTAGAATTTGTCAATTTGTTTAATTACCCATCTGAGTGGGTTAATTTTACACTTCAACCGTCTGATAAGCCAGAGCTGCTTAAAATAACCGAATGTAGCGAAATACTTTAGGTTTGTCAAAGAGAGACAGTGCCAGTCGTATGTTAGCCTCAAACCATGTCTCGGGATTTAAACAAATGTAAGCAAAAATATTCATGTGCGTTTATAAAGAAACAACACTTGTCAATCAATGTTTGAGTGAATGTTACATAGATCGCTCTGGTGCAATTTGAACCCGTTGGGACCTAATATGTATGCATGCATGCTTTATATACTATGGGCCTGGTGTCTGAAATTAACTTTTATTATAATATCATTTTTATATGCGCATAGAGTAGCCGGCAAGTCAATCGGCTGTAGAACAGATGACACCTCATTATAGAATATTTGACGAGATCCGGCTTTAAAAAACTGGTACGAGAATTCGTGTTTGTTTTCCGCAGTAGCTGCTGGAAGTTGCTACTTCACAACAATTTCACCAATCTTGCTCATCAAAAAAGTATCTATTGGAGGACAAACATGACGTAGCAATACGTGAATGGGTTTTTTTTAAAGTAGGAATATTATTTATAGGTAGCTAACATACATACTCAGCTGATCGTAACCAGACCATTAAAGCATCAAACCAATCGGGACATGGACAAAATGGTCATTTATGCATAGAGCAAGAAAGTTGATTGAATAAATGGATCAGAAAACTTGTTTGATATATTTCCTCAATATATATATATGAGTAGATTCGGTCGAAATATTTGGCTCTATTCATGAGAATTAAAGTTTTCTGCCGTCATGACTAAGGGCATTTTACCTACACGTTAGCACTGACAATATTATACCCAGTGGCCAGCGGTCTACACCATTAGGCAATGACATAAGTCTGACCCCTTTGGCAACGCGACAAAATCAATGGAACAGACTGACATAGTGATAGCGGGGTTGCCGTGGGGAATGATGGTTTACATCGGCCAAATGGTAAAATGAGATGTCTGCATGATTACAACAATTGGAGAAATATAATCCAATACGATCTAACTAACGCAGAACTTTGGCGGTCGCTGCAAAGATCTTGTTATATATAATAAGATACCCGACTCGGACGTTTCCGTTGTGAAACTCGCGACCTGGTTTCGGAATTAAACATAATAGTTTATAGCTAAGCTTACATAGCTCACTTTAATGAGCAGCATGCCTACCGTTGAGCGGCTCTTCCTTAAAATAAGCAACAGCAAGTAGGATTATTGATACTTCGTCCCTGGAATAATAGTCCCATGGTTTGTGTTAAAGTTATGCTATTGCACGGTTCGTTGTATTTTGAATGGCATCAAAGCCGTAATGACGTTAGCTCCATTGATCATTTAACAACACAATACTCCTTGTAATGTTGGGCGGGTATTGTTTGTAGAGACCAATTCTGAGCATCGGGCGGGCTACAGACGGTATTGGTCTATTTATAGTCTATGGTATTGGAATACATGTTCAAACGAAAAAACTTTTATCAAATACGTATAGACCCTCTAATATTAGGTGCCCGCCATTATGCTGTAACAATCTCATCCAACGCGGATGAATCGAGCAAATCGTCACCCCCCAACCGCTACCCCTGTATTGCTGCTTTATTATTTGGTATTGCTCAAAATCATGAAGCTACAGAAACTTGTGATTGCACATTTGCGATCTGTGCTATGTCTGGACGAAATTGTTAATGATGGTTTGAATTACCCAAAGGGTAATTCACTCGTCTTTTCACTGTGTTACTGATAAAATCCTCTTCGCACTGGTTAGATATTTCACCTTGCTCGGAAATGAACAAATCGGATGTAAACTAAAACGATAATAGCAAAAGGACCACTTTTGTTATATGAGTGTGTTATTGTATGATATTGTTTTAAGTCTTTATAACATAAAGCATGCAATGGACTAAACGTATTGTTCTATGAATGAATCTTTCAAAAAATCTCAACGTGAATACAGCTCGTTTTATTGAAATAATTCTACTTCATTGTTTCAATAATCTTGGAATACTCTTCACATAAAACAAACTCGTAATTGTTAGTTGAAGGTCGGGTGTTGAATAAGGACAACTTTCACTTCCGCAATTTACCACGGTCGACTGCGACGATGTTCGTGCAAGCATTAACGGGAGCATATCTATACGCGACTGCTCGCAGCCGTCTTGATTTAGTAAGACGACTTAGATTTAAGACTGGTTACATGTCTCAAAACATATGCCGCAATGCATAAGCCACTAATCTAAGGCAAATATAGCACATCGTTGCTTTGAATGAATTGTTTTAAACCAACGCGAAGAGAATTTAGCCTTTGCACTAAAATTATATTTTTTCAAAACTTAAGAATAATCTTATTATGAAACAAATTCGTAATCGCCCGATGAGCGGGTATTTCCTTCCTTTGCTTCCTCTATAGCAACTCCAAGTCAATGTACCACGGTCGACTTGGTTTATACTGCCTGCAAAATTGTTAATTAAAGAGTTAATGACAGCTTTTCCTGACATGATTGATTTGAGTAAGTCAGACGATTATGATTTGAGAATGAACGCATATATCTCAAAATGTATGCCGCAATGCATAAGCAATGTGCAAAAGCCTATTCTGACTACACAGAAGCGTATCTAGCCCTAATCGCAGTCCTATAAACCATATTTTGAGGGGTTTGGAACGAATGAATGAATATCCTTAGATTTTGGGATCGTTGTGCAAGTCACTAAATAATTATGAGCAATAAACCACAGGTCCGTTCATCATATATGCAAAGTAGTTCATTTTGGATAAAGCAGTAGCAGACACATGACATGCTCTCATAGGTTGATAAATGGCATTGGATTTATCATGGTAACTACTCAGTGTCTGATTGTGACTTTGGAGACATAGAAAAAGTCCTCTCTCCTAGGTCCAACATAACATTGTCACATTAGTTCACGTGGTCTCTTGTGTTATTTAGTAATCTATCTATTCTGAATGCACGGTTGTATATCACATTCACGCACTCCTGGACAAACGCAACCTATAGCTGATGTCCGACAACGAACTTTTAGGTTGAATCTAAACGCATATATGGTACAGTTGCTAGTGTGAGTCTGTTTACACAGCCATGCATGCAGATGAATTCATTTACTTAATATCCGGGCATAGAGAGCAAGGCTTAAAGCAGGATGCAGAAGATTTATTAACCATGGAGAACCAGCATCTACTAATGATGTATCGGATGACCTGCTTCTTGCCACTATGCCTACAAATATCGCTGCCAATGAAACCGGCATATTATGTAACCGGACCTTTATGTACGACCACATACCGCTTTGATTGCAGCAATGTTCAATGTTTCGTAAGGCAAATGTCAACAAAAAACCACTCATAATCAGCTGCTTGTTATTCGGTCACTCTCCAGACCAGAACCAAAGTCTGGTTTCATTCCTTTGCACAACAACCGATGAACATCCAATATAATAGCCCAGAGATCCCGTGGACAGAGCAGCACTATTTATACTTAAGGATAATTTTCCTACGTACTTCCATGTGTTTGATTTACATACGTAACCGATTGTTCGCTGCCACAAAATATAATAAAAAGATGATATAAATATATCCCCATGACAATTGGATTTGGTGCATAACCTATATACCTTATAACGTAAGTTACCGCCATTCATTAAATGACGCAATAGCCCAACGTTCACTGGACGATTACTTTCCTAGTAGGGGGCATTGATAGATTAATATGCAGTCACTGTAAAGTATGGATTATACAAGGGCATGATCAAATTTATGATTGAAATCTAAAGATATTCCTAGTCTGCCTTATATTATAGCGACTAGGAAACTATTTATGAAGCCATATGTTCAACTAAGTGTCACATGGCGAAATGACGCCAGTTTAATATATTAACCTATTCGGTTATGTGGCTCCAGATTTCAGTTCATGATTTTGCTGTTACCGCTGTTTTTGTTCCTATAGTCGATTGGAAACATTGATATAAATGGCGTTAACAATGTTGTCGTGGTGATATTTGACCCTGTTATTGAATATATCCAATGCATTTGTGTGACACACCCATACGCGATGTGTACTGGATGCAAAGGCGGCTGATGAGAGTGAATATCTATGCAACTTTTATACCACAGGATCCTTTTAAAAAATTGCATTCACTGCATATTTTAAATTGTAGACGCCGATTTGGTTGTGCCAAACATGCAAAATACAATTATATCTTGCCAATTATTGACAAACTTAAGATGTTGGAAGCCATACGGCCCGGCATATTCACGAAACAAGCAACTATGCCTGAGCATGTTTTGAAAACTTTCTCTTGATATACTTGACTAAACATTCATCTGTTTTAGGTTCCATACAAATGTAGCCCATGCAAACCGGGTGGATAAAATTTGTAACCACTGATGTATCAGTTTTATCCAGACAGGCGATAGTAGACCGAGTGTCTGCGCACACAATCACTATATCATATGGTATCGTTATCGATCAGGAATATACAAGGTAGTAGTAGTACCAAGGCATCGCCCATAAAATGTCATCGCCTCATGGCAGTTGCTTACAAGAAGTTCAAAACAGCCCACTACAAATACAAACCGCACAAGGGAAGGAGCTATTAAAGGCTCACTCTGTGTGATTCACACTGTATACTAGAATATGGGTCAGAACGCGACCATGTCTGTAAAACATCCGACTAGACAAAATGCAGCCATTTGATTGAATTAGAATTAGTTCTAGAGTGCAGGAAATAAAAATCGTAAATTTTCCGTCAATACACTGTTTACGTAGCCGTCATCAACTATATCAGAGAGGCCTTACCAAATAAAACAAAATACAAATCGCAGACCTGGCCCATCTTTAGGTAGCAATACATGACTTAAACGGAGCCAATGGCTTAACGAAACATACTTCAGCTTGACAACTAGTCACAGGGTACTGGAGCTGCGTCGAGTTGGCCACGATCAGGTCATTTCAACTACGAATAATGAAGCTGGTAACCATCTGAAAGGAGAAAGACATCAAACGCAGTTAGAATAAACAACTATATAGATATATAGATATATATAAAGAACTGTTATATATATATATATATATATATATATATATATATATATATATACTATCATACATTAACAGATTCATCTTTATTTAGATAACTATATATATATACGTCCATATATATATAAACATGTATATATATATATATATATATATATATATATATATATATAAATATATATAAATATGTATATATATACATATATATATATATCAGCATACATGTATATTTGCATATATATGTATATATATACTTTTTTATATATATATGCATATATATAGATATATATATATATACATATATATATGTATGTATTTGATATATGTATATATATGTATATATACCCATATATAGATATGTATATACATATGTTTATATATATATATATATATATATATATATATATATATATATATATATATATATATATATATATATATATATATACTATATACATATATATATACACAATATATTGATTTGCTTGGGACTGACATTAAATACCCTGGAAGAGCATATTGCTAGTTTGATAGGATTTGACCTTACACATTTGAATGATTAGGAGCAAGGCATTGTATTGCATCGATATAATGACGACATCGACGATCAACCAGGAGCAATGCTATACATGCTAAATATATATGTAAAGGACTCCATTTTTTGCATGGCGTCCGTCGACGATCTTTGTTTGACAACTCTTGAACATAAAACAATCAACAAACTAAAAAAATTGCCTGGTTAAGTTAGCCAATCTGCTTGTTCACCCAACTAGCTGAAAAAACAGCACGAACATTTATTTAATTGGCCATGGTGCCCAATTTGGTATTTAGATAAATATCATGTGGCACTGTTGAAATCATAACAATATCGTGAATCAGTTAATCGGGCATAGTAAGTGCAATTTTTGAGCTCAGGCCTCAAAATATACCGCACGTTCACAATAAATATACGCACTGTGCTGAAGCATGGCGCTTTATAGCTTGAAACGACCGGTGCCATGTATTTCGTATTGGTTCTTATCTCTGTGGAACTAGGCACCTTATTTAATGGGGCTATGCAATGTGATTGCAATAAAGCGATGTCGGCGTATTTCCATTTTCTCACAGTGGGAGGATCAAATCTATATAAGTCATTGTATTTAATACTGTGTATCGCAATAACGCAGAGAAGAGAAATGTATATGAGAGCAGAAGGACTCGTTATTGACACTATAAACAACATGTTTCCCATCCCAATGTTATCTTACATTGTGAGGTAATAGCTAACGCTAATGTTGGCCCTCGCCTGGTAGGCAATGCGCTATGTTAATAAAATAGTACGACGCAATATTCCACGCACAGCAAGATCGTAATCACATTCCATTCTGACACTTTGCAAGTTTTATGAAACGTTCTGTTTCAAAATTATATGTATTGTAGACTACCTGACATGAATATACTGTGCGTTCGAATTATCCTGTTGCACTCCATTCACGTTTAATACACACTGTTACGTCTATTGCATTAAAGTTGCTGCGTAGATATTTATGACGGCACTTAAAACGGACAGATGGTTTCTTTTTCTCTGCGTATATTATTAATTATTGTTTCAAGCCAGGCCGGCAGAGTACATCATTCTATTTCACTTATTTTTACCGTTATCATCCCCAATCCATCTGATGTCGCGGGACATTTGCTTTACTGGCTCGCGGACCACGAAACCAATAACGAAGTCCATTAAGCCTTCATTGTGGATCTTTAACGATCAAAGACATATACGTCACTTGATAAGTATTTCGGAGCAGCCACCTATATATGCCAGCTAATAAATATCGCGTATAGGGACTGTGGTATATTTATTTTCACGAGACAACTTCGCTCCGATAAAACGATTTGAGAACCTGTCGGGAGGTAAAGGGTTACTTCCTCGTTGCCAACACAGATGCTTCACTAAGGAGAAGTAAGATGTGATCGTTGTGGTTTGCGCAAATACGCTTTTAGGCTTAATTGCATAGTTATCACATTGCACAGTTGGCCAGGCGATCCAGAGGGAATATGGAAATGAATTGCTAGAATAAAGTGGCGCCGATATTACGTTACTGTATGCAGAACAAATGTCCCCCGAATTCCCTGAACTCCATGGGGTATTTGAAAGCTTCACTAAGAGTGACATGAATTATTTCATGATAATGCCGAGAGAGCTGCCTTGTGATCCTACAGTACGCGAAAACGTCCCATGCATGGGTACGTTACAAATAATTTATATTTACTGTGTTTTACAAATCAAATTCGAATTTTCTGATCCAAATCTGTTTTATTTGTTTATGTTGATACTATTTTCGCGATAAAGCCTTAGGTGCAAAATCCACAAATTCGGAGAAATAATTTTCAATTGTATCCAAATCGTGGCCATTGTTTTAAGACAAATAAAGGATTGAAATTTATGTTGATCACTCATTTTCGGGCGATAAAGCCTTAGGTGAATGTGGTCTTGCATTTACAATGTAATTTATCTCCACAGCAATACCACTGAGAATCTTTAGGTAATTATGATGCAGAGCTTTGTATTGACAAACGTTCTAATACTACAAAATGCTATATTCGAAAATTTGATTGAGGCGCCAACAACTTGCAATAAATAAAATGGCCGCGATAGCAGCGCTAGTCAACGCCTTTGCGTCTTCTGGGAGCAGATTTATATTACCTCTATTACGAAACTCCCAAGTGGACGCGGAACTCAAGCGCCATGATGCAGCTATCGAGCAGCTTCAGACTGCGCAGGCGCCATGGAACAAGAAGTGAGCCGAGAAGCTGAACTTCATCAGCAGCTCCACCTAAACAACGTTTATAAACAACTTCTGAAAGTCGGCCAGTTCTGTCAATATTTTCATCATAACTATCATACAGGTTTTCAAAGAATTGAATGGCACCCATATACGTTGTTGATATGATGCCGTTCATGGTCACCACAGTTAGCTAACTGCATGCATCGATGGTGCAAAATACTATATGAGTTCTCCAGCAAGATGAGGACTTACTTACAGCTTCTTGCCAAGCAGGTTCTAGTTCTGGTTTTACCTAGTGCTAAGCGACTGGTCGTAAAATCTGACATATGTGACGTTTCCCTATTGTCAAGATATATATAATAGACTTGCGGTCACTAGCTCAAGAAATGTTGCTCAGTGAGGACACGAATTGGTGGAGTACCTCTATAAGTCCTCCTAACGAGCGTTAGGCGCATCGGCCACCAAGGGGATTCTAAGTAAATATCAACCCTTGTTTCCAAACATATAGATAGATACAAGAAGCACTTTACATCTGGGCAGTAAACGCTTTCGATTCTCCCAGCGTGTTATCAATCTAACGCTTGTGTGGATATAAATTCCTCCTCTCAGCTGTTATTCGCCTCATAGTCCTAGTATAGTAATGCTATGAGGGATCCTATTCAAGCAAAATGACATTTGCCTTAGGGAGGTCAACGTAATTATCTGTTATGAGAGGTATGTAAAATCTTTAAAGCGAATAGAAGTATACTTGCACCTTTCAACATGCTCTTTGATTTTCACATGGCATATTTGCACTGACTCACTTTTGCAGTTCTCCACTATTCCTTGACATTAAATTTAAAGAATCTAAACCACTCTTATTTGTCTTCAAAAAGGTAATGTTTTTCATCAACCGCACATCAAAGTATGAGAGCCCTGCCAATCTTAAATCATCGAAATTCTGTTCTAGAACTATGTTAAGCAGTGAAATCCAAAAACTCGAATCCAATAAGTGACCGCAGCTGTGTTAATGGCCTTAGTAAAGTCCGATTTCGAATTTTTGACGGGACGTGAAATTAATCCAAATAGGGTACCTGCTGAACCGCACAATACATCTGACGGCGAAAATGGACGGACCTTAAACGATATTACCAGAAAATGGTAGTTTTACGCATGTGTAGTAACTGGCACAGGTAGCTATTCATTTGAATATTTTTGTAAACAAAATTTGAAGGCTGTTTTTAGTGCGGCATAATCGACTAATTATCAATGATTTTGTGTACCCAGCAACATGTAAGGATTATCAACGAGTCATTGTAGCAACTACACAAAAATTTAAGCAAATAAAAATGTCACAAAATTACCAAAACTCAGCGAGTTCATGTAGGTGCAACAATTTATCTAATGAAATATAATTTACTTCATTCAGGACGTAAATATGTAGCGATTTCCTACTACTGATTAACATAACATACTTCAGGGTTCCACTTCTGCTGAAGCAGGCAACGTAGAAACATATAGGATATCACGTCACACGTAAGTCTAATGCCGACACATGGTAATTCAAACGAAATTCACACGAGTACTACATCATTCTCAGAAAAGGATGTCACCATTTCTACTCATAACAAAACTTAGTTACATTTTTGAGAAGCGATCACGCTGCTGCTCTTTACAACCATGTTAACCTGTACGTAACCGTTAATTGCATACTGTTATTTAGGCTATAAATAAACGTTATACTCAATTTGGATATATTTCTCTACTTGGATATTGTGTAAACTTGTGCAATAGGAATGTGAACCACCGGTTATATGCACTGACTAATGGGCAATTTTCAATTGTTACAAGATATACGTGTGACAAATAATGGATACACCCAGTGTAAACGCCTACTTCTCGGGGTGTTACTGCTCTAATTCTTGTATTATCAAGTACCATCTAATCACAGTGGCCTTGACGTTGCCACATCTGGCCACTCCCGCAACGACTGCGCGGAGCCATCTTTTGTAGATAACGCTACAACAAGGTCCTTACAAATCATCGCATTTACCTATTACGCCGCCAATACTCGATAGTGTTCTCAAAGGACCCATTTGGACAGAGTAATGTCATAAATCAAATTGACCACTAGCAGGTTATTCCGAATTGAGAATCATGTGAGGTCGGATTATGTTGCTATTCACAGGAAGAGACGAAATACACAATCTTTACTTGATTTTGATCCGCAAGAGACCTATCTTACATGTGGTTGATTTCGATCATTTACGCAAGCCATAACGCTAATTCTTATTTGTGTTGTTGCATATGGTGTAGGCAGGTATGCGTAAACGATTCCGGACCAAACATGCATTGATTTGTGTTTGATGAACCTAAAGCTAATAAGGAATTACACGAAGCATCAATTTGCCAAACACGTTACTCGCTAGCCTGAGCATTGATCATACAACTATAATCCCATAAATCGTGGCTTATTATGATATAAATGATTTATAGAAACAGCAAAGGCGCATTTATGCGAGTTAAATATATTAGGGCTTGATTATCACGGCAAGTTATCATGCCATAGATAAAACACTGGTTTTCCAATTGCCTGAAAGCCACCAATGCTGCTTTTTGTCGTACCTTAGATGACCAAAGGCTGAACTATGTTACTGCTGCAATACATGTTGTCAGTTGGATGAACGCATTTCTGGGAAATAGTGTGGCTGTAGCATCTAATACCGAATTCCAGTACTAGACGTGAGCCAGCAATTAATAGCATATTGTCGAGATCGCAGTAGAACAGTACAATTATCCAGCACAATGTCAGTAGAAATCGACATAAAAAACGTCAGACTAAACGCGCAAAAAGTACGCCTATGACCGGAATCAAGCTTTGATAAATGTATGACCATTTTGGTCACTGTGTTTGTGTCAGGATGGTGATGAGAGACGAGAACGATTATCCGTAGGTCGCCGACGTTAATGTAGGTATCTGAGGGTTGATTTCCTGCTAGATAATACCCGAGACTTTATATGAAGTTCTATTCTCTTTATTTGTCTCTGCTGACTGGCACGCTCTTTCCTGTATTTTATCTGCGTGTCTCTGACTTAGTCTCGGCGTGCGGTTTCCGTATGTTCTCTCTATGTTGTCTGATGTTCTGGTTCTGGAATGATTCTGGAATTTTGTGTGTCGGATGCTGTCGTATTTATAGTGAAAGATGGGGGTGGCTTGATGTGGTGAGCTGTGATTGGTTAATCGGGGGCTAGGGGTCATTCGGACTGACTTGTAATTATCAAGAGTTTTTAATTGGAGATCAAACGGTTAATTGTTATGGGGATTGACGGGATTCGAATGTTTTCATCAAAGGGTTGGATTTGCTAAACCGGGACTATATAATTTGGAAAATGACCCATTCGGAACATTGACTTAAAGGGATTCTAAAGGTTTATGTAAATTGGACAACAATTAATCTGGTACGAGTGAAAAGGGGTGAATTTCATTAGCCTCAATTGGTTTAGTTTTCATGTCCCGAGTGGCCGAAAGGTTGTAAACTTTTGGGAGGGATGGAGAGGTGGTGGGTGTATGTGTTCGTAAATGTATGTGTGTATGTATGCGTTTGTTTGGGGTCGAAAAATGAACCATAGCGTCTGATCAGAGGCTGTTAAAGATCTTACTTAGCCATGTGTATCGAGCGTGCTATATAAATGGTTCGTAACGTGAATGATTCTATGATGGGACAATGACCCTGATTTACATCATATTACAAAAGATACTATGAATCTTCAATTTTTAGAATTAATTGTGTGTGCTTCACATATGCCATGGACTTGAAGTCACGCTTGTCAACTACACACTTCAATTACAAGGAAAGGCAATTTGAGAAGCTACAATTGCAAGAATTTTTTTACTTGCGGACATATTCACGTGGGGCAACATTGCAATAGCTGCCCATTGCGCTTACACCAGGCTTTAAGGCTGATCAGTGCCTTCCATGATTATTTTTGTTTCACCATGATAAAGCAAATCGCTTGCGTATAATACACTACCTTTTGCTATTAACACATGACAACCTTAATAACCAATCCTTATTACTTTTAGAAATGATATCTGTTCAGCCGAGTCAAATTGGGTGCTCTTATGGTATTTAATATTGGTTATTTTCCAATGATCACTTTTCTTGTGATTTATGTCCAATGCATGGTTAAATAATTACACAAACACTGGCCACGTTAGGGATAGAATGCAGGAATACGTCACATAAATGAATGAATCGATTTACATATTTTGAGTATATATGTAAGTGGGATGCGATTGTTACGCTCTCGGGTTTTTTGTCCCAAGGAATATAGGAATTTGCATTCATAATTAGAACTTTGTTTCCATGAGGTATTTTAACATATTCTGCGCACATGTCACACGTTTTATAGTAGTTTGTAACGTTGCAAAACCAGGTTACTGAATAAAAGACCGATATCTGGTATATTACATTAAGCGTTCACTTCATCTTATACCATTTCATCTATATATAATAAGTCATTCAATTTTCTACTCGATGCTGATGATGTTGAATAAGATTCATGATCCAACTTAGTAAAAATTTGATAAATGACCTATTTATCATATGACTGAATACAGCTCATATATTTACTTACACTTGTCGAGTGTGAAAAGAGACCTATACCCTCTTTACGCAATATGCCCGTTCACTAGGCAACAAAGGGGGAGTCGTGAGGCAAAAATGGACAAAAAGCGCTTCAGCTTCTAACTAGTTGGAAATTAAATGATGACATGAGAAATCATATAATCGGCTCTCTGTAATCTGCATTCATTGGCTATATGAATTCAATCATGTGAGGTAATTCCTCTGCGTGGCCACTGGTTGCCGCCTGATATCAGGCCAAACCCAATACAATGGCTTGACTGCGTGAACTCGTTGGAACAGCCTAGGCATGGAATAGAGCGATAATGCGTAATCTCCTTTGGCACTTTAGTTTGGTAGCTCCATGATAGCATGTAACTAACATTAATCACAATTACACAAGGATGTGCAACTGCGGTTATGATTGGGCAAGTTTGCACAACGCTTCGTCTCGTCGCAGCATTTATTTGAGCATGAGCTTACAAGTAGAACCGTGCATTACGGTTTGTCTGTCGTAACACCAAAATAGAAATACAACAACCATCGGGGCAACAGGACTTTCATTTTGCTGACCACTGGGTATTTACCTGAATGCCTCGCTGCGACGCACAAATATTGATCATTGCCCTCCCAAAAAAGCAATTTACTTTTATGTTGTACTATTTACGACGGAAGAGAATTACAAATAAGATATACTATTCCTGGCTCTGTTTATGTATATATATATATATATATAGAGAGAGAGAGAGAGAGAGAGAGAGAGAGAGAGAGAGAGAGAGAGAGAGAGAGAGAGAGATATATAGAGAGAGAGAGAGAGAGATAGAGAGAGAGAGATAGAGAGAGAGAGAGAGAGAGAGAGAGAGAGAGAGAGAGAGAGAGAGAGAGAGAGATATATAGAGAGAGATAGAGAGAGATATATAGAGATATAGAGAGAGATAGATATATAGATATATATAGATATATATATATATATATATATATAGATATATATATATATATATATATATATATATATATATATATATATATATATATATATATATATATATATATATATATATATATATATATATATATGGCCGATTGATTTAACGACTACAATGCATCATGGCCGATTGATTTAACGACTAATGCATCATCATCGTATTGTTAACCATAACCAATTTCAGTCAGGTGCGTTTGTATGTCATTCTTTTTTCAGCGAACTTCAGCTATGTAATTCGGATATTATATAACACTGCTTCGTCCAATCAAAACATTGTACAATTGTTAATTCTTTTCATCAACCGCACAAGAAAGCACTAACGATCTAGATGTACAAGTTAGATATATTTAACTGCATCCAAAGTCTCATGTTTCTCTAGCGATGCTTATAGCCGCGAATACCGACTGAGAATACTGAATATTACAATATCCATGAATATCAAAAATGAGAAACAAAAGTGATACCATCAGAATCAGTGAGTGTAATTAGGCGTACACATGGCATTAATGAAATCTACAACACAAAGGCAGTTGATATAAAAAGTAATTCTCTTTCACTTCTTGTCATACAATCCACTTGGTACCTCTTTAGCTCTAGCAGGGTTATGTCGAAGCATATAGAATTTCACTTTACATGTAGCTCTATTACCGAGACCTGGTTACCAAAAACAAAAGTCACACGAGTACCACATCATTCCCAAAAGAGTATGTTACTATTGCTATATATAACGAATATTTGCGTCACAGTTGTTATAACCCTGTCAATATGTTCTGATCTAGTTATTACGAACTGTTGTGTACGTAATAAAGAACATAAAATAGCAGTTTCTAATACTGAATTGGAATTACCAGAGTGAAAAATCGGAATAAATGAATCACTTGTTTTGTAAGCTTTTTTGATTCCAATTGAAACTGCTAATTATATACACTGATTAATGGACAGCTTCAGTTTGTACAAGAGATATGTGTGACCCCCAATGGAAGAATCTAGTCTGAAAACGCATCTTCTTGGGCAGTATTACTCTCATTCTTATATTACCAAGCACCGTCCAATTACAGTGGCCTTGGTGTTTCCACACTTAGATTCCTCTACGACTGCAAGGAGCAATTGTTTTTAGATAAATAAATCTAACCTCGCTTGTTTGTATTGCTCAGCAATTACGTGATGGTGTTCTCAAAGGAAACATTTGAACAGAATGGTGCCATATATCACATTGGCAACTAGCGAGGTTATTGCCAGTCCAACAGTGTTAGTAACCGGTCCTGATTCATGAAAACAGCAATATTTATTCATATCAGATGCGCTAATAAGGCTAAACTTGTCATAACAAGAAATAAGACAACTAGAGCTCTACTTAACCATGATTTGCACACTCATTCGGCTGATTCCGGTAATTGTCGAAAGTCATATTGCTGTATTCTATTTTTGTGCAGGTGTGTACACTTAAACGCTTCAAGGCGTTCATCATTATCACGTCTGCTGAACCCGTGCAGTTCAGCAGTTGGATGACAATAATTTCAATAAGCTTGCAATAGAAACACCTGTTGC
This sequence comes from Urechis unicinctus, assembly GCA_034190875.2. Classification (NCBI taxonomy): domain Eukaryota; kingdom Metazoa; phylum Annelida; class Polychaeta; order Xenopneusta; family Urechidae; genus Urechis; species Urechis unicinctus. The sequence continues at coordinate 28,809,949 of CM067347.1, forward strand.
CCGTTTGACTTTATACAGCTACCAATAACTATAATGCCCTTAACATTGCTTAATATCACATGAATGACTAATTCAAGAAGCAAATCAATCATGGATATAGTCCATGCTGTCAGTTAGACGAACTCATTGCTGAAAATAAGCGTGGATGTAATTTGGCAACGCGGTCTCCTTTTGTAAATACAACATGAACTATATTGTCTTAATGGATTGTGTTGACTACCTACTTTATCAAAAGTCCCGTTTAAATAGTGAAACGGTTCTGAGATGGGGCAACGAGCCTGATCTTCATGATGCAACTTGCTCTCAAACACATCATATCGTGTCATATTATTTTAATGGATTGTGTTGACTACCTTACTTAACGATAGATATCAAAAGTCCCGTTTAAATAGTGAACGGTTCTGATGATGGGGCAACGAGCCTGATCTTCATGATGCAACTTGCTCTCAATGATTCTCACATCACATCGTGCCGCGACGCCAGCATATTATATTATACCCCAATGAGCCCAATACAATCCTGATTGATATATATATATATATCTATATATATATATATATATATATATATAGATATATACCGGATGTTTTTATTATATGAGGCGTATATATACGAAATTTCTGATACCGGATGTTTTATTGATTTATGAGGCGTAAATATTTCTGAGGATAATTGATTTACTTCTAATGACTTTTAAGTACTAAGTACTTCGTGACACCATGGTTTGTACAGTTAGGCCACTTATATTGATTTTATAGAAATACCGAGGCGCACTACATCCTGTGTATCAAACCGGCGCCAAGTCGGCATTCGATCACTAATGCATAATACAATACACTTAATAAAGATTTACTTCATTTGTACTTAATTAATTTTTGCATTGTGTCTATTTTGCGCAACCCAGCTATTCAAAGTGCGGGTAAAGTTTAAAATAATGTTCTGCAGCACAATAGCTGACATGTACTCCTACAATGTGAGGTAAGCGATACTCGAAGGATGAAACTAGTCAGCACGTAATTTTTCCGCGATTACCAATGTACGTAAATTACGAATGCTGTATTCAGCCTTGAAGTCATCTGAAGTCATCTGCTCAGCTTATTGTATATCGAGGGCGCAATCATGTGCGCATGAATTAACATAAAGTTTTTTTCGCACCTGTGTTGTTTTTGTTTCACAATCTAGCTAGGCAGCAGTAAACGACCTCAACGTTGGCACAACATAAAGCAGTCACAAGACGTGGCGAGGCGCAAGCATGTCATTAAAACGAAAGGGTTTGTTTTGGTACAATGAGCTGTTTCATCAGTTGGAAGCAGTAAGAACGAAATAGTTTAACAATGTGGTAGGTTTTATTGCAAGTTCTCTCGCAAAATTTACACCATGAATGAAACATAAACGTAGATTTCCATGCTGCATCTGCCGAAAACATAATAACGCATCTAAATGTTTATACACAGCGACACAAATTAGTTGATGACGCTCGTGTCAGTCTTGATGTTGTCGTTAAAAGCACTAGTTCCGGATGAAATATTCATCAACGGTCGTTTCGTGACACATTTAAACTCGATTACTGCTCGATGCAATGCAAAATATAGACGGTGAATCGCCCAGAAGGGACATTTTTGCTCAAGCAGCCACGAATGTGTCCCCTTAACGAATGCAAAGTGACGCCGATGAACAGATTCACATAGCTGGTATGCATTTCGTCTTTACAATGCCAGTATCGCCAGCTAGTTGACCACTAGAATAATTTGTGATCGGACAAGACAGTCACCATACACATATATTTAACGTGCCCATTCTCACATGAATATTCCAATACGATGAAGTGACCTGCAAGCATACGTAATCTTACAACTTAACATGAATATTTGCGCTGGTAATTACATATGCAGCATATATAAGCAGCGCATGCGCTGACATTTTGCATACAGTGCAGCATATTAATCAGAAGAATTTTTTTTTTGTGAAAGTACCAGCACCAACAGCTTGGGGAAATTAAACTTATCCAGAGGGGTTAACTATGTCTGTTGACAGGTTTTCTTTCGCTATCAAACGTGATTTGATAAATTGTATCATATCATTTCCGCAGGAAGACATCCAATGGGAGCATTTAATTAAGCCTAAGGTTAAAGCCTAAATTCATTTCATTACAGCAATTTGAAAATTTACTCTTACACAATTCAGCTAGAAAATTAAGTACATGATATTCATGATTTTGCCATTTTTAAGTGGCGAGGAATAATTGAATAGTTTCATGCAACAACGCAACTGTTTAACAACTGTTTTTATAAGCATTTCAATACAGTGATTTGCCAGTCCCGAGTATCTGTCGCTCATTAACCCTGTTAAAGACTATAGTTAGAACAATTCGAAATAATCAAAAGCAATTATTGTAGTAACAAGCGTTGTTTTCTACACAACAAGTAATTGATGGGTCACTAGAGGTCCATGGTACTGAAGATTTGTTAACAACAGTTTGTGTTCAATAGTATTGTATAACCCAATGCTGTTATAGCAACAAGGATTAGTTAAGTAGCAGCATTAATTGTAGAGGGTCCTCGTCTGAAACCCTATTGATTGCGCAATAAGGATTGTTTTTGTTATGTGCATGTTATACCTTTTATGATTGATTAATTCCATCACCTTGGAAATAATGTTTTATAATGATGCAGATTTTGTCTCTTGAACGATCGTTTGGTTGGTATTATCGAATCACGCATGCTCCTATTTAATAACCAAGCAATAATTGGTTGCTAAACTTGCTCGGGCGGTGGTCCTGGTTTGCGTTTGCCAGATGGACGAGATCCACCATATTCGTCTATAATCGTTAGTTTATTCGTGAACACGTTTACAACGTAGTTAGTCTAGAAAGAATGAGCATTGACCCCTTCTAAGATGGCACGTTCTCATCTGTAATCCTTTCGATCAATATCGTTCTCTGTGATCGTTAATTATGCTCTGTTCTTGTTGAAGTGTCACTATTGTTTAATTGACACTCTCCTTGAGGTTATGAAGTTCAAATCTTACCTTTTCAATTATTTATTTGCACCAAAGAGTCGTTTGTTAGCACTGATGTATCACGTTCAGTGGCGGTGTTAACACTTTTATACTGGATTTTAAAATTCATGGTATTGTGAAATAAGATATGTACGAAGCAGACTTATTTTCCTCCATCAGTATGTGTGATGCTGCTACGTGAAACACTGGTTGATACCAAATTTTAAAAAATAAAATGGTTCTTTACAGTGTTTCATTACGTAATATCATGCTACATGACTCGATACATGATTGTGAGCACATGCGTAGCCCCATTATTCCTGATCAATTAGCAACGTTACATGTATATATAGAATAACTTCACAGATTCTGAATCTCATAAATGTATATATATGCTTTTGTCTCTGTTACTGTGTGGGGGATGAAATACAGATCATATACAGCGAGAAATTGTGATGCCAATAGAATAATGAATCAATATTGCATAGCCATCACAGTCAAACACACAAACAGAAACTTAATACATTGTAAAACGTAATCCTATGGGTAAGATATAAAGAAATCATTGGAAGATTAAGAAAAGGTTATCGTTTAAAACGTCAGCGACAATTTGTTATGTACGATTTGTATGTTGTTACTAACCGCCCACGCCAGTCAAAGAATATGGCACCTTAGAATCAAGAAGAGCACGGTATCAAGGCCGCCAGCTAGTCTTACTTGGGCACATCGTAATTACCGTGACTGATGCATGTTAAGCAAATATTGAATTACAAATGTATGGGGTCCGGCAAGCATGCTCGTCTACATAGTTCCATTGTCAAGGAAAGCTAATGCATTAAATGTTCGGACAATTATCCCACATGTGCTTTTGTTGGAAAATTTAGTCCTTTTCGTCCAACGGCTGTCACCAAAACCATCATTTGAGATCTTTGAAATATGAAGGGTAATACTTGATCGCCATTTTGCGTGAAGTGAAGTTTTTCCCTTTTGGTGCGATCAGAGATTAAATCACTATTATATGCATGCAACATTCATGCGTACTAGAAGGGTTTCAAAAGAATAAAGTTTGGATTAACTGTCCGTTCAACTTTTACTTAGTCCTTCGATTACATTGGTTGCAAGACGGAAGTGGCAGTAGAGTACTTCATGTAATGCCACAATAATATATCTTCTTATTAATAACGAAGATGAAGTTGCGTTGTCGTACCGTAAAGTGTGGAGTACGATACGCACTTAAGATTGGCGGAGGAAGATTCGAATTCTAGATGGAGCTCTGCCTAAATGCTGGAGATGGATATGTCGAGGTTGAAGGCCAGGATAGAACTGAATTCGAAACGTAGAGATGATTCTCTCAACGACTAAGTCATGATATCTAAATTATCATGGGACACGCATTAGCCTGGTCAGCAAGGGCTGGGATGTTGTTCGAGCTTCCGGGCATTGCCTAGGTCTGATTGGCATGAGACGATATGGGGTATGTATGATGATAGAGGGTGGGGAGGGGAGGGGGGGGGTGGTGACATATACGTCACTCGTGGATCTGGCAAGCTGAGGCTTACAATTCATATCAGCTGTGGGGGGTTACTCCATACAATGACTGAGAGTGGAACACTATGATGACAGGTAGGTGTGTTGTGTAATGTGTTTCCGCAATCAACACCTTGGGTGCATAGCACATTGCATACTTACAACAAAATTTGCGTTACATGTGTTTTAGCAGCAATCATGCATATGTTCTTCACAAACCAGTGAATATTGCAACTGTTATTCATACTATAAATAGCATTTTATAACATTGTCAAACACCCCAGTGTGTGTTTGTGTGTGTGTTTATATGTGTGTGTTTATGTGTGTATGTGTGTGTGTGTGTGTGTGTGTGTGTGTGTGTGTGTGTGTGTGTGTGTGTGTGTGTGTGTGTGTGTGTGTGTGTGTGTGTGTGTGTGTGTGTGTGTGTGTGTGTGTGTGACAACTAATTGAGGCTCCCAGTGTGACAGCCTATCTTCTGTATGGCCAAGCACCATCCAACCACAGTGACATGTGGCATGTGGCATGTGGAATGTCTTGTGGTTGTTCAACGAATGCAAGGAGCAATCATTTACAGATAACTCATATTACCTCACGGCTCAAGCAAACGATTACATTGCTTGTATTACGTGATAATGTTCTCAATGCAACGGCTGGAACAGATTACTGTCATAGATCAACTCAACTAATACTGCTCCATCTTCGCCTTAGAACCGCTTCTTTTCTTTTCGATTGAAGGGTTATTTCTATACCGCAATACGAACGTTCCAACGTGTTTAGGGGCTGTATTAATTAATGAAAATATATATATAAATATTTTTAAATATAAATATATAAATATATATATATATATATATATATATATATATATATATATATATATATATATATATATATATATATATATATATATTTCATATATATATATATTCATATTCATCAGTAACACCACCTGCAGTATACTTAAAAGTTGGTTATTTTCCAATTCTTAATTTTCTCTTGAATCTAACATGCTCTTGTATTTTACTTAAATCTATGGCTTAGCCAATTTTGACCAAATACGTGAGTCTATAACAGGGGTTACATGTCAAACAGTGACAGCCTCATCACTACACTGCCAAATCATTCGACCAGCCCCTGTCAAGATTTATCGATAATATATATTGTTGATGCACACAGCTAAAGCAATTAATTGATTTGAAATCTTGTCACGTCCACCCGGTCTCCTCATATTCACATAAATCGCATAGTAGCCCTAATGGACATTTGGTGGTTTGTCTGCGCCGGAAACAACACAAAAGTCCATAAGGAGATATCACTCCGCATTATACCAATTTACGCCTTATTTTTTAAGTAAGTGAACGAAGTTAAGACAAATTCCCTGAAAGGTTTTGAAATATTTACACCGAAACAGGTATATTAGATAGAAGGATGCTATTGTTAATTTGCGTCGTGCAATTGTCTGGAAATGACCGCATTACGATTGAGGCATATTTGTACTTTATCTGCAATGATCACATTATTATACGAAGGTTACGCTTACTTATATGCAAGCGATATCCAATATATTCTCTACATTGCATGCCATATTATTTATCTCTCATATGCCAGGGGCGTGTACCATTTCATGTTCATACAGCTAGTACAGATGGTGAATTAGCGCGCAGTTATTTTGTCACTGAACTTTCCACACGTTATGCAATGACCCTTTTCTGTGTGTGGGTACTCCAAAACTCATTTTATTCGGTTGTTCGCGTAGTCGCGCGCGCCGCCCTGGTGAGCTTTTTGGAACTAACTTCTGTTGACTTCCGGTTTGACGTGCTCTATCCATAGCTCTATCTCACAACCCAGCTGTCAGGCTGTCTGCTTTCTGTTAGATCTGCTCGATGCGCAATGCGACTATAGATGAAAAGTTAAACGAACGAACATGAGTAGAAATTGTGCGTTACGTTGTGTGTGCCAAGATTTAAATACCTCGTCAACATGGAAGCGAATCAAAATTCATATTTGCGCGTAACATGCAAGGTGAATCAAGTGTATATTCCTATATCGTTATGTCTTTGGGATTCAAGTCAGCTGGTAACCACTGCTGTGCGGTGGGTTGCGCCCACAATAGTTTATCTGCGGAATGCAAGTTTTATTCCTTTTCCAGCAACCCACACTAGAGAAGGACTCGGATGATAGCTGTCAATAGGCTCGCTGTAGATGAGCATTGCAGAGAAATTTATGGAAAACCACAAGTAACAGCATTCAAGTTATAAACACAACAGCACTGTGAAATTTCTTGTGGGGATGAGTCCTACCGGTGCTATCATTTATGTGTCTGACATGCGTGTGTGTGTGTGTGTGGGGGGGGGGGGGGGGGGGGGGTTTGCTGGGGGGAAGGGCGTCGGAAAACAAAATCACGTCAGAATCAGATGTTTTGATGCAGATATTTGATGCTGGTGACCAAATACTGGTGGACAGAGGTTTTACCATTGCAGGAGATTGGCCTCCAGGAGTCAAACTGCTCATACCCCCATTTAAAAACAAATTAACAGGCCAATGTACTGCAGAAAAGGCAATTTACTGCAGTTAAGGTAATTTACCGCAGAACAGAGTATTCAGAAAAGATCTCTGTGGCTCGTATCTATGTTGAGCATGCTGTGCGGGCAATTAAGGAATTTAGGATTTTAGAAACTGAAGTGAAAGTTGCAATGCTTAACAATTACGAAGACATTTTTAAAGCATGTGCCTTCCTTGTGAACTTCAAACGACCTTTCTTGATTTCCTAAGATGTGTATATATCCATATAAGCTGTCAATTGGCATTACATGATTTTTTGGGTTGTACATGGTATAGCATTCCGTCCTTTTCAATTATTCTTTAAAAATATCTATATTCATGTTGTTATCATTATTTCATGCATGTCTTGCTGTATTTTGCAAACAATTTTTTTTGGCATGCCCAGTTGTAGTTTGTATTACATTTATACCATAAAATCTTTCATTTATACAATATAATAACTTTAAAGTGCCATTTTAAGTGATTTGTAACCAACATCAGATAAGCTGAAAAAATGTGATAGGTAATGCAAGCCAATATAATTTAACTTCAATTTTATTCTGACAGAGATACTTGCACATGGCAATCTTACAGCACACTATTTATACATGTTTAGTACATTAACCTGTGTCATACCACTTCATTCAAACTACCAGTGCCACAACAAATCTCATTCTAATATTATTCACTACACATCACACCAAAATACATTTTGATAACAATCTCATCACATCAAAACACATTTCAATAAACTTGTAACACAAGATCAATTGTTCAGTAGCATATGTCATATGCCCTCACACACTTTGGACAATACCACTCTGGCAACTCTTCCAATTCAAGGCTTTTGAAATTTGAGCACCTCCAGTGGTACAACACATAACATCCACAGTTGCATTCACACATAACACTAGCTTCCTGATTATCCTGAATGATACTTGCATCTGGAATGAGTCCCTTACACTTGTTATTCAGCCTCAAATTCTTGCTGTTGAACTCCTCTATATCACCGGTGAGTGTGAGTGATTGTGTCATGAGCACGAAGAAAGTAGTCTGTTATATCTGAGAGTGAAATACATGGAGATTTCCTGATATCCTTGGTCCACCCTTGAGTGGTGCTCCTCACAGATGTAAGAATAGTCTGGAATGAGCCTGGGCAGGTGCTAAAGCCCAATGCACTGCAGAGAACTGAGACTTTTCCCCATTAGAACACTGATCATGCTGCTTGGCATTGAGCTGATGTACATCTTTGGCACTCTGAAATATATAAAAGAAATAAATGTATAAACTGCAAGCAACTATAGTCAATACAATAAATATCACAATACGATGCATTACTAAACAATACACGGTAATCATTTATGTATCTGGCTGTATATAATTTATACATTCTATATACACTTAGTTATGCATTTTCCACAATATTACTTAATGTTATTGGCCAGTGGCGTTAGAGACAACTTATTTTGTCTACTATGTTTCACAATGACCAACACAATGCCAAGATTGAAAGGAAAAATACACCTCGAGAGCGGGTAGAGATACATACCACCACAGGCACAGGTTTGGGTCTGGCAGGCATTTCTTTCCCAAGCTTTTCACCACAAAATATGGTAAATCGCCACGAAATTAATCCGTCCTGATATTCAATGAACAATAATAAACAACCACGCGCACATAAATCCACAGAATCCGTCCATTTAGTGTTATTATTTCACGTTTTCTAACGTGTGTAATCCAACGATTTCCATAACAACACAGCCAGGTGAAGACGAAGCAGAAACCGGAAGTCAGCAGAAGTTAGTTCCATAAAGCTCACCAGGGCGGCGCGCGCGACAACGCGAACTCCCGAATACCTTTAAAAGGATGTACCGAATTAGGACCGAATGTTTTGGCACGGTGTCATGAATGATTTTTCTGTGAGATAGTGAATATAGTTCAACAAAAGTTTGGAATAGAGATGTTTTTTATTATTGATCGTGTTATTCTACGTGGATTTAGGTTTCAATGCTGATATTCGAAGTTCATTTTCGTAATAAACACGATGTCAATGGCAAACAAAGAAACACGAACAAAAGGTAGTATTCAACTAGAGACAGTAATGTGGACGTGAACCGATTTATGTTGTAATCTACTTATGTATAAATGAAAGCTCGATTTATTTCAACTGCACGTGGCAAATCATTGGTTGATCGATGTTAGCCGGAAGAAATTGATGATTTGATGCATAGCCACTTTACCCGCAGCTTCGATGTTATCTGCAAAGAACAGCTATAGTTTGAACACAAACACAATGATATTTTATTCCATTAGCAATTAGGATATTAACTGACATAAATGCATCTCGCGTGTCGCACTAAACGCACTTAATATTACAAAACAAAACCAGTTCTTACTAGCAAAATATTTATTGATTCGGCATAGGTTTGTACAACCAGACATAAATGTGGTTCTGGACGAGATCTGTTGTTAATATAACGTGTTCTTGGCATGTACGTAGTATTTCAGAGGTAATAATCACACAGGTATTTGATCCAAAATGTGTAGGTGTAGGTAATTACTGTATTTGCTCATCTTTTCGTCAATCATTTGTAATTAGCTTTTAAAAGTAAATTATCAGATTGCGTAAAAATGCGCTATTGCATATATGAATAAAGTTTTGTAGACACACACATACACAAACACACACACATACACACATACACATATATATATATATATATACATATATATATATATACATATAGATATATACATATATATATATATATATATATATATATATATATATATATATATATATATATATATATATATATATATATATATATATATATATACATATATATATATATATATATATATATATATATATATATATATATATATATATATATATATATATATATATATATATATATATATATATATTTATATTTATATCCTCAGAGATGTACATGATACTGTTGATACTGTTGAAATGTACCTCAACCAGGCCGAGCTATCATCGAAAACCGCGTTAGCATGTTTATCTAGCCTTATGTTATTCTAATTCGTTGATATTAATTTCACCATTGCCTTACGGCAGGTAGTTCATATCTTGCTATGAATATGGTCAATAACCAATATAAATCAGACCTGGAGCTACCTGGGAGCGTTTTGCATTGTCCAGACGAAAAGGTCAGTTACAACATCAATATTTCAATGTTACGATGAACACTAAATGTCTCCAATGTCAACATTCAGCTCACACATACAGCAATGCTGGCGTTAAATGGACCGACTCCGTTATTTCCGAGCATGCATAGTAAGATCCCGCTGGAAAAAAACATTATCATCGTTTATATCACTGGTAACTCTGCTGTCTCTACCAAGCATCATGGCGTCGGGCGATAAGTGATTTGAGGTTTCTCGTTGTTGTCGTGGAATTTCAGCAACTCCATCTCTAGAGTAATTCTATTGCACAGGTAAAGAAGACCAGAACGTCGAAACCAATCATGATTGATATATCTTCAGTAAAGAATGTGCTCATACAACTAACTGCTGGGGTCCAGATGTTGGGATGGGTTGGGGTGGGGAGATATTCTCAATAGAGAATAGCCCTAACGAGTTTATTGTGTAAGCTGCCCCGTGTTGTTATGATTATATTTTCAATGCTTCATCGGCGTTTCATCAAGGGACTGTAAAAGTTAATATATTTCGTCTCATGAACCTTACGAAAGTAGCATGGGAGATGTAGTGAGGGCTGACCACCTGGTGACTAGGTTCTCTAGAAACAACAGTTGGCAGAAAATTATGGCAATTAGTGATAAGGCTGATGAGGTTTCAACAACATATTATTGCAACAGCATTAACGTCGAGAATCTATGTCTGAGGATTTTACTGTACCACGAGTAGCCAAATCATATGCGTTGCGTGCAATTTATCAGTTGCCACTATGTGTGAAAGGCGGCGGAAGCAAAGCCTCAGTTAATTCATAGACACACCGAATGACAATTACTCCGTTCGCAATGCAAGCAACGCTATTCACATCCAATTATTAGTGTAGATGTGCCCCGAAAAGATGCACATTATTGCCAAAGGCTTTCACAATCACATTGGCTTTTAAAATATACAATATTACGTTTGGCCCCAAAGCTCGTACTCCACTGGTATTTTTGCGAGGTAACAACTCGCAGTCTACCCATTACGACATACTTTTTGTACCAAGCCAAATATTTGTTGTAGCCCGGACCGTGGGTTAATCATGGTTCGGGAATAAACTAACCAATAATCAACAGCAAGAGACCTCGTCAAACAGTCTTTTTTATCGGTTATGAGTCGCTTGGTTGAATTGGGAAGATATAATCTAT
>CM067347.1:28835485-28917985 GCA_034190875.2 Urechis unicinctus
GATTATCAATTTGAAACATACAGCCTTCATACAGACTCAACATGTAGGACTAAGAGTTGTATACTCATTGCGTTTTGTTGCGCCTTAAGACGTCATGGACACACGAATTCATAATGACTTTTTCACAGCAATCCCCGTTGAAGCATTATGGTTACTTCGAGAATCGCCACGTGAATGCCACGTCGCATTCACGTAGAAAATCTTTCGAGAATTTCTACGTGAAAATTATTCTGATTTATATTTAAATATTTTATGCATTACTTTCCATTATTTAAAGACAACAACAATTTTAAATGATAAAAGAAATTCTGAGAACATATCACACCACAACGTGTCTACCACGTCGTGAGCACGTTGAAATTCGACGTCACGTAACCACCACGTTTACACAACGTGGCAGTAACGTGTCGTGTTTGCTGGGAATGGTGTTGAAAGAGAAGTCAAGGATAGCGTTATTGTTAGTGGGAGTATTCACCGTCTGTTCAGATATGAAGACGGTGTTTACGAGGTGATTTGTTGCTATTAACTTCCTTTATCCCATGACATGTGGTGATATATTGAATTGGTGACCTTTGAATTGTAGGGTTACGTCCTTAGGAAGGTTGGTGACCTTAATAACCTGATGTGATGAATGGGCGGTATTTGGGTGAGGTCATTCTATTTTGGAAAGTGATTTCACAATTTTCGTCGGATATGTCGTCATAGTTTGCTGAGCTAAGCTAAGTGATGGGATAGAGGGTGTATATAAAACGGGAGAGTGTCTCAGTTCTGCGTTCAGTTATAATCATGGCTGAGAAGAGACAAATCAGTGCTATCAACGATGTGAACAAACGCAGTAGACAGATGAGCGACGCAGACTTGTTAAAAGCCGTGGAACAACTCGAGATGGAAAACAGTGAGTAGGATTTTATTTTTTATACCTGAATTACAGAATTAACGGATATACGTCAAACATGACTGTTAGTGTTGTTGTTTGTTGTTTATTTATTTTTTTATTTTTGTTACGCGTGTGTGTTCTAGTGTTGACGGGAGACGAAGATATTTTGCACGCCGCCATGGACACTTATGCAATCGAACAGGCCAATGCAGCACTGGATTTGTTAAACAACGCTAAACACACCCCCCCCCCCCCCCACGACACAAACTGGAAATGGCGCTGCAATCGACAATGCTAAGGGTAGGTCTATTACAGGATAGTTCTATTACAGGGTAGAATTGAGGAATGACGTAATGGAAAGCTTTATGACTTTGGGTGATATTTATATTGACAGATTATCGATGATTATGTCGACAGAAGCTGTGTTGGCTGCGAATGAAAGAGCTATACGGACTCGTACGCGATTTGGAAAGCTGCAAACTGTTTACAATTATAGTTTATCAGAAGATGTGCCCAACCTCAACCTGTATATATTTGATGAACGCGATTCAGCCTTTAAAATCAACGGGAGTTATGGATTCTTATTACGTCACAAAGAAACAGATGAATTGCGGTACTTTCACTCGTCCGTCAATAACCATCGAATGCTACCAACCCCTCTAGTCGTACGGAATGTCGATGATTTTGACAGAGCAATAGATGAAATAACACAAACAGACATTTTAACCTACGCCCAGAACCAACGACCGGATTCGAAATGGAGTGTAGAGGAAGTGACTAATTTGACCATCTTTGTGAACACAATCGAAGATCACGTGATCGGGTGCCCACCACCCGTTATGCCGGAACACCTGAAAACAAACAGAGCCATCAACTTGTTAGAGCAAAATCGAAAAACGGGTAAACCGTATCAAGACCGATTGTGCCTTTTCAGGGCACTGGCCTTACACAGAGGAGCGAAGATCATGGGTCTAGAGAACGCAGCAAAAACATTGTTAAAGACTGCTTACCCCAAACAAAAGAAAAAAACATTTGCGGGTGTACCTCTTGAAGACGTCGAAAGGCTAGCAAAACAATTCGAAGTGAATATCACCGTGTATACGCTAGACAGAATCAAGTAAGTGTGTCTTGTAGTGATTAAACAGAAGTAACAACATAAACGATGTAATCATTTGATATCGAAATGAAAATATGAGATGTGATCGTTTTGTTATATGTGTTTCAGGTAGCTACTTTGGTCAAGAGAACGCGTACAAAATTCGCCTCGACCTTGAAATTGAACCTGCACGAAAATCACTTTAGTTACATAAAAAACTTGACCTTTATAGCAAATCATATATTTGTGGTACCTGTCAGAAGCTGTGGAAAAGTGAGAAAAAACTACATCGCCACGAAAACAAATGTACTGTGGAAACGAAATACAAGTACCCAGGCGGTGTTTTTCATCTACCACCCACTATCTTTGAAGCGTTACGGGACGAAGGAATCGAAATAGAAGACGGTATTTACCCTTACAGAGCAACCTATGATTTTGAAAGTTATTTTGGAGAAGACAACCTACCCGTCAATTCACCCAAAGTCACCTGGGACCAAAAACACGTACCGTTATCAGTGAGTGTATGCAGCAATGTACCTGATTATACAGAACCAAAATGCTTTGTAACCGAAGGAAACGCACAAACATTGATTGACAGGATGATGATGTATATAGAGGAGATATCAAACGCCGCCTATCTACTGATGCTTGTTCAATACGAAGCTGCCCTAGCCCAGTTACAAGAGAAAATCAATGAAGCATATCAACGGGACTCGGTCGTCAAGGGAGAACATCCATTGCAGAAATTACAGAACAAATTCGACAACTATTTACATGTATTACCGTTAGTCGGATTCAACTCATTGAATTATGACCTCAACGTTGTGAAAGAACATTCATCAATCAAGTATACCATCAAACGAAATAACTCATTCATGTGCATTGAAACGGACCATGTACGGCTTTTGGATATCACCAACTTTATTGCACCTGGATATACATAACGACAAATACCTACGAGCCTTTCAATGCGAACAGAAAAAGGGATATTTCCCGTATGAATGGGTGACACTCGATCGTTTGAACAACACAGAATTACCACCCCATGCAGCTTTTTACAGTGCGTTAAAACAAGAAAACATTTCAGCTGACCAATACGCTGAATGAATGTCAAGAAGCGTGGGAAGCAGGTCATATGCAGACTTTTAAAGACTTTTTGATATATTACAACAATTTAGATGTCGAACCGTTTCTGGAAGCCATAGAGAAACAGAGTCGTTTTTACAGTGAGAGAGGTATAGATATGTTGAAGGATGGAATATCAGTACCCCCGGATTAACCATGCGATATTTATTTCAAGACTTGGAAGATTATTTTACCTTACCAGACGAAAAAGAACAACGACATCTATTGGTTGATAAAAAATGGAATAGTGGGCGGACCCTCAATCATCTTTCATCTTTCATCGCACGAAAAAGGAAAAACTTACATCAGGCGTGAACAGAACGGAAATGAAGCGAAGTTGTGTGAAGGAATCGTGGGTTATGATGCCAATGCCTTGTATCTGTGGGCGTTGTCTCAACCCATGCCAGCCAACTTTCCAACCCGACGTCACGCGCCTGAGTTTAAACCAATTCAGACCCGAAAAGGCGGAATAGCGGACGAATGGTTGGCTTGGATAGCACACAGCTCACAAAATCAAATACAACACCGTCTAAACAGAGGGGAAAAAAGAATAGGTGCCCGGCGATTACCCGTAGACGGTTGGTGCAAAGAAACGCAAACAGTATATCAGTTTCACGGATGTGTATGGCATGGTTGTCCGTGTCTGAAATTGACCCATAACCACATCAGTGGAAAACTAATGAGTGATTTATGTGCCGAAACAGAAAGAAATACCCAGTATTTGAGAGGATTAGGATATAATGTCATAGCTGAGTGGGAATGTGAATGGACGAAAAAACGAAAAACAGACCCTCACATCAAAGCGTTCACGTACAGTCGACCGCAACCACCACAAACCGGTTTGACGGAAAAACAGCTCATAGCCAATATACGTGACGGAACCTTTTTTGGAATGGCTGAAGTAGATATACACGTACCAGAAACCCTTAAAGACTATTTTAGTGAAATGACCCCTATATTCAAAAACACTGAACTGACCCGAGATGAAATCGGACCCTTTATGCGAGACTATGCTGAACAACGGGACATAATAAAAGTAAGTAAACAAGGTGACAAGGGGCGTGGGATCATAATGTATTTTGTTGCGATCATTATGATGTCATAACGATTTTTTTTTATTATTTATTTTCAAATAGACGGAATGGCGGACGTTGATAGGGAGCTACAAAGGTGTGAAAATATTGCTTGCTAGCCCACTACTGAAATGGTACTTGGAACATGGCCTGGTGATCACAAAGATATACCAAACACTGGAGTATGAACCCACAGCCTGTTTCAAACGATTTGCCGAGACCGTATCAGACGCCAGGTATGTACGAATATATATGATATACTCTTATAGTTATATGTGATATACTCTTTCAAGCGTTGAATTTTATTTTTGATAATGTTGTTGTTTGTGTGTAGACGTGGGGGTGATGTCGACCCGAGTCAGACCGTTATAGCCGAAACTTTTAAGCTACTTGGAAATTCGGCCTATGGTAAATATACTAAAATGTATTATTGTAAAATATATTGATTTAATTGTTACTTTCAAATTTATTTCAAATTTATGATTTAAAAAAAGAAAAGAAAAAAAAAATACCCGTCAAGTGCTGTTGATTTATACTAATTTGTCTATGTTTGTAGGTAAATGCGTCACGGATAAAACTAATGTCAGATACGCCGACTACCGAGAGGGTCATAAATTGATCAACGACAAAAGATTCAGAGCCTTGAACGAATTAACCCCCAACCTGTTTGAATTCGACATGGCCAAAACCACCATTAATCTCGACTTACCCCAACAAATAGGCTATTTTGTTTATCAATACGCCAAATTAAGGATGCTGGAATTTTATTATGATTTTATTGACAAGTATGTCGCGAGATGTGATTTTGCCTATGTACAGATGGACACTGATAGTAGTTATATCGCCCTTAGTAGTAGTCATCTAACGGATGTCATAAAACCCAATATGAAAGAACAATTTTACCGAGATTACCCTCAGTGGTTACCAGCTGCAGCGTGCGAAAAACACAACAACACCTTTATACAGTGTAAAAAGAACGGAACCCCGTGGGTACCTCAACCGTGCTGCGTGACTCGCCAAAAATATGATAAACGTACCCCGGGGTTATTTAAAGAGGAGTGGAGTGGAGATGGTTTTATCGGACTGTGCAGTAAAACCTATTACTGTTATGGAACTACGGATAAAGCCTCGTGTAAAGGACTAAATAAGCGTCAAAACGACCTGAACAAGGAGAAATATATGAATGTGCTGAGAGAACAAGAATCGGGTCGCAGTGTGAACCGTGGCTTTCGCGTTAACAATAACACAATGTATTCGTATACGCAAATTATAGATGGATTAAGTTATTTTTACCCCAAGAGAATTGTGAATGCAGATGGTGTAAGCATTAAACCTTTAGATGTGTGATACATTAATATGCTATTTAAGAAATTGATATGTGTTATTATGTAATAAATTGAAGTGAAGGTGTTATGTAATCGATGGATGTGCGCTCTGTAAGAAATTGATGTTTAAAGGCTGTGAGAGAAACTAAGAAAAAAAACTTCGTACATTTTCAACACGTGTTGTTTATTTGCCTTGAATTAAACATGTCACCAGCTTATCGTTGGTTGAATACTCGTCGGTAAATACAGCCAGCAATTGGTTCAAACTTATTCCACGACATCGTCTCTTTAAATAATACAAACAATAAAGTCCACAAGTATTGGAATTAAAGTCTTGTAATGGCTTTGTATTATAAGTCCAGTTCACACAATGCTTGGTCAAGAACTTCACAAATACGTTATGAATAGGAGGTAGTCCATAAGAATCAAAATATTCGCCTCTTTCATTATGATCAATGAAAATAGCAATCCAGTGTTTGCCTTTTTTGGAAGCTGGATCCGTATTACAAACGAAACCGCTGGGGTAGTTGACATGGCGGGGTAATTTATTCCGCGCAAACACTCCGCGCACAGTAGCTCGAGTGAAAGCGTCTTTTTGTAAGAGCTCGTGTAATTGTCTGGTATCCATTGTTAGGCAGCGTAATCAAACAGAACGTTACGGTTTCGGTCAATTTGAATCATATTTTCAAATTCGGCATACACAATGACATTAATGGTACGTTCTAGGGCCGTGCCAAAACGCATTTCCAAGCGCACGTTTCCTTGTTTCAACAAATTAAAATGAGTGCCGCTATCACCCAGGTCGGGGGTCAGATCAAAAGCGAATAGTGTATAGCCATTGGGATAATCACTCCAACTTATGGCATTGCCTTCGTCTTGATAGAGTTGTCCAGTGCTAATGAATAAATTAGCATAACTGCGGGTGTATATATGGTGATTAAAATCGGGCTGTAATGGTTTTGCGGGCACTTGTTGCCCGTCAACGTACAGAGCTAAAAATGTGAGGTTGTTATGCTTAAAGTTGAAGGGGTTCTGGGTGTAATCACCGTTGAACGCCCTATTATCAACACTTCCGACTACAATTCATTTGGGTAACTGACCCAAAAATAATTTTCTTGATTGATCGTCATAGCTCCTTGAGATGCAGAAAACACTTTGGTTTCTATGCGTCTTATGGGGTATTTAGCTGGGCTTCGTTCTAAAGCCTTAATGTGAGCTAGTTGCACGGTGGGGTTCAACTTTATTTTGCGTACGAATAAGGTCACGGATTGCAGAACTATTTTAGGGGCAAATCCCTCTGCAGGATTGGCCATTAGGGCAAAGGTGTCACCGCTGCGTACTAATCTCAACTTCAAATCTACGCCGTTTAATAAATAGCGTTCTTGACTAAATAAATCTAAATGTAATTTGCCCATCATATCCACAATGCGACTCTCTTGAGCTCGTTCCTTTCTAGCTATCATCCCCTTGTTGTCAGTACCACCAACGGCGTCCATGTGCTTTGGGGTGTCTTTGTACCATAAACTAGCTGCTAACTGAGAGTTTTTGGCTTCCGAACCATAGCTCAATAGCGTTTCCATATAAGCCCAATATGGGTATGTGTTTGTCGTTGAGAGAGACATCGACTTGGGAAAAGAGTGAGTGTAACCAGAGGTTAACGGGTGCTACAGCACTATCAGCCTCCAAAACCTCCCCATCCTTTTTCACCACTTTGGCATTCACTTGTAAATACGTGTCGTTCAGATCGATATAATCATCACCCGACCCACTGATGTAGAATTCGACTGGACCCGAACCTAAAGCAGCTACCGGATGGAATTCGATCCACGATCCATGATCGACACTGCTTTGAGTTGGGGGAATCGAAAATAGGTCTAATTCACTTTTGACACAGGGACAAGATTGGGGGTGTACCAGTGCCATGATCTAACCGAAAATATCTTTTGGCAACCTCCGAGTTGTTCCACGACGACCGCGTGAACTACTGTTCCTACCTCGTGCGAGTCGTTTTATAGAGAATGGTGGTCGGCGACGCGGTTGTTTGGGTGGAACTATTTGATCGAACACTTCCTCTCCGGTTTGTAACAATCGTTTCGTAGCCGACTGTTTCAGAGACTTCCCTCCCAACAAATCTCCAACCACCCTCACTCCTGTTTTCAAGGCGTGTTTTTTAACGACAGGTAAAACTTTTCAAAACAGCGGTAACACCATTTTAGCCAGACCACCAACCACATTACCAAGGCCATGTCCACGCTGACTTCTGGCACCGGAAAACACGGGGAGCCCTCCACCCGCTTGGTTCAGGTAATACGGGGTGGTGTAAATATCAGCCATGGTTTTCAAAATATAGCTTTCTTGATTTTACGGAAATGTAACGTCACTGTCATTTTTTACCAGATTCGAATGGAATGGGTCGACCCGTGTCATCTCTTATATCGATTTCTATAGTAGAAAAAGTCTTGGGGCTATAAATAAAATATCTTTTTATACGTGGAGTTGATCAACTGCCCGCGACGATCGTGATCGATTGGAATAATAATACGCAGAAGGGGAACCACGGTGTCTCCTACCACCTGAGCTTCGATGAGATTACAATAGACATAGAGTCCGTACAAGCCTCGATCAGGGTCAACAATGTGCTGACCGACTTGACTGTTCTCAAAAATCCCCATTTCAAAGCCGAGTCTTTGGCGCAATCCCTCGTCCATGTAAACTACAACTGACTCATTGTCTAGCATAATAGTTGCTGTCTGTCGTGTTTGATTGTAGGTGAGACGCACTCGCTGCTCATTTTGCTCCTTTAACTTGGCTGCAAAGGCTTCTATCAACGATCCAGTCGTATAAAAACCAGGGGTAATGTGAAAATATTTGGGACGCCTCTGCAAATTCACTCACAATGTCATATCGCTCACTGCAACAGATATCTGGGGGGAGATTGAGCGCACCAGCCACGCGATCCCTCGTCCTCAGTAACATTGTACCACGTGTAAGGGTACTGAATTTCCGCTAATCCCACTTCCCAAGCCCCTTCCAACTGTACAGCTTTGGGGAGTCGAGTTAAGTAACGTGTCGACGTGTTGTTGGGGTGATAATTCATTGAACTGTTGGAAGGTAGGGTCAGAAAGAAACTCATGATGGTGATGCCATGAGACTCAAATTAAGTTCTTCTTGGTTTCACGGAAATGTAAAGTCACCATCACATGTCCGTCTTCGAATGCCACGGACTGACCCGTGTCGTCTCTTATATCAATTTCTATGGTAGAAAAGGTTTTGGTGCCCACAGGGTAATAAAATATCGGTTCGTATGTCTGGGTCACCATTTTGTGCACCCGATCGTAGTCCACGGGAACTGTGCGTAACAAGGGGGCCATCGTGTCACCGACCACTTGTGATTCAATTATACTACAATAAACGTACAGTGTGTACAACCCTCGAAATACATTAGGCTTGTAATCAGTTTGAGAATCGTAAAGGGAAAGACATTCCTCACACCTCAATATTTGACGAAGACCTTCGGTCATGACAACTTGAAATTTGGGATCAGTTATTTTTACATTCACCGTCTGTGAGTGGGAATTGAATTGAAATCGAACCACGCCTCTGAGATGCGATTTGCGGATGTGCATATTGAGCCTGTCTATCAATTGTTCAGCATTGTAGGAACCGGGGGTCAGGCGAACGACCAAGGACTCGACCAAAGGATCCCCTTCCAAGTGTCTGTCTATCGTATGGTATCCAGCTCGCTCATCCACTATGACAAAACCGACATTGTCCCGATGTTGTACCAGGAAACAGGGTACTGAATTTCTGCTAATCCCACTTCCCAATTACCTTTTAATTGTACGGGTTTAGGCAATTGAGTAAAGTAACGTGTCAACGTGTTGTTGGGGTGATAATTCATTGAACTGTTGGAAGGCAGGGTCAGAAAGAAACTCATGACGTCGCTTTATGTTTCAAAGTGGGGTTGGGAAGAATGTACCCTAAGCTACTGCTTAACAGAGCAGTCCACAAATTACTATCTCCCTTACCCGCCGATAGATTGTAGATGCTGACGATTATTACGGTATATAAAATGAGGATTTGTGTGAAAAACACGATTTCGGCTTTCGGAATTTCCCGACCAAATATGGTCCACACCCGATCACTTCTCTGATCTTCCATCTTAATGACGCTTCTGTTCCAAATCTCAGTTTTTATACAGCTCCACACCACTGACCCAACTATTAAAACTGGCAGGGTAGCCAAACCACTTGACAAAGTATTGTTTTTGTCCTTTCCGTTTACGTTCTTTGATCATTTTTTCAACCCTATACCATGCTTTGTCATTCACTTTCTGTAATTCTTCCGCGTAAAATGTTCCCTCTAACACTTCGTCATTATCATCCTTTATCGTATACACATTAGGGGAGCCTAAGTGAACGTTCTCCACCCGAAACAACTCCTCGCTCCAATTGGAAGTGTAACCCTTTTTAAATTTACCCCGTGCTTGACTGATGTGGACACGATCCCCGATATCATACCGTGGTCGTTTAACCCCATCAGAGCCTTCCCCGTATAATGTCATCCACGTGTCTTCTTGATTACGCACCGAGACTGATATCGGGGGGCGCTTGATGCTGCGGTGATAACTGACGTTGTATCCTTTCACCAGCGAAGCCAGAACCGGTAGATAAACACTGGTGTTGTGTTTGGTAAAATAACGCCACATTTTAGTTTTTAACGTACGATTAAACCGCTCGACTATGCTAGCTTTGGTTTCTTCGTTGTGGGTGGTAAAAAAGCGAATCCCCTGCTGCTTAAGAAATGTCTGAAATTTACGGTTGATAAATTCTCCACCCTTATCGGTCTGTAAACACAGGGGCTTCCGCCCTTGTTTTAATATACTCTCAAAGGCTCGAATCAAACTGTCACCCGTTTTATTTTTTAGTGGTATCACCCACGCATATTTCGAGAATACATCGATACAGGTCAAGAGAAATTTCATGTCTTGGTTCTGTTTGGCTAAGCGGCTTGCCATTGATGGTCAATCCCCCCGACTATGACGCGTCGTCTTCGAAATCGACGACGGATTGGTTTATGTAATGTATACGCATCTTGATCACCCAGCCATTGTCTGACCGCCTTTGTTTTGAGTTTCGTAGCTCTAACCAATGGCTGCACCCCTCCATACGCGGCCGGTGCCTCGGGGTCGAAATACACACTTAACTTTTCCATGACGTCCAACCTTGTGTCATGGCGGGCTCCTCGCCAGGTCTTTTATCTATTCGCATCGCACCCTGTCGGATATAGTTCCATCGATCGGGGTGACCTACTAAATCTTGAGGAATGTTGGAGTCTCGCAACGCTTCAGCAAATCTTTTCCAACCCTCTGGTTCAAAGTGTTTACGTCGTCTCAACACATCGTTAACCAAATCCGCCACGTTAGTCCCACTAACGGCTTGTCCTTTAATCGTTAATTCCCCTCGTTCATTCCAACCCACGTCTGGGTTTTTTCGAAGGCGTTCTAATAGCAAACGCCTTTTTTTTCTGAAATTTATCAGGGATGGTTTCTACAACTTCCGCAATAGACACATCTTCTTGTTTGGGTGTGTGGGGCGGGGTATTAGCTAAGGCTGTGTGAGGTGTCGGGGTTCTGTGCTGGCGGTAATACTCGCAGTGTTTTGTTAAAATTTGGTTATAAGATTCTACTTTAGCCTCCTCCGATAAATCACTACGATTCAGGACATCCCTCATCTCCGCATCCAAGTTGGATAACACGTCGACAGTGGGAGCTTGATCGTAACGCCCACTTGACAGTACCCGGGGATCAACCAACATCATTTTCTTAGCCATAATTTTAGCCCAATAGTTTGCCTAACAACGGACCAGCGATACCTAAAATAGGTCCTAATAACGCCGGGAGAAAACCACCGGTTTGTAATACTCTTTTCTTTTTCTTGACGTTAGTTTTAGGTGAGATCAAAGCGCGCAGACCTTGTTTGTATCGGGCTAATTTACGCTTCTGAACTGAAGTCAAGGATACGTTTCCTTTTAAAACATTGAGTGCACATTCACATAGACAATTTATCAATTCTTTGTCAGCCGTGTGAATCAAAGCCCTATTGACAGGGGGTTTGGCTTTAGCCATCACTCGTAATGTATCAGCGTGTTTTCTGAGACGCTCTGCCATGATCTATGTCTAACGATAAGAATGGCGGTCGTCGGATGATCGACGGTATTTATTTCTGTAGGTATACAACTTGATTGGGTCGTAGTATGTCAGTTCGTAGCCGTAAGTGATCTGGTGTTGCCTGTTTCAAATCGATAAACAAATAACCGTGAGGTTGCGAAGTAGCATCCGAAAAGGCTTCTTGTACATACTTGATGTTTCGCAGGTATATTTGTTTGGCTAAATGCATGATTTGTGAAGCGTCCCGAGGGTTCTTAAATACCACTAAATAATGAGCGTTCAAACTGATTGTTCGATGTTCTTTATTCTTTCCGAATAAATTTTGTACTAAATACAACACGCTAAGATTGCCATGGTGACTCCCTTTGGTAAATAGGCGAGTGACGCGTTTGTCAGTTTCTTCCATCAAATCATCGATGATCAACAAGGTTCTTTGTTGAGGATCTGTCTCAAAATTCAATCCCTCTACAAATTCCACGTGCGGTAGTTGAGTGTACATTGTTTGCCACTCTCCGAAACACCACACGATTCGGTCGGGTGGTGGCTCAATGTGACTACCTTTGATTAACTCACTCACAAAGTAAGTTTTTCCACAGCCGCTCGGACCAGCTATCACGCAACTAAAGGGGTGTTTTAAGGCTCGATCCATTCTTATACTGAGTTATCATTCACAGTTCCCCACTCTTTTTATAGATAGGATAGGTAGATAGTGTCGTGATAAGTAGAACTCAGAAAGAAATTCAATAAAAGTATATCATCACTTTTTATTCAATCACCAATCATATATATTCATGCGTCTAATAATTTTATTATATTTACAGTCATAAGGTTCCCCCATTAAGACTTTAGACCAGTGTTCGGTGGTCACACAAAAACCTAACATGGTACGTCGATACTCTCTAGAGAGCCAAAGACACAGTTCAGTCGAATTGTGTTGCTCACACAACAAGCGCCATAATAAAGTGACGTGATGTTCGTCCACCTTATCCAAGGCTCTTCCAACGCAATGTGAATACATCTTTTGTTGGTTCTCGGCTTGACATACGCCCGTTCCACACACGACGCATGGTTCTTGAGCTATGTCAGATAACAATGGCTTCATCAAACCACTGTAAAGGCTAATTATCATATCCCACCCATCAGGCGACGTTACTAGATTACCCTTCTTTTGTGCGCGTGCTGATAGGTCTTGGTAAGCTTTTATGAGCTGCCACCAATTGAAACTATCAAAGCGCATGGTCACGCTTTCACGGGTAATTTCAATATAGGGGACTGGGGCTTTCACTCGACCAATCACATCGTCACAAATGGTTTCTTCCGTATCAACGTCCGATTGGCCAGCTTCCACGTCAATCAACGATAAGGTGAGTGATGTAAGAGCCGTCCCGCTTCTGAGAAAGGCATTTGAGGGTAAGTTTATTTGATGTCCGCTCCATCGATCGCGAATGTGTAAATCATTGGGGTCTGGGTTACTACACCACTGTGAAATTTGAAAGTGACCACTACGACGACTGGTATACACCGGTCCATCAATGTAATCATACTCCTCGCCGTTCTCCTCTGCCATCCTGAATGAAACAAAAAGCTGTCCGTGTTCGCTTATTTATCCCCTGATCGAGCTAATGTAAGGGGTTTTTCATGATCACGTGTAGACTTAATTAAGCTGATGTCAGCGCTTTTTTCATGATCACGTGACGAATTGATTTAGCTGTAGTCAGCGGTTTGTCATGATCACGTGACAAATTAATTTCAGATCCGGTAAATCACGTGGTATCGCACGCGCACGGGGGTTGTGGGGTTCTTCGAACGTGGAAGTTAAGCTTTCCGATTACGTCACAATCTTCCTCTGCTTTGTTGTGCCTGTTGTTTTCCTTAAGTTTCGATTGTATATGTAGAGCTTATAATTACAGTGATATTTCAAGTGTTGGGTCAAAAGCGCCTTCGTTACAAACCCACATTGACACAGAGGACAACGCCGTAACCTCAGGGTTCTGTGTTTACCCTGAGCAGGTGACTTGGGTCTATATGGTTGTTGAGTCTCAGCGACTCTCTGACATTCGTCACATTCTACACAAGTATCCATGTCGTCGCTTTAAAGATTCAAACTCTACTGCCAGTAAACTTGTTGTTAACCGATATTTATAATCAGATATTTATAATTACATTAATCTACCTCATCTTCAGACACGAACGCAGTTAACTGACGATCCATTAAACACTCTCTAGCTTCGATCGCTTTACTAAGAGCCGTATCAAAATCGTAACCATGCTCCATCAAGCGCTGTTGATTTATACTAATTTGTCTATAGATCTTATTGTCTCTCAGTTCTTGAGTTAGTTGAGCATGCATCTGTAGCTTGTCTTTTAAAACAGACCACCTGCTATATGCATCCGTCATGTTGATGTTACTCTCTGACTATCTTAGCCATAAATGACCACCCACCAAATTTGAAATCTTTATAACATACATTCCAAATAATAATTAAAAGAAACAAACACAGGCCTGTATTTTCACTCATTTATTACACAATCTGTTAATTACACGTATTTCAATATCTGATTTCACCGACTCCAACCAATATTTCCTATATCCACACACAACCATTTGCTACGTTCCATCCACGAGGGGCAGGGGTCAATTAAACCTATACTTAATTCCCATAAACTTGATACATAGTGTTCGTCAACACGCTCGAGAGCATCCGCCATACACATCCGAACTTGTTCTTCAGGTTTGGCCATCAAACAAAGATTATGCTGTCGCTGACTCGGGTGGTCGATCTGATATCCGTGGCATTTTTCTGGTATTAGAGCTTAGATTAAATCGACAAGCGTGTCTGTGTACACCACCATCAGATATTCCTCCATTAATTTCGCTCTCACCACGTGGGTTACGTAGAGCTGTTTCAACTCCTCCCACGCTTCTACAAACATATACCACGAGTAACTGTCCATTTGCATTGTCACCTGGCCCTTCTTTATCAGCACCATAGGGATCGGGTATCGAACACTCATCGTCACGTCTACACCAATAGAGACCTCGACACGACTCTCCTCTCCCGCTTCTAACTGTTTCATTGTTTCTGTGACAGCAGCTATTTCGTAACCACAGTCCAATACACAGTTCATCCCCAACTCTATGTGACATTTCTTGAAATTGTTTTTCAAAAACACTACATCTTTATACTAAACCACTATCGAATACTGTGCAAAGTATCGTGTGTATAGTGGTTTCACTTCCTCCATTTCGATTTGCGCCACGGCTTTTAACAAGTCCGCGTCGCTCATCCGTTTCCCAGCCATGATTATAACTGAACGCAGAACTGAGACACTCTCCCGTTTTATATACACCCTCTATCCCATCACTTAGCTTAGCTCAGCAAACTATGACGACATATCTGACGAAAATTGTGAAATCACTTTCCAAAATAGAATGACCTCACCCAAATACCGCCCATTCATCACATCAGGTTATTAAGGTCACCAACCTTCCTAAGGACGTAACCCTACAATTCTAAGGTCACCAATTCAATATATCACCACATGTCATGGGATAAAGGAAGTTAATAGCAACAAATCACCTCGTAAACACCGTCTTCATATCTGAACAGACGGTGAATACTCCCACTAACAATAACGCTATCCTTGACTTCTCTTTCAACACCATTACCGCTAATTGACTTTTAATACCCATTTACAAACTTCTCAATAAAACTGCCAAAAATGTCCTCATCCAAATAGCGCCCAGCTCAATGTATTGACTTGAGGTCGCAAAACCAAGGTCGAAAAGATTTCAAGGACGGAAAATATTTGAGCAGATGGTGAAATCACTTTCCAAAATAGAATGATGTCATCAAAATATCGCACCGAATCCGGTAGCGATCGTCAGCGAAAAATATATTACGCAATCCACTTCGTCCATCGTTCGACGTCAAAAACGGGGTGCGAAGGGGTACCTATATCACTACTTCCATCTACCGCAAACTCACCCTCTCCCTCTCTCTCTCCATCCACCACAAACTCACCCTCACTCTCTCCATCCACCACAAACTGACCTTCCCTCTCCATCCACCACAAACTCACCCTCACTCTCTCCATCCACCGCAATCTCACCCTCTCTCTCCATCCCACGCAATCTCACCCTCTCTCTCCATCCACCACAAACTCACCCACTCTCTCCATCCACCACAAACTCACCCTCTCTCTCCATCCACACAAACTCAAACTCTCTCTCTCCTCTCCACCGCAAACTCACTCCTCTCTCTCCTCCAAACACAAACTCTCTCTCTCTCTCCATCCACCGCAAACTCACCTTCTCTCTCCATCCACCTCAAACTCACCCTCTCTCTCCATCCACCGCAAACTCACCCTCTCTCTCCATCCACCGCAAACTCACCTCTCTCTCTCCATCCACCACAAACTCACCCTCTCTCTCCATCCACCGCAAACTCACCTCTCTCTCCATCCACCACAAACTCAGCCTCTCTCTCTCCATCCACCGCAAACTCACCTCTCTCTCTCCATCCACCGCAAACTCACCTCTCTCTCTCCATCCACCACAAACTAACCCCTCTCTCTCCATCCACCACAAACTCGCCCTCTCTCTCCATCCACCACAAACTCACCCTCTCTCTCTCCATCCACCACGCAAACTGACCTTCCCTCTCCATCCACCACGCAAACTTACCCTCTCTCTCACTCTCTCTCCATCCATCACAAACTCACCCTCTCTCTCTCCATCCACCACAAACTCACCCTCTCTCTCCATCCACCCAAACTCACCCTCTCTCTCTCCATCCACCGCAATCTCACCCCCCTCTCTCTCTCCATCCACCGCAAACTCACCCTCTCTCTCTCTATCCACTATCAAACTCACCCTCTCTCTCTCCATCCATCACAAACTCACCCTCTCTCTCTCCATCCACCACAAACTCACCCTCTCTCTCTCCCTCCATCCACCACAATCACACCTCCTCTTACAAGACTTCGATGGTTCTAGCTCGATGCATTTGATTTAGTAATGAATCTCTATAAACATCATACCATCAACCAGTTCATGAATATTATTTACATGAAGCTTGTTCCCCAAAGATAGTAACGTGCAAAACAGAATGCATAATTTGCCACCACAACATTCTTAATTCAGACATACGACCCTGGCTATATTGGCCAGGCACCTATTCTTGCAACAAAATTGTTGTGGCAGCATCTCCCTTGTTCGCAAGACATATAAGATGATGATGATGATGATGATGATGATGATGATGATGATGATGATGATGATGATGATGATGATGATGATGGATGATGATGATGATGATGATGATGATGATGATGATGATGATGATCAGGGAAATGTTTCTTGAAGATAGTTCTAGCTTTATGTGAATGTCTAGGATCATTTGCGTTGGCTGTCGTGAATAAGTTTCTGTTTTATTGGCAGATAATCCCAGCCATGCTTTAAAAACGAGGGGCAAGCGACGATTTATCTGCAATCAATCGTTTGTGTACTGTTGCTAAGATTGCCTACTTAGTGTTGATAAAATAACTGGTCCATAAGTGAGTATGGAGGACGTGGGTGGATATCAGCCTGCAGACATAAACCCTCGTACATTAAACCCAAATACTGATGAAGAAAGAGGATTCCTTGTTATCTTATCAGAATATTGTAGAATGGCTGGTGAATAAAGGCATGAGCTGTGAGACAGACCACTATTTGTGTCTTCCGAAGCATACTGTGTGGGGATGAGTCGGCTCGCCAGGAAGTCGACGAAACATCAAAGGAGATTTGTCCTGTTGGTGCCGGTTGAGAACGCGCACCCCCACACTCAATATGTATGTACACACACACACACACACACATACACACACACACACACACACATATATATATATATATATATATATATATATATATATATATATATATATATATATATATATATATATATATATATATATATATATATATATATATATATATATATATATATATATATATATATATATATATATATATATATATATATATATATATATATATATATATATATATAAGTAAGCCTCTTATCGTTTTTTGATGAGTGTTTATCACTTCCATGTTTTGGCCTCGGAGGCTCATTTAGAACACATGCCGAGGTAATATGATAAGGGTGTGGAATCTTGACCCTTTTGGCTTAGCCTGTGAGGTTGATGCGGCCTGCTCAGGGAACATCTGCTGTGTGAAGCTGTCAGGCACTAGGGAATAAAAAGCACTACCGCAGCTGAGCAGGTTAATAACCCGAGCTCGCTTCTGCCTGG
Source organism: Urechis unicinctus (assembly GCA_034190875.2). NCBI lineage: Eukaryota > Metazoa > Annelida > Polychaeta > Xenopneusta > Urechidae > Urechis > Urechis unicinctus. The sequence continues at coordinate 28,853,451 of CM067347.1, forward strand.
TCTCACAAACCATCAAGACGTGTAAGAGAGAGGAGCGTGGAGTTGCTATATCGGGATGGCTTTCTTTGTGGTTATCGCCCTGGGCTGTGTTCTCTTGCTGTCCGGTTCAGAAGCCTCGTGCACAGACAAAGATCAAGACAAATGTGACCTCATGGTGAGGTCATACAGCCGCAATCAAGTTGCCCAGTACTTCGAGAACCGCCGCCAGCTCGACATATTCTGTAGTAACTTCCAGTTATATGAATTCTGTGTCATGGATCTGTCCAACTGCTCGATGGATGTAGCGCACGCCGTGGAAGGGATCGTCAGCTCGTTCGATTATGTCTGTCACGGAGGATTTGACATGATGCTGGAATACAGTCCTTGTTTCCGAAAGATGACACATAACGACACCATAGCCGACTGTCCGGAAAAGACCTCGTCATGCCGTGATGCACGAGCTCACATGGCGTGCCGGAGGGACCGCGTGGAGCAGCATTGTGGAACAGACGCCGCGTCCTACGCACACAACTTCACCATGCTTCTTTATAAGCCGCAATATACAGATTGTGACCTTGATTGTAAAGACTGTGACCTTCTTCCGAGCGGCGGCGACAGCGGTGCGGAGACAATCACCTGTGCAGGCCTCGTGTTTGTGACCATGCTCTTTCTGACCACTCTGTTCAATTTGAACCACTGACAGCCTGCTGTTATCCTTCCATACTCTGTTGCTTTACGAAATGCGATGCTGACAAGGAACGTGCTTAATATCTCGCTCAAACGTCATAACTGCTGGTACTATTACCTGCTTACAGCGGTCTGCTTGCTTACCCGACCTATGAACACTAATACCTGCCTACAGCGGACTGCTCGCTGTGCATCCTAGTCTTGGTTATGCATAAGACAATGACTCCATTTGTAATAATCATTGCCTTTTTTGCATATCTTTATACCGTTATTATAAATATAATTGATTTCGTATTTCTTGTTCGTGCTGTTATAAATAAGTTGTTTAATACTCTATTTGAAGCTACTGTATATCAGTATGTCAAATAAAATAACCGTCTGTGTAGATTATACCTGTTACCCAGGGAACAACCGCTGATATTGCACCAGCGATATCTCATTATTTACCAAACAAGAGTCAATAAGACAGTTTTAGTGTTGCATGGAGATTGCTCTGCTGCATCATCCCCCTCCCGCTTCCTAACGCAACCTCCCCCCCCCCCCCCACGTGCACATCGATCAGTCGTCCTGGATGCGCAATGGAAAGCGTGTCTTGCGGTTCGTTTGCTCGCTTCACATGTGAGGTGTGATCATGCTCCGTTCGTGTAGTGGAGGGCCCTGCAGCTGTCAGTAAACAGACTCATACATCAGCCCTACAAATGATCGCTCTTACGGCCCATATGGTACTAGGGAAGGGGACGTGTTTTACCTCTAATTCCTGGCCAATTAAGCTGTCAGACTTGTAGTCTTATACTATATCGCCTTTAATGTTTTAACATGTCACATGTTGATGAAATTTGGGATAGTTTTACCACACAAATTCAGCGCGAATAGCCCGTTTGTATGAAAGAGCTCAAAGGCTCAAGATTCCGCAATATTGTTTCATTGAAAGTAACAAGCGATTATCATGCGGGCATCATCATGATATACCATGCGTTTATGAGTATGACAAAGGCAGGCGAAGTCGTTATAGATACAGTCTCTTTCCTATATGTGCCCCAGAGACCCACTGTGAATGGAGACGTTTATGCGATTCATTATCGCTAATACCACATCTATTATGAAATGCCATTTCTCAGTCGATAAAGAGAAGCATAGGATCTGGAAAACGTCGTGAAAACAACCCTCCCGCGCTCTGCGAAGTGTTACATGTTGCGATAACTCGTAAAAGCACCAATTCCCGCGTGACCAATGATGTGAGTTAATACAGATGACATGAATGGCAAATATTAGTGAGACCCCTATAATAACAGCAAGTGATATCACAAGGCTTCTGCGAGACCACGTCGACGACAATGCTCTGGCGTTCGTGAGTGAGGAGATACACCGACATCACCATCGCACTGGACCTATCAGGAGATACACCGACATCACCATCGCACTGGACCTATCAGGAGATACACCGACATCACCATCGCACTGGACCTACAGGCGTTTGATGCTTTCACATGTTTACCGATGACAAATTTATAACTGGAAGTACATCAGGCATGAGAATGGAAAATTACAAAATCAGCTGAAATTATGCGAGGGGTCCTGGTCGGGGGGTCTTGGGGGGCGAGGCCCCCCAGAAGCTGTTGGTTTTTGAGCATTTGAGGGGGCTTAAACTATCTTAAAATTGCATAGCTCCGGTCGAACGGTAACATGAATTTATACTACTCAGACGTCTTGTAGGGCTAAAAATTGCACACCAACACATGGTGTGATGTGCTTATTTCTGGGATTTCAAAGTCTTAATTCATACTTCTTATTATGCGATCAGATGGTGTTTTGCCGGTATGTTTGACATTATGAGCTACTCAACAACAGATAAATTTATCAGAAAATTGTCAGATTTTATGAGTAATGCGGAAATTGTTTTTTGGGGGGTAGTTACCAGGCACGTGCTACACGTGTGTTCACTTGTAAGCACAAAACTATCAGATAAGAACGTCCTGCAGCTGTGACGGTTATTAGGTGTATGTGAATGTAGCTAACACGTGGCACCAATTCTGATACAATACTTTACTATAGCTCAAAGATAGAAGCCGTGTTATTCGGATCAGGACACAGGCATCGTTATATGAAAGGCCACGCCTATCACTTGTGTACCCCTGTGGATCCGGGGGCAGAATAGACCCACAGTATGCTCCTGTATGTCGGAAGAGGCGACTAATAAGGGGCAGCCAGCTGGCCGTGGGTTCCGACTAGTGTTGGTTGACAATGGGATTCTGATGTTTGAGTAGAGTGGTCCTTGCAACATACCACTCTGGCCCATTTTTGTTTCATTTATCCCAGTAAGCGGCTGCTCAATCAGATCAATCTGTTCTCTTCATATTCATCCCACCTTTCGAGGCACCACACAGAACATGACAGACATATGTGGGTCATAGAGTAGGCAACAGAAATAACACTGTGATAACTAATTAACATACGTCGTTGTCAATCAAAAACCAACAGTTGACGATGCGTCGATGCGATCAGAGATGGTATATACAAAGGTATAAGGTATCTTTGACGTAATCGACAGAAGGATCCAACTAAACTAGACCAGGAAAGCTTGTTTGTGTATGAAACAAAACGAAACCATGCATTTGTTACTAAATTCACTCAGCAGGAGAACCACCCAGTTCAGCGTTGATGTACCATCGGAGGAAGTCGACGCTGGCGCTGTACAATGAAGGTGCTGGTCACGAAAGTACAAAACTGGATAATTCCTGTACATTGTTTTTGTTTTCCTACCAAGGCAGCCACGTGACAGCTGTAGCTGTCCGGGAAATGTGTTTTGTCTCATGAAATGTTTCAAAACTGACAAAGTTTTATCATGTGTCATGGTGAATGATGAAGTCCTCACTTCTACCGACCACACACTCCCCAACCCCGCCCCCCACCCCCCTTCTCCCAACTCCCTATACATCAGTCATTGGTTCCACAGGCGCATACTGTACTATGTTATAGAAGACAGCAGTATTAACAAGGAGAATCAGGGGATATATATGCATATTTATCTGTATATGTTTATATATATATATTTATATATATATATATATGTAAATATATATATATATGCATATATATGTGCATATATATGCATATATATATATACATATATGTAAATATATATATATATGTATATATATATGCATATATATATATATATATATATATATATATATATATATATATATATATATATATATATATATATATATATATATATATATATATATATATATATATAAGTTGTCCTGGGAGCGCTCAGCCGATATCTGCAGCCAATTACGGCCTGTGCATTTTCCATATTACCAAGCCTAAAGTGACCAATGGTGGTAGAAAGCTGATGGTCTGTATGGGGACTAGAATATACTTATGCCAATCCCAACCAATGACCCACATATACAGTGATGTAGTGAAAAGCTGTACTTCAAAACCATCTTAGTTAAGTGCACTCCGCAGCTGTTAGTGGTTTCAAAATAATGTTTTTGGGCAGAATATTCCTCGTCGCCTGGCAATTAATGACACGAAATAATAATCAGCTGCTATCGAAATACACACAACATTCATCGTTAAAACGCGCTTTTAAAGATTCGAGTCAATTGTTAACATGACAAGTTTATTGCACAATTTCTTAAACTATCACTGATTCCTTAGAGTCAGTCTTTCCTATAAGCGTCACAGTCGAGGATGTTTAGTGTTTTAACCCAAACAATAACGCCTAACGTCACAGAACGTGGTTACTTTTCTATGTGCTTTGAAAACCAAAATAGTGCGGGACGCGAGATATTCATCGCGATTCCCGATCATTATTGATAAATAGGTTCAGAACAGAATTGCACTGGATAGCATCTTTGCAGGACGGTACATACCATCACCGTCCGACCGAGGTTTACTCGTGTTACGCTTAACGAATTGAACCTGGCACAATGTATGTGGTGTTTCGACGACGCACACTCAACGCTAGGAGTGTCCTTACATCTCTGAGAAGACATTTTGAAAGCATTCATTATCAACCATGCTGCTCTGGGAATGTACCTGGAGACAGGTTTCACATGCTTGGTTATGTTGTGCTCGCTGTCCGCAGCAGGTTTGGAGGCAAGCGTTAACTGACAATAGCTCGTCTGGGGCGATATTTGGTGCCCTGACCCGGCCCTGACCTGCCCGTATGATGAACTGAAAAATCCGCATCGTGATTCACTGTCATAACGTACAATTTAATAGGGGACAACCTGTCATAACGTGCTATTTAACAGGGAACATTCAAACATTGTCTACATCTTTCTCTGGAATAACAGCAAAGTCAGTCTTCATAGCGCAGGTACTTACATGCTAATCACCATGATCCTGTTGATGACAGAACTCCATGATATGTCATTCAGATACCTCAGGCGTGGTCGTCACGTGACAAAGAACAATACCACGCTGGTTTGTGCGATTTGATGCACCACGCTGCGTAACGAAACCCATTCGCATACCGGGAACGTTATGACAGACGTTTCAGAATATGATTGATGTCTAATGTTATATACTCTAGCTATGATAGCTATTATAATGACAATAAAACTGAGCGGAAGGGCTAAGTGTCTGGCTGAATCAAGGCGTCAAAGCGTGCACCAAGTCATGACCTGAATTAGCACAGAGTAATAAATCATGGGGGTTCCGCGCTGGTCAAAACACAGGTTCTTTTGGTTTTATTGGTTTTCAATGATATTACATGTTAGAGGTAATAAAAGAAACTTTTCTGAATAGAAAATGACATTTCTATATCTGCTATGCAATAATCACTGACTACTGGAATTATCAGGAAATAGTTGAGATGCATTATTCGTTTGGAAAACCATGATTATCGCAACGCAGCATTTTGGGCCAGTTCAATAGTACTTTTAATCTTCAGAACAGTTTGTGGACATTTAACTTATAATAGTCAATATCCAAGGTATTTTCAAGGTGATTGTGATATTTCAAATCGAATGCTACTTTATTGATTATGCTTCAACAGCATGAGATAAATATTTCCCCGTGCAAAATACCAATAACTTCCTCATAAATATGACATTAAACAACTGATTGTCAATCAATTTATTCAAGGAACTGTAAGTGCACAGTTTATACACGACTTCAAATTTGACATTTGACAGTTCCGGGAAAGCCGCTTGCGTCATATATGCCCATGACGGTGCATGGTAGGAACCATCCAGTGCAAAGAAAGGGAAAATAGAGAAAAAACGGCCATGAAACGTTTATGATAGCATTAAAGCTTTAAAGTATAAAGATTTAACAATCACTATTAATGATAACTTATATATTGTAGCTATATAATATAACTTTCTATTCATGCTGATGTTTGAAAATATTAATTGTCATGATTAAATTCAGCTTGCATTTGTTTGCAGACCAGTAAACCATACTGCTATGATTGTTGCTAATAATAAAGTCCAAATTTGCGCTGCAGAAGCGTAACCAAGCAACTGGGCACCAGAGCCATGGTTACAGGATGGAGTTTTGCAACAAGACACACATTTACGGTAAGTCAAGCCGTAGCCGTTATAGCGACAGCCATGCGGACATTCCCGCGCACAACGACGCTCAATCGATATCGTCTGGTCAAACTTGAGCAGGTAAACCTTTTCCACCTGAAAAAGACGGAAGTCATCTAAGTTTTATGAAACTTAACCTTCTAGTAGAGTTATATGTGTAATGGACATACGGACGTTCAGACAGTTAATTATGCTGACCTTGCAGTATCGATGTATTGCTGTACACTGTATGATGTTGACTTGAGACATGTTGTGAAGACAGGGCGAGTTGTACGGATCATACGTCTTCGTGTACGTCTCTTTGCAATCGTAGCATGTGAGCATACCCCCAGACCCGTCCACCTCTTCACCATAACCTCTGCTTCCATTTACGTAGCTGCTAGTTGTGGTGCAATCAGAAACTGGACAGATTGTGACAAAAGGCGACAAACTTAGCTCATACAAACCAGAACAAAACCGTGATTAGCCGAGTTCATACGGACCAGAACGACTCTTGATCAGCTGAGCTCATACAAACCAGAACAAACCGTGATTAGCCGAGTCCATACGGACCAGAACAACTCTTGATCAGCTGAGCTCATACAAACCAGAACAAACCGTGATTAGCCGAGTTCATACGGACCAGAACGACTCTTGATCAGCTGAGCTCATACAAACAAGAACAAATCGTTCATACGGATCCGAACAAATTATAATCATTTGATCTCGTACGGATCCGAACAAATAATAGTCAGCCGAGTTCATACGATCCAGAACAAATGGTGGACGGCTTAGTTCATGCAGACACGAAACCGCGATAAGCTGAGCTCATAAGAACAACAACGAAAATTAAGAAGCGTCGACAACCACATGCTTTATTGTGAAGGGAAATTTAATTGTAATTGTTAATCCTAGCTGGGAATATATGCTGATCTTGGGGTAACAATTTTTTAACAATTAGTAGAGGTTATGGCCTTGGTTATTAGTCAATACTTTTAGTGATCTGATACACACAGCTATCAGTGGACAAAAGCCTCTGAATCACTGCAACACCATGACTTGATATCTTGTGATATCTTGTATTGAGTAAAGTGTAGAATAAAACTTAAGCTTTCAAAGTGTGTTCCATGACCTTAACGTATACATACATAATCAGTGCGAAGTCTACTTAATGGCTAAATGGTGGCCCATAACAGCCGGTGATTGTAATAGAATAAAGCATTATTCTTCGCTTCGTGAATGGCGTCCAAACATAACATGAACTGACTCTAAAAAATGAATTCACTCTCTACTCGCCAGAATGGATGCTAATCAACCATCGGTGCCAGATTGGCAAAGAATCGATTGGTCTCTGCTCGTAGAAAAAATCCTCCAAAGTGGTTATTTTCGAGCTCTATAAACTGGTAAGCAATTGGGAATGGTTTTGGAATGAATGCTGTTGTTTCTATTGTAATTAAACGTTCGTCATCACAACAACAGAGTTTTGGTGTTATCTTATTCGGCTTTACGGGCTGATAAATGATTTTTTAAATCAACAAAATGGCCCAAGTTGCGAATGAACGGATGAAAGATACAAACATATATTTTGTATCCTGTCTATCAGCGGGTAAGTCAATGCGTCTATCATTCGCTATTGTTGTCAAAGAGTCGCGTTGTTATGGAGAATGCAGCAACAATACTAGGGTAAAATAATCATATTTTGAATACTATTGTTTGAGATAAAAAGTTCATGGCCGTCAGGTATCTTGCGGTATGTTAGCTCTTCTATTTGTTCATTATGTTAAACCTTATACACTGAAGATACTGCTAGATATCCTTAGCCTAGTTAGAGCGACGATATCATATAAAGATCGAATTTCACATGCGTAATTATTCAACCGTTTCCATTCTTGTTTGCATATCTCTGTAGGCAAAATGGAAGGCCGTTTACAAGGTGACGGTATCGATCAGTCAGCGATGATATGATTTTGCCTTATAATAGAAAGGACAAGAACAGACACATATCAGGAACTACATGAATACGCAAATATATTAGCACAAAGTCGCCGAAAATCTTATAACGACATTGTACCAAGCGGCCAAGTTCTTGTGAGCATTCTGGACATCGCCTACCTGCCTGCGCCGCCTATTCAAGCCTACAGATAGTGGTGGGGTGTGGGTGTATGTGTTGAAAATGAAATATAAAACTACTTACATTGCACCCGAAACCAAGCCATAACCATCCAGGACAGAAGACTCCCCATTTCAGTGTTTCATTACTCCCTGGAGTATCACTTATTAACTGCGTCACATCGGATTTCGCGGTGGTTGCGAATCGTCCGCACTGCGTCACCAAGTTACAACATAACACACTCGTCCTGCCTTACAAGGCGCTGCTCCTTCAACACACCAGCCACCACAATCCATAAAATCCGTCACCACTTCCCGAGCAGTGATTGATTTGTCAACCAAAGTCAATATATGAATTCTGTAGTTATGAGATTTATGGCATGACTGCGATTCATTGGGTATGCCGTGCATCACACCGCAGCAGCAGCTGATTGATCGCGGAACCCGAGACGGCCAGGCTTTTCTCATGTAATTAAGCTCGGTGATCGATCCTTAACTCGATAGTAAAAATCAGGTAAGTACAAGTAAACAGAGTGAGGTTTGATAGATGGGTTCACTTAAATAAATACCAGGAGCTTGCAGTCACTCTGATACAGAGGCAGGCTAGTCTCAACGCTGCCCCCTCCCCCATCCCACTGTACTACCAAACTGCATTACGATGTCATCATTACTGATATCAATTTTTTTTCAGATTATTTTTTTTTATTAACCAATTGAACATATATACAATGAACAATTGATAAGGAGACTCCAACTAAGGCTGGTAAGCCGCTGCTGCTGGAGCCACCCTGACATAATGATAATAAAAAAAATAATAATAATAATAATATAAAAGAAGAAAAACACAAAAGATAGACTATGAACAAAAGAGAAACATAGTACACAGATAATAAAAGTACATGAGGTCACAGCATCATGTTACCTGAGTAAAAAGGTACAGAAAAACATTTACATAGACATAGGGTTTTGGCAGGAATTTGGTGATATGAGTAGCACATTATGAATTTATACAATAACAAATGACTTTTTTGCTTGACTAGTTAATGTGGGCAAGTACATGTATAACAATTGGGAGTGGTGCACATATACCTGTATCTATTGATAAACCTATTTTTTTATGTAATTGCAGTATCCTTTGTAAGAATGAGAGAATATTTTTGTTACTATGATATTTGGGGCATTGTTGATGAATTTTGGAATGATGAATCGAATGGATGAGACTGCAAAAGAGTGTTCTACTCTTGGGATGAAGAGATTATTGTGATTTCTAGTATTGTGATTATGAATGTCAGATGTTTGATTTATTAAGTTTATGTTATTGTAATACGAGGGTAGATTGTTATGACAGTAATTATAATAGAATTTATATCTGGACAGTGAAAATAGATCTTCAATTTTCAAGATCTGTAGTTCTTTAAAAAGAGGATCAGTATGAGCATTGTAGGAGCTGCAGGTAATGATTCGAGTGATCTTTTTTTTGAAGTTTTGCAATTCTATTACCATGTTGACCCCAAAGTAACAAGTTGTAGTTTAGATGTGGTAATATTAGTGAGTTGTAGAGCAATTTTTTAATATCTAAGGGGAGGATGTGTTTTAGTTTACTTATAATCCCCATTGTTCGACTCAGTTTGCTATGGATTTTATCAGTATGGCTTTTCCAGCTGAGGTGCTGATCGATGTTGAGACCCAGGAAGCTGAAATATTGCACTTGTTTGATTTCTGTGTTATTTATAAGGATCTGGATCCTTGAATGGATTTTTTTCGGTGGTTTATGAAAAATCATGAATTTGGTCTTGCTTGTGTTAAGGGACAGCTTGTTGTGCATAAGCCAGTTGTTGACATTATTAAGTTCATTGTTTAATGTGTCTATATTGTATGTAGAATTTCTTGAGTTGAGGGTGGTGGTAAGGTTTGTATCATCTGCATATGTTATAACTTTGAATAAATTTGATGCATTGCAGATGTCATTTACATATATCAAGAATAAAAGGGGCCCTAAGATTGATCCCTGAGGCACTCCAGTTGTAAGGGGGAGGAGGTCAGACTGAGTGTCTTCAAAATTTACATATTGTTTTATGTCTTGTAGATTTTAATTAATATGCTGCTGGTGTTTGTGAATCCATAATAAGTTAGTTTTGAAAGCAGTATGTTATGATCTATTGTGTCAAAGGCTTTGCTGAGGTCAAGAAATATGCTGATTGGTAGCAAATTGTGGTCTAGGTCATTAAGTACAGACAGTGACATGAAAACTATCATCAGAACAAAGACGGATAAAACATCAAAGCAGTCAAGACGTACAGGGCATGATACAGCAGCATCAGGTGGCAGTAGATCACACAAGGCATTGTGAAGCACATTGCCCCAGTCGCCATATATTGCATTACAATGCTTATGAAGTCGTATAATCTGTGTTTCATTCAAGTGAAGATTGTTTTACAAAGGGGTTAGGTTTAATAGATCCATGGATGACGATTCCTATATCACAAGAGGTAATGTCAAATGAATATGATCTGCAAAGTATTTGCTAGAGTCATTGGTGTGGAGGGCGTGGTAGGGTCATAGGTCACGTAGGTTCGTTGCACCCGCTCAGCAACCCGTCCAAGCAAACGCTCAGCAGCATAAGTCAGTCAATCAATCCCAATAAACGCTCAGCTGCATAAGTCAATCAATCAATCCCAATAAACGCTCAGCTGCATAAGTCAGTCAATCAATCCCAATAAACGCTCAGCTGCATAAGTCAGTCAATCAATCCCAATAAACGCTCAGCTGCATAAGTCAACTAATTAATCCCAATAAACCCTCAGCTGCATAAGTCAATCAATCAATCCCAATAAACGCTCAGCTGCATAAGTCAATCAATCAATCCCAATAAACGCTCAGCTGCATAAGTCAGTCAATCAATCCCAATAAACGCTCAGCTGCATAAGTCAATCAATCAATCCCAATAAACGCTCAGCTGCATAAGTCAACTAATTAATCCCAATAAACGCTCAGCTGCATAAGTCAATCAATCAATCCCAATAAACGCTCAGCTGCATAAGTCAATCAATCAATCCCAATAAACGCTCAGCTGCATAAGTCAGTCAATCAATCCCAATAAACGCTCAGCTGCATAAGTCAACTAATCAATCCCAATAAACGCTCAGCTGCATAAGTCAACTAATTAATCCCAATAAACCCTCAGCTGCATAAGTCAACTAATCAATCCCAATAAACGCTCAGCTGCTATGCCAGCCAATCAATCCTAATAAGTATTTAGCATACTGACGCAGTAAACAATCAGCTAATGCTGGTATGTGTACATAACGTGTACAATGTACAGTAGTGTGTAGTATTAAACCAAATTGACCACACATGTTCACATGGAAACATACAAATTTCCTTTTTAAGTTTCCTTTCTAAAGCAGCGAAGGATAGCTTTGTAGCTATATTAACCATAAAAACCTATCCATATTCCTTTTGACACCAAACTGCGTTTGCAGTAAATATGATTCACACAAGATTGACAACCGCGGTGAGCATATGAGCAGTTACTATTAGATGATAAAACTACTTTGTGAGTTTGGATACTTCATTCAATTGCAATTATTTGTGCTGAAAATCCAAAGAGCAATTGTTCTTTGAACACGCATTTTTATTAAATGTATTATTTTCCACCCAGTTGACTGAATCCTCGCGTATTTAAAACATCCGTTGAACTTATTTATAAAATATGACAAGAATGGAAGAAATAAGTTCAATTATTAATCATGTGCAATGTAATCATTTACCTGTATAAAACCGACAATACTAACCTGGCCATACGTATCACTCTTTGTGCTGCAAAACAGCGCATTTAGGAGCACGCCATCTGGCATGACACTGAACTAGCCTTGGCAGACACGGGGTTGTTAAATACAGGTCTACTGTGGATCGCAGGGATCGAAATCAGGGACCTGCCGGGATCTAGCAAAATCCATATCTGCTTAACTTATCTGGCCGGGTAGCTATCGAGTAATTCATTGTTGATACTTACAAAAGAGCGCGTTGTGTGTGTTATCGTCCCAATTAAATGCAAGGAACTGTGCAGCAAAAACAGAATGACATCGCCCTCGTTGTAGTACTCATTTTATGCAAAGCTCTAAATGTTTACACGCAAGATCTAGTGACCCTGAATATAATGGAAAGCATGATATGTCCTTCGTAGACCATGTTAATGGATCGATTCAACAGAAGCAGTATTTATTCCGTTTGCCGTAATGTTCATCTGTAACTGTAATGATTAACTACACCAACAACGCCACCAACTTCTTCTTGTACTTCGCCGTGGGGAGCAAGTTTCGACACGCTCTCTCCAGAATGTTTTGCACCGAACCCTAACCAGGTGTTTCTCAGTGCCTGCAGCGTCCAACATAGCAGCACCTTGTGTCCTGGGTAAGGAGCGCCTCCAGTAGGTTAAGAACTGCGGAAGTATTCACTCTTTTCAGGATGATAATATTTACCAATTTTTTAATACCTAATGAAACTTGTAGTTACCAGAGGCAACAAGCTGCGAGGTGTTTTCCTTCACCAGATAGCATATAAGCCTTGCGGGACGTCGATTGATGGAATGAAAATTTGATGACGCGTCAACGCAATACTCCAGGTAGCTGTCGATATCAAATAATGCAGCCAACGATGTTGTAATGCTTAATATATATCTATGTAGTCACTCGTGGTAATGAAACATTTCAATATCGGGTTTGTTTACTTCATATATTGTGAATTATTATCCGAAGGCGTTTTGTCATGGTGACAATTGACTCACCGACTGAAGCCTACAAAAACATGCTCTCCAGGAATAATCTTTTCTTTATGTCAATATTTTCTTGATAACCCATTCACAAGCTCAGAAATGAACTTCAATTCATGCATGAATGGCTTTTATCATAATGCATCTGATATCTGCAGGTTATTCGCATCCTCGTCACAATCAATAAATCAAGCATTTGTGCAGCTACAACCACGCCATCAGAGAGGCTCTGGGTCATAAGCTAAACAAAAAGCATTTACAACTTATTTTCAGGCTCACAAATATATGCTTCAGCAATAATTATTCTAACAACTCCTCATGTGTTCTCTACGGCCGCCAGGTAATTAAACTAATTCGCACCATGTTCACGTGACACCAATGGGCTTCCGTAACTCTGCAATGTGTATAACCGAAGTAGGATTAATTCGCACTGAATAATGTACTGTTTAACCGAAAATAACAGGCAGTTTAATAGATAATGAACAAACGAGATAATGTTGGTTCGTTCGACATTCAAACATTTTTCTGTTTTCAAACGGTATATTGATAATTTGGAAGATATTCAAACAGGTGACATTTACAGTATGCGAAACCTAATCTCTGGACAAAAGACGATAAAACATACAAGGTGGATGGACAAGCGGGGGTCGATGCAGCAGCAGACGGGAGGGCTACAAAAACACAGACGTAAGAAGACAATGTCATCCCCTCTGTGTCGGTCTCGATAGATTGCATGACAATGCTTATAAAGTTGAAAAATTTGCTGTACAATCAAAGCAAGAACGTTTTACAAAGAGGTTAAGGCAAAGATTTACAGATACCAGGGTGTATATCACAAAAAATACTGTCATATGAAATATGACCTTCAAAGTAAACGTTACGGTTAGTGGCGTAGAGGGTATAGCAGGGTCACGTGTCCATACTCCACATTACATAAGCGGACGTTCTGAAAGGGTTACCTCTGAGAAAGGGTCCTAACGCCTAGATATCCATCTCAGCAAGCGCTTAGATTCTCATCTCTGGAAGCTCTCAGCAACACACCTCAGCGAACGCACAGCGACCTTTCTCGGCAATTGCTCAGTCGACTGACAGAGTGGGTGCTCCGATAGATAGTTCTAAAATCTCAAGCGACCAAACTTCGTAAAAGGCTCTGCGAGTGAGTGTAATTTTTTGATGTTGTAGACAAAAGTTATTCGTCCTCAGTTGTAAGGGTATGGTCAATACTTATGACCATACCATGTTGTGATTACCTTGCAGCTCTAGTTAATTATGCTGCTGTAATATGTGTACATAGTTCAGCTGTATTTAGTAAGTTTTCTGTGTACATGTATGTGCTTGTATATGCGTGTGAAGGTTGTCGGTTTTTGTTCCTGCACGTATGTACCAGAGCATATATATGACATATTTTGTCTTTATGCCACTCCTATTCCTGAACATATCATTATACAATTTCAAATGTGTATTGAACTTGGTGTTGTGCGTTTCTAACAGTGACGATGGACCAAACTTCACCTGCGCTGTTGTCTGTCTTCGCTGCAAGTTTCAATATCATCATCAATTCGACTACGACTTCCCCAAAGACCATATTCGTCAATCCGTACGACTACTGGCAGTATAGGTGGTACCAGCATCTCATCATATACGGATCACCAGTGTTGTTGGTCACTGGCAGCTTAGGAAATATAGTCTCACTCGCTGCGCTGCGTAGCAGCACCTTCAGGAACGCACCATCCAGCTTGACAATGAGTGCGCTGGCCTTGGCGGATACAGGAGCGTTAAATACAGGTCTACTGAGGCATTGGATCCGTGAGGCCTTTTGGGTCGAAATAAGGGACCTTTCAATCGGATCCTGCAAAATGCATGTCTTCTTAACTTATCTATTCAGGCATCTATCGAGTAATTTACTGATGTTACTTTCTATAGAGCGCGCTGTGTGTGTTATCCTCCCATTTAAATGCAAGGAACTGTGTAGCCCTACAAGACGTCTGCGTACCGTTTTTCGAAACAACGCAATGCGAATATTTTTAGATCGATTCAGACAACTACCAAGCACAAAACATACACAAGTGATGGAGTTATAGAATGCAATGATGTTTTACGGACGATTTTATCCCTTTTCGGCGGGGGATTTCATACATGGTAATTTTTTATAGTTCGATCAATTTGGGAAGCGGTAAAAAGTCAGAAACACAGCAACATGTTTGTTTACAAGTTCAAGACCACATGCATTGCCCATGCGCAGAATGACGAAGTCTAATGCTAAGCCCGGGGGGGCACTTAAGTGTAAGGATATAGTATACATGTGCCGCACGAAGGGGGTGGTTTTTTCGACATCTCGACTTTTACGACGGGTTAGACAATCGCATAATACCTTGTACGATGGAGTATACTTTTTCTCATTCTCAACGAGTTCAACGGGTACGGGATTTCGAGGTCCCGCGGCACACTCCTATCCAAGTTAGGGTAAGTGCCCCCCACTTGGGATGCTAAGGCAATGCGGGAAATCGCGAGAATTAATAGTTTCCAAAATGGCAGACTTCGTATCGCGATTGGTTCGGAAACGAACTATCGATGGCATTCATTGAAGAATAGCGTCGAGTGGTGGTAAGTTTTTTGGAGCGAAAGGTCTATTTTTTGTAAAGGCTCTTGATATATGTTATTTTCTAGGTGCGAAATTTAGCCCTTCGCGAGATATAGTCCAAACGAGATATCGCCGACTGTGTTTGACTAACTCTTCGTAACGGTATAAATTCATGTTACCGTTACACCGGAGCTAGGAACTGTGCAGCAAAAGCAGAATGACATTCGCCCTCGCTGTGGTACTCTTGTTATTCACAGCTCTAAATACACATAATGTTTTCCTTTACGATCTAGTATTTGACCCTGAATATAATGACAGAACCTGTAACTCCATTCCAGAAGCACGGCATTTCCTCCGTGTACCATCGTACTGGATTGATGCCTCAGTAGCAGTATTCATTCCGTTTGCGGTCATCTTGATCTGTAACTTACTAATCGGGGTCAAGCTTCTGGCTTCCCGGCGCATGCGCACACAGCAGATGCAAGCGACAGGCTTCAATATAACATCGACCACGTTGATGCTGGTTGCTGTCAGCGTCAGTTTCCTTCTCTTCTCACTGCCCGCACCTGTATTCTTCCTATTACAGAGTTCTGGTTTATTATCGCCGGCCAGCATGAGTGATGTTGCGCGTATGCTCTTTGCCTACACAATCACTGTAATGATAAGCTACGTCAACAACGCCACCAACTTCTTCTTGTACTTCGCCGTGGGGAGCAAGTTTCGACACGCTCTCTCCAGAATGTTTAGCACCGAACCCTAACCAGGTGTTCCTCAGTGCCTGCAGCGTCCAACATAGCAGCACCTTGTGTCCTGGGTAAGGAGCGCCTCCAATATGCTAAGAACTACGAAATATTCACTATTTTTTAAGATGAACACATTTCTCAATGTTAAATGTGCAACCAACTAATGAAACCTGTAGTTACCTGAGGCAACAAGAAGCGAGGTGTTTTCATTAACCAGATAGCTTAAGCCTTGTGGGACGTCGATTGATGAAATGAATATTTGATGACGCGTCCACGCAATGCTCCAGGTAGCTGCTGGACGGCATCTACTGGTGACACTGGGTATGTGTATGTTGTGGAGTAAAGATAACCTATTATATGTTATACCTACGTTATACAAACGTATGCAGTCCATGATATTGTAATGCTTGAACGGACATTTTGTAATCAATTGTATTTATGGAAATGTTATCAGAAGGTGAATTGTCATTGTGACAATTGACTTTGTATTTATGACTCACTTGGTGAGCGGCATTCTCGGTTGAAGCCTACATTTATCATGCTATCCGGTAAATCATTTTCTGACACCAATATTTACTGATTAAGAAATGAACTTTCATTCTTGTATAGGTGTCACTAATTGTATTATATTAGGTGTATGAAATAAACAAAAAGTGTTTGACGCAAGTAAAATTATTGAGGCTTTACGTTAATTTCAAAGAGGCTGTTCAGTTCCATATCGGACACTCAGGGATCATTTTGTTAATACATTACTACGTTCAACGCAAACATAAATGTGCGGCAAATATTATTTAATCGGAAATCATGGTGAAAAATTTTCAACACTATTATTTGACTTGAAATATCCACGCTGTACTATAAAAATCTGTTTTATTTAGTTGTGTCCTTCTATCGATAACTGTGCCTCCCTAAAACCACGAATCACACGCGCTCTATAACTGCCTCTCTATCGATGTGTATACTTCCGCTTTGGTTACAAGATGTAGATTACACCAAATTTGTACTTATTAAAGTTGTGGGTATCATTGCTCAAAGATTATACCGACAAGCAGGATAGGTAATTTCTGACATCAAAAATGACGACAGCCGAAGTAAGGATCTATGTTCAGAGACAACTGCGCCGCGTAGCGACTGAAAGTCTGAAACTTTAAACTTTTGGTTTCCGAGGTGCGGTTGCCAGGCAGCTTGCTAAGCAACCTCGTTACAAAGATGGGGCTTTAAAGTCTCTTTAACAATAAGTTGAAAACGCTGTGAGCAGTTTTGTTTTTAATGTAAGTCACGTGTACGTTCCTATCTAGAATATGCATTTCAGGCATGGCCACTGTGTCTTCAACGTGACATTTGTTAGAGCTGAAATCTCTGAAAGTAAGGCGTCCCTGTAGGCGTATTATGCCAAGATTAAAAACAGATTAGATTATCTAAGTGAATGATGATTTATTTTTTCAGCTCCGTAGTTTTAAAAACACAAGACTCTAAGGAAAAATATTATATTTAATGAAACTTAAGGCATGGCAAGAACTTTACTTTCTCGCATTGAGTTGTATCCCAAAGGAACAGCTTACCAGTCATGCTATGCCAGATCACTAAACTTTTTAAATGACAAAGGTTTAAGTGTTATATTAACTTTATATTTATTATGCATAAGTCTCTGAAACTTTTTGGCTCATCTCAATCCATTCTGTCCAGCGTTTCCATCTTTACACGGCTGTAGTCGACTGTGGTGCATATTACCACAACTTACCACGATCTACAAGAGAAAGTTTGTTTGTTGTGATGATAGGTTTTTCGCGTCCGGTTGAGAGTTGATTGAGAGATTGTGTTTAATAAGTGGGTACTGACCCGATAATTCAATCATGCTAATAGTTCCACTTCATGCCTATTGTACGCATTGTGAGTTTGACCGTGGCCCCACAGACAAAGGGATAGTTTGATGTTTATTCTTGCTGGAGTGCGTGTAAACCAGGCGAGGAAATCACGGCGTCGGCTACAGCGCCATGACACCCACAGGGATTTGCATTGGCCTGCCGGCCTCCACTCGAAAAAAGTAACCTTTCGAGTGGCAAATGTCGGGGCGGATGGTTTTGTTAGGTAGAAAAACATGTTATCCATGGATATGAGGCGCGACAGGCCAGTAAACGGGAGTTAGATGGTTTAAGCGAGATTTTTGGTGAGCTGGTGGCGAAATCGTTGTCCTCCTTGGGTTTATGTATACATAGTAGATAGCGGGTCCGTGTATATACCGTCTTTTCGTTTTTCGTTTATCAAAACCAAGAACCAAAAACGAAAAACAAGGGCTAAACCGTAAACCATAGCGGCCGGCAGGCCAATGCAAATCCCTGCGATAACACCAGTGTTCTGTTGCAAATAGTGTGTTGTCCCGCGGTCAGGTAGTTAGTAACGAGGCCGCTGCTGGCGCTGTTGTCGTGCCATGCCCCTTGCGGTTCGTCTTCACCAACACGATTCACCTGATGACGTAAGATTGATCAGTTGTGGATCAGCATGCTATAACTATAGGGCAATATGTGGACGACGATGATGAGAGAATTGCATCTCATACAGCCTGCGGCGTCCACAAATACACACTTGATTAACTCACCAACATTAACTTAGCCCTCGACCCCCGAGAACAACATAGACAGTAGGATCGTGCAAAACACGCGTTATTGGGTACAGGGAAAGAGATTACACGGGAAATGACGTCACAACTGACCAGCAGATAACAGAAGCGCCGAGCTGACGCGAAAGAAGGGGGACAGATGACTGCCTCATTACATCCACTAACCTTTCTCGTATGTGCATTCTATCGCTGACGCCACAAATCACCTCTGGGACGGATTCTGTTTAATTTGACAGGAATCCGAAGCCATCATCACTATGGGAGACCGGAGTACTGCTGTATGACATTATAATCACTCACGTACTAAGACATACTAGCCCAAATAGATCAATCCGACTCCATCACTACTTGGGTACATAGTGCTGCAGTACTGTAGCCTGATGCCATTGCAACTCGTGTAAAGAGAAAAACAAATCATAATACTACAATCTGCTGCCACCATTTCAAATATATCTAAATATCTTACATTTGATTTTGGTAAATGAACCTCACGACGTCTTTATCAAAACTTCACTATAATTGATTTACACCTTACCGGGATAATCTAAATAAAGAAAGTTCACATTATCAACGTAATCACAATAGAAAACCATAGAAAACAGCGAAAAATCCAGTTTAAAAAATAAGTAAAACCAGAAGCATTAAGAGCCTTTGATCAGGCACATGGTCTTAATGCCCTGTTTTTTTTGTACCATGAACTATTTGTTATAAATGATATATTTTGCACAGGAAGTACAACAATGTTTGTCACCCAAAAAATTGGGCGAGTTGATTTGCATTTGATTTGCCATAAAAACCATCTTTGGGTATTTAACAGTAAATGGGTTTTTTGGAAAGTTATTGAAACAGGTGGCATTAACAATACATAAAAAAACATTCTCAGAACAACTGAGGATAAAACATAAAAGTGGTATAGATAGGCCAGGGATGGTACAGCAGCATATAAGCATTATATAAGCGGACTTTTAATCCCGATGCATGACTACACAGCAAAAGGCTTATAAATCAGACTTTAGAAAGCAGACAAGGCTGTTAATATAACAAAACAAATTAATTCAAGGTATAACCCGAGTTTTCAATCTATCCACTTCCAACCCAAGAGTTTTCAAACAGAGTTGTGATATATGTTTCAACATAAGAACTCCATATATAAAATGCTCATGCTCCCCGTTACCCGACTCCTAGCCTACCCGACTCCTTGCTCCCCGTTATCCAACTCCTTGTGCTCTTGCGCCCCGTTACCTCACCCCTTGTGCTCTTGCGCCCCGTTACCCCACTCCTTGCTCCCCGTTACCCCACTCCTTGCTCCCCGTTACCCCACTCCTTGCTCCCCGTTACCCCACTCCTTGTGCTCATGCTACCCGTTACCCAACTCCTTGTTCCCCGTTACCCAACTCCTTGCTCCTCGTTACCCCACTCCTTGTGCTCTTGCGCCCCGTTACCCCACTCCTTGCTCCCCCCCACTCCTTGCGTCCCGTTACCCCACACCTTGCTCCCCGTTACCCCCACTCCTTGCTCCCCGTTACCCCACTCCTTGCTCCCCGTTAACCCACCCCACTCCTTCTCCTTGTGCTCATGCTCTCCGTTACCCAACTCCTTGTTCCCCGTACCCCACTCCTTGCTCCTCGTTACCCCCACTCCTTGCGCCCCGTTACCCCACTCCTTGCTCCCCGTTATTCCACTCCTTGCACCCCGTTACCCCACTCCTTCTCCTTGTGCTCATGCTCTCCGTTACCCAACTCCTTGTTCCCCGTTACCCCACTCCTCCTTGCTCCTCGTTACCCCACTCCTTGCGCCCCGTTACCCCACTCCTTGCTCCCCGTTACTCCACTCCTTGCGTCCCGTTACCCCCACCTTGCTCCCCGTTAACCCACTCCTTGCTCCCCGTTACACCACTCCTTGCTCCCCGTTACCCACCCCACTCCTTGCTTCCCCCGTTATCCCACTCCTTGCTCCCCGTTACCCCACTCCTTGCTCCCCGTTACCCTACTCCTTGCTCCCCGTTACCCTACTCCTTGCTCCCCGTTACTCCCCGTTCCTTCCTACTCCCCGTTACCCAACTCCTTGTTCCCCGTTACCCCACTCCTTGTGCCCCGTTACCCAACTCCTTGCTCCCCGTTACCCCACTCCTTGCTCCCCGTTACCCCATTCCTTGTGGTCTTGCTCCCCGTCACACCACTCCTTGCTCCCCGTTATCCCACTCCTTGTGGTCTTGTTCCCCGTTACCCCACTCCTTGTGGTCTACATTTTGTTTACTATGTTTGCTGTATCCATCGAATTATATACTCAATGCAATATAAACGATTTACAGTTACATTCATTAAACGTTTTGCCACAAAGTTACTTACACGGTGTTTGTTTACCATGACAGATGTAATACGTAGCAAAATGGTCCGATATAGAAGTGATACCAAGGCCATATATGGACGATAGGGATACGTTATTTGTATATATATATGATCTGCTGAGGTGTTTTGTCACCCTGGTATTTTTTTATCATTTTCGACATATATCCACATGCAAACGTATTTTCAATAACATTATTGGTTTGGATATGATTTTGATATCTGGGGAGATCAATATTTATGTTTCCGAGAATAATATATTTCTTATTCTCACTATTGATAGTATTCATAATGTTCTCACATACAAATTACATCAGCTAACATACAACACCAACGATATTTCAAACAAAAACGCACTTGAATACGCGTGGAAATAGTTCCAGTATGTTATGAATAACGAAAGTAATCACTCTTTTCAAAGTGAAAATGTTTCTCTAATGTGTCAATAACAAATATTACCTGCAGTTTCCTGAGGCAACAAGCAAGAATGTGCTATCGTTCATCAGGTTATATTAGCCGTATAGGACGTCGATTGTTGTAATGACCATGTGAAGATGCGTCCAAGCAATGCTCAAGGTAGCTGTTAGGGGGCATCTACTGGCGGCACTGGGTATATGTATGTTTTGGTGTGTAGTTAAGCTATTATCTAGTTGCACAAACGTGATATCAAAATAGGCGGTCTAAGATCGTACTGTGTTTGATTGGGCAGTAGGAGGAGTAGGAGGAGTAGGAGGAGTAGGAGGAGTAGGAGGAGTAGGAGTAGGAGGAGTAGGAGGAGTAGGAGGAGAAGGAGGAGTAGGAGGAGTAGGAGGAGTAGGAGGAGAAGGAGGAGTAGGAGGAGTAGGAGGAGTAGGAGGAGAGGAGGAGTAGGAGGAGGAGTAGGAGGAGTAGGAGGAGAGTAGGAGGAGGAGTAGGAGGAGTAGGAGGAGTAGGAGGAGTAGGAGGAGTAGGAGGAGTAGGAGGAGAAGGAGGAGTAGGAGGAGTAGGAGGAGTAGGAGGAGTAGGAGGAGTAGGAGGAGTAGGAGGGAGAAGGCGAGGAGTAGGAGGAGTAGGAGGAGTAGGAGGAGTAGGAGGAGGCGGAGGAGGAGGAGTAGGAGGAGTAGGAGGAGGAGGAGGAGTAGGAGGAGTAGGAGGAGTAGGAGGAGTAGGAGGAGTAGGAGGAGTAGGAGGAGAGGAGGAGGAGTAGGAGGAGAAGGAGGAGTAGGAGGAGTAGGAGGAGTAGGAGGAGTAGGAGGAGGATGAGAGGAGTAGGAGGAGTAGGAGGAATAGGAGGAGTAGGATGAGTAGGAGGAGAAGGAGGAGCAAGAGGAGTAGGAGGAGTAGGAGGAGTAGGAGGAGTAGGAGGAGTAGGAGGAGTAGGAGGAGTAGGAGGAGGTAGGAGGAGTAGGCGGAGAGGAGGAGGAGGAGTAGGAGAGGAGGAGGAGTAGGAGGAGTAGGAGGGAGTAGGAGGAGAAGGAGGAGGAGGAGGAGGAGGAGGAGTAGGAGGAGTAGGAGTCGAGGAGGAGGAGGTAGGAGGAGTAGGAGAGTAGGAGGAGAGTAGGATGAGTAGGAGGAGGAGGAGGAGCGAAGAGGAGGAGTAGGAGGGTAGGAGAGGAGGAGTAGGAGGAGTAGGAGGAGTAGGAGGAGAAGGAGGAGTAGGAGGAGTAGGAGGAGTAGGAGGAGTAGGAGGAGTAGGAGGAGTAGGAGGAGGAGTAGGAGGAGTAGGAGGAGGAGGAGTAGGAGGAGTAGGAGGAGTAGGAGGAGTAGGAGGAGGAGTAGGAGGAGTAGGAGGAGTAGGAGGAGTAGGAGGAGGAGGAGGAGTAGGAGGAGTAGGAGGAGGAGTAGTAGGAGGAGGAGGAAGGAGGAGAAGGAGGAGTAGGAGGAGTAGGAGGAGTAGGAGGGAGGAGGAGTAGGAGGAGAAGGAGGAGTAGGAGGAGTAGGAGGAGTAGGAGGAGTAGGAGGAGTAGGAGGAGTAGGAGGAGAAGGAGGAGTAGGAGGAGTAGGAGGAGTAGGAGGAGTAGGAGGAGTAGGAGGAGTAGGAGGAGTAGGAGGAGTAGGAGGAGTAGGAGGAGTAGGAGGAGGAGTCGGAGGAGGAGTAGTAGGAGTAGGAGGAGAAGGAGGAGCAAGAGGAGTAGGAGGAGTAGGAGGAGTAGGAGGAGTAGGAGGAGAAGGAGGAGTAGGAGGAGTAGGAGGAGTAGTAGGAGTAGGAGGAGTAGGAGGAGTAGTAGGAGTAGGAGGAGAAGGAGGAGTAGGAGGAGCCGGAGGCGTAGGAGGAGTAGGAGGAGTAGGAGGAGTAGGAGGAGTAGGAGGAGAAGGAGGAGTAGGAGGAGTAGGAGGAAGGAGGAGTAGGAGGAGTAGGAGGAGTAGGAGGAGTAGGAGGAGTAGGAGGAGTAGGAGGAGAGGAGAGTAGGAGGAGTCCGGCGGTCGGCGGAGTAGGAGGAGAGGAGGAGTAGGAGGAGTAGGAGGAGTAGGAGAGGAGGAGTAGGAGGTGTAGGAGGAGAAGGAGGAGTAGGAGTCGGCGGGAGTAGGAGAGCGTAGGCGGAGTAGGCGGTAGGAGGAATAGGCGGAGTGCGTCGGAGGAGTAGGAGGTAGGAGGAGTAGGAGGAGTAGGAGGAGTAGGAGGAGTAGGAGGAGTAGGAGGAGTAGGAGGAGTAGGAGGATAGGAGGAGTAGGAGGAGTAGGAGGAGTAGGTGGAGAAGGAGGAGTAGGAGGAGTAGGAGGAGTAGGGAGTAGGAGGAGGGAGTAGGATGATGTCTCTGGTCAGAGTTTTTAGGGTTCTTCTTTGCGTGTTATTTATGTCCAGTCATTCATGTCCAGTCATTCATGTCCAGTCATTCATGTCCAGTCATTCATATCCTGTCATTCATATCCAGTCATTCATGTCCAGTCATTCATATCCAGTCATTCATGTCCAGTCATTCATATCCAGTTATTCATGTCTAGTCATTCATGTCCAGTCATTCATGTCCTGACTGTCCAGTCATTTATGTCCATTACAAAGATGGTGATATGTTACTAAAAAAATCACTGATGTCTTCCTGACATGTTTTTTACGTAGATGTCACCATAATGTTCTGATGTTAAGAGCAAAACTTTACGCCGTCAAATATTAACTGAAATAGAAATAATCCGTTCATATATCTTAAACACCAAACTCACAGTTAATCTTGCTTTACCTTTAGCCTCGCAGGTTGTAGGTCCTATTTCAAGGTGTGACAACCTACCTGATCAAGGGACGTAGTGTTCACCTGAGCCGTAGTGTCACCTGAGCCTTAGTCCGCCCTGCGTGGGTTTCGCAACCAGGCGTGGACAGTGATTTTATGCAAAAGGGGGACGCCACTAAATCATTTGTCTGCGGTTCTTATGAGTGTGACATAATGATCCATACCCCCATTCATAGTTCCTAACTGGGATTTATTGATAATAATAACAACACCGTCAAGTATGTTACGCCATTGCGAGCTCACTGAAAATAATAGAAACGGTCCCTTGATAGACAATGCCAATAACCTTATAAAAGAAAACAAATTAAACACAAATTCCCTTAATGGATATATTTAATCAATATTTATTGAAAAAGTTGGCAGAGCTCCCTGTTATAAAATATAATGGTTTGGATGAGGAAAAGTACTAGCTATTGAGCAGAGATACTAACTGTCGGAATACCAAATGAGCAGGATCCTTTGAGTTCATGGGATATTAAGCCGCTTGTAAGTTCCCGGCTAGAATATGAATTCAAGTATGGCCATCATACCTTCAATGAGACATAAATATATTGGAATAGGTTCAAAGACGTCCCTTGTATGTCTGATTTAACAGGCGGGGCCAGTAGTTAAATTTGTTCAGGTTGACATCTGTTAAAACAGGCTCTCCCGTGGGGTTCCTATAAAAGTTTTTAAATATTAATTGGATTATATTTCAGTAGTAATACTTAGAATTTGTAGTTAGAGCAGTCCTGTAAATATAACATACCGAGGACATCCATTTAATTGATGAAACCGTGGGCAACGCAGAGGTAAGAGAAACTACATGCCCATGGAACAACTTACCAGCCATAATATGCAGAATAATGAACAGGTTCAAGAACTAGCTCCATGTACTTTTATATTAGAGAGTGCAACTTAACGGCTTATTATTTGTAATGCGTAAGTGTATGAAACCCTAGGCACTCCAAAGGGAACCTCTGGCCCGAAAAGTTCCCTGAACGGTCGGTGGTGGTGATCTATCTTGATATTGTAAACCAGTATTCTATCAGAGACGTGCAAGTTTAAGAACGCCTATAGCATCAAGTATATCAAGTATTGATGCTGACTATAATCCAACAAATCTATTGCAATGGAGAGAATAACACAAAGGCCCTCCTGGTACCGTTATGATTCGCTGGAACGAATTGACCAGGCGTATCATAACGGCGATGGGTCACGATCTCGGAATGCTATTCAGTGGCAACATGTATTTCCTGCTTGAGACAAACACATCCCACAGAAAAAAGCCTGCAGAGAATCCAAGTCCTCATCATTATCATAAATCAACAGTTTGTGCAGCTACAGTTCCAGATCAAAGTATCTTTCATAAAGCTGTATAACTTCGTGATGGGTCAATGAACATCAAGTGCGTTTACTTTTCATTATACAGGCAAGTCACATTTAACCACGCCATCAGAGAGGCAGTGTAGGTAAGGATGGTCTGTCTAACTTCCCTAAACCTGGTCCACTTGGCTCCTCTTACTCCATTCTGTCCTGCCTTCTTACGCATTCGCGTTGATTAGGCCAGGAAACCAAGGTTCCAGCCACAGCGCCACGATAGCAGTGTCCGGTGGCAAATGGTGTTTTGTCCCGCGGTCAGATAGTCAGTAATGAGGCCGCTGCTGGCGCTGTTGTCATGTCATGCCCCATGCGGTTCGTCTCCACCAACACGATTCACCTGATGACGTAAGGTTGACGGGTTATAGATCGTCTCGCTATACCTGTCAGACTATATATGGATGGTGATGTCAGAATGAATGCATCTCATACAGCCAGCGGCGTCCACAAATACACACTTGATTAACTCACCAACCTAACATGACCCGCCCCTTATATGGTCATGTGATGTACTCCGTCATTATGCAACTCTGCACAACGGGTGTGTCGCACATTGAGCATCGTATTCCCCTCATTAAATCTCACCCCCCCCCCAACATCACCCCCTCATACCATATTTTCGAAAGCTCCTCTAATCTCGAACTCAGCATAAAAAACAACACACTCAATACATTTGCCTCGGGACCCCGTCTACTATATTAGATCAACAAACTCCAAATGGCAGCTTCCGGGGTGAATCGGCTCTTTTGGCGATTCCAGCTAACATTTCTGTGATAGAATTCGCTTCAATTAAACATGGAGTTGAAAGTTTGAGTATTGGAGGGAAAACGCGCAATTAGTGGTAATTGGGTCCATTTACGTGGAGTAACACACCAGGAGGTTGTGTTTGGCCCCGCTCATTATGGTGCCATTGACTGTAACAATGTCAGAGTTTAGTCTTCCGTTGGAGCTTCCCCTAGGGCTGACAGGAACTCTCTCTCTCTCTCTCTCTCTCTCTCTCTCTCTCTCTCTCTCTCTCTCTCTCTCTCTCTCTCTCTCTCTCTCTCTCTCTCTCTCTCTCTCTCTCTCTCTATATATATATATATATATATATATATATATATATATATATATATATATATATATATCTATATATATATATATATATATATATATATATATATCTATATATATATATATATATATATATCTCTGCCCTCTCCCCCTCTCTCTCTCCCTAGGTCCCACACCGAGTTATAGAGTAAAACATTCCTTATACTATTTTACATACCAGATTAGTCTTCCCGTCCCACCGCAAACTAAGCATATAGTATTGTTAGTTGTAATTCACGTGTAGGAAGAGTGCTTGGTGGAGAAGATGGCTGGGATTAGACAGGTCGTTGACAGGTAGGATGTCATTTGGCGATGTCCTACCTGCACTTATTGATTCAAGGGATGAAGACGGTGATTGGATGAAGAGGTGCGGTGAACTGAGGGTCGACATGAGAATCATTCGCATGGAACGCGTTTTGAAGTAGACTGTCATACACTTTCACAGATAAATCTGTGTGTTGATAGCCGGATAGCGATGGAATTCAAATAGCTACATGCAAATAACGTTATACAACCATCACACACAGATGCCCTCTTACATTTCATCACAATAATGGGGACTACAATCCAATAATTCTTTATACCCGACCCCTGCACCCCACCCTACCCCTAAACCAAAAAACCCCATAAACAACAATAAAACTTTAAAGGATGGTCTCGTCGACAAAGGAAGCATTAACACTTGATATTATCATAACACCAGGTTACACAGCATAAATTTTCACGATCATAATTATGCAGAAACTATTATCGTATATCATGGTTACAAGAGAAGCGGTACGAACTCGATACAAAACTCTGTTCCTATTGGGAAGAGAGGCTCTTGAGTCAGAAGCAACTGCTGTCCAGAACCGGACACCCTCTTTCCCATCTGAAGGCATGTTTGTGCTCCCTGGCACGCTGCGGGTCGATGACCACCAGCCACCCTGGACTTGGTCGCAATAAAGCCCGCCCTCCAAATCTCCATTCATTTATACCCACGAAAAATTGGTTGGAGGGCTATAGTTTCGACCAGTCGACAATCTATTGTAGGAGTTCGTTCCGTGGAAGAATTATGTGGCCATCTCTGTCATTTTAACCTCGTGACCCCTCCTACTAAACTATCGAGGTGTGGGGTTATAAAGCAGGAACTGTGATCTACTGGACATGCGGCGCTGTAAACACGCGGCCATTACCGGACACCAACATGTGTCACAGATTCCACCTCTAATCAGAGGCCCCTCTCTCCTTATTTTTCTCTCTCTCTCTCTACCTCTCTCTCTCTCCCTCTCTTTATCTCTCTCTCACTCATTCTATCTCTCTATCCCTCTCTCTATCTCTCTATCCCTCTCTCTCTCGAAGCGAGAAGGTGGAGCTCTCTCACTCATTCTATCTCTCTAGCGCGAGCGATCTCTCTCTCTCTCTCTCTCTCTCTCTCTCTCTCTCTCTCTCTCTCTCTCTCTCTCTCTCTCTCTCTCTCTCTCTCTCTCTCTCTCTCTCTCTCTCTCTCTCTCTCCCCAACTACCCCTCTCGTTTCCCACCTTTATTTTCCACATACATCTTTACAACTCCTTCATACTCTCACAATTACCATCTACGACCCCCATTCAATCACTGTATACACACCACACACGCACCACAACATTACACCACCCACACACGCGCGCATGCACTTCAACACACACAGTTACCACACCGCACCACAATCACCACACACACACCTTCCCACTCGTTCGCACATACCACACATACACCACACACAATTCACATCCACCACCTACACCAGAAGCTCACCAGACACATGACAACACTGCCATATTGACCGCTGACCAGAACGACGCGTGACTTGGCCAGCGTGCGGCGACACGCGCGTCTAAAGCAGCTCACAGCGCACCCAATGATGAACCATTGTTAGCTTGACTGATCGCGACCGGTAACATTTTACTCTCAAGGCGACAGGTTGCCATGGTGGACTAAGCAGTGCTCCCTTCCTCCTGCCTTCCAGCCCGTTACCCCGCATGCACTACCCGTTGACAGCCTCTCGTACCCGCCGGCGTTTCTTTCACATCTCTGACCCCGCCATTACTTCCACGACCTCCCTCCCGCATCTCTCGCCTTGTTGATTTTCCCGCCAAACTTCGCGGGAACAATAATCTACCGCTATGTCACGTTGGAGCCTGTGACGTGCGCATCGACAATGGCCGGAGATACGGCGGAGACACCAGGCTTAATGTGGCGGGTACAAATGCTCCAGGTGGCCGCCTTACGCGTTTCCCGGCACCAACCAGCCCACCAGTGTTCCTTTTTAATGACTTCCAGGTCAAAATCTGGGGTCAAGTCGCCTATAGTGCGGTATTGAAACGCGTTGATGTGAATGGGGTGTCATAATTAGAAATGTGGCAAGCCCAAACAACCTCAACTGCGCTTGAATTCTGACACGGCAAGGTCAATTAATAGATTAAATCACATTAGTTATAATGAGTGAGTTCTTATATGTCACAAATTTGTTTTATATATGCGGCTGTGGTGAACTGTCATGCGGGTAAGCGTCTCTTTAACTGTGATGTCAACATTTCTGCGTCAGAATCCTCCTATGTCTTCATAATTTCATTAGACTTCATGTGAATTTTCTCAGGAGTCAAGTAATCTTATCAACATGCATCCTGTAGGGTATTTTTTTTACAGCTATGTTCCATATTGATTCAAAGATTTGCAAAGATGGCCACCCAAGTCTTACGGCGATTGACTATAATATCAACATAGTATTACAATACAGTCGGGTAAAAACATAATTTAAAACCATTGTCCTTTTAATACATACACCGCGAGCTGGCTGTTGGGAGAGTTCAGTGAACTGGCTATAACTATATTGGCTGGTGAACAGTTCCATGGGGTCACAACTTGATGCGGAAAGCTATTTCCACTTCATTTCATCTTAACCATAAGCAGATAGGTATTGCCAAGGTGTACGAATGCCAAAGGAGTCTCGAGTTCCCAGCACTGCGAAACTTTGAAAACAAATCAGCACCACTATGTCTCAGTAACCTTAGATATGTGGCCAATCGCTACTCTACCCCATGCAATGATTTCATTGTTCTCTACACACAACCGACGCGGACACGGCTTGACCGATACACAGCTTTCATTCAAAGCGGTAGGGGAGATACGCTTCTAAACTCATCTGTTCATGATGTAGGTAGTGTATATTTGACGACAAACAGAGTATATGTTTTGCAAAAAGATCTGTTTAAGACAGCTAACCACGACCGGTATTATTAGAAATAACTTCATAGTCGGACCTGTATTGTAAAAAAACCCACACTGTCTCCATGACCTGTATTGTTACAAATAACCTCATAGTCGGACGAAGACCTGAATTGTAATAAAAGACCACACTGTCTCCATGACCTGTATTGCTAGAAATAACCTCATAGTCGGACCACGACCTGAATTGTAATTAATGATCATATTGCCTTTTCAAAACTTATATTTTAAGACATGACACAAACTGTATTGTAGTTAATGACCGCGCAGTTTCTAAACGTCTTGTATTCTGATAAATAAGCACGAATTCGACCACATCCTGTAGGGTATAAAACTCCATCACCTACCGGCACAAACTCCCCCTGCCCCATCATCAGCTGGACAACGCCCATCATAACTGGTAGGCCTACCACGGCTCGTCCAACCAGTCATTGAACACCAACATGTTACTTATGCTTTGTATGTTGAATGTGAACCACACCAGGTCACTGACATCCCCGTGCCCCACCCCACCCCAAATACCTCCTATGAACAGTAGCCCTTCTCCGGACTGGTAACACATCTCGGCTGAAGTAGGAAGCTGGCATCCTCTCAAACAAAATCCATAATTGTTGTCATCAAATGAAAGATTATGCCTAATTTCCCTGTCATTGCCATTCCATACGACTCAAGCAGGACCCCTGATTTTATTCCACCAGAAGAAATGTAGCTAAAGTTCACCAATGAAAAGCTGGTGTTCGATTGTAGATTCCATTAGTATTGTTGTCATTGTCATCCTTGTCAGTGCTACGGTAACCGTCTTATGAACTTTCGCTGAACCTGTCTAAATAGTCTTCATTTAATACGATTTTATAGACATAATAGCGATTTGAAGAGAATAAAGCCACAGAGGTCATAAGGTCCATCCAAGTTCCCTTGTTCAGAGTACATACATACATACAGCTAAAGGGTGAGTTCATCGAGATAGCTAGCTTGTAAAAGGCAGAACTTACTGGTTGATGTGGAATTACTGGTATTTCGATGAAAAAGCTTTTATTGCTCAAATTATTTCAACTTGTAGCTATCACGCGATACCTTTCAACAGGACATGTGGGACGGGTATGCTCACTGATAAAGCATAGAAATCAAATTGGTGGCTTCAAATTATACCTCCGCCAACTGATCTATTATAAAAATACATCGGAAGGTTCCCAGCGAGTGTGCTATTCATGAGGGTAAAAACACAGCCGTGCGAGAGAGGAAAGTGAGGATGTCTTGGATGACAACTATTAGCATGACATGTGAACGCCGGTGATATATTACTAACGCGCAAAACAAGACACCTTCCTTTTATTACCTTGCTTGATGCTGCTCGTCACTTGGTCTTGAAGCAGTGTCCCTGTGAAGTGCCGTGTGTAATGCGATGACAGGTAGTGCTGCAATGATGGGCGAAATGGTGGTATACACGGCCTAGGTATTAATGGGAGGAGAGTTATTGCACCGCTCGCCCGAGCGTGAGGTTAAGTATGAGTGATCGTCGCAAATTACACATGTGAGTGATTATAAATGGTTGGTGTGTAAGGCCGTCGGCATTGTGTTATGAGGCCCAGGGAGAGGGAGTTTTGAGCTTACCCACCTTCGTTCACCGCACCTGACCCGCCTCACATCGAGAATCTTCTCCCAGAATATTCCAAGTATCCCGCTGGCGTTGTCAGTACCGCTGATAGCAGTTAACTCATTCCAGTCAAGCTGAAAGTTTTTTTCAAGCTGACCCCACATTCGCTCCCTCGCCCCCACCTCACCCACAAACGATGTGATCAGGTGACTAACGTCATGGATTGTTCATTTCAGGAGAGAATAAAGATGATCGTTTGGCTTGATGACGTACCGCAAGTTTTATATAACCTCATTGTTTGTGACATCACCAACTATAGTTACCAGCAGCGCCATGCTGAGCTAAGAGGTTAATTATACACATTTGTCACCTGTATGCCTGGTGACCAGACATTATGTTGGCTTATGTTTAGAGTTTGAGAGAGGGGTGTAGGGGAGGAGTAGAGTATCTGTGGCAGGCGGTAGACATATGACTCGGTGAACCTTCTGGCGACGCAAGCGCAATGACCACTAAATTTTACTAAATGTTACAAATGCTACTAAAAGTTACTAGTTTAAAGAGAATGGGTTAGTTATCGTGATGAATATCATTGGTAAACGATTGACAGTCTTTGGTAAAGATCAATTTAGTTCCGAATCATCTTTGGTTATGTGTTGTGGATATCCCCCATGAATCAAATCACAAGCTACTAGGTGTTGTGATGTCATATTTTCTTGATCAATTTATTTTATCAATAATTTACGTACATTTATGTTACTAAGCAATAGATTATTTGCAGAACATAAAATGTGATCACCTCAAGTGAAATACTCATGTCAGAGCTGTGGTGTCAGTAGATGTCAGAATGTTAAGGCGCTTCTCAACCAATCATTGTGGTCCGTTCATCGAGAAACAAATGAAATGACGATCAATATTCCGTACAATATGTCTCTTGTAGAAATCATTATCAACAATTTGTACCAATCAAACAAATATGCCGGTCATGGAAATAGGTTCTCACCCTGCATAAACACAACAAGCTAGATGAGTTCCGCGATGAGTGATTGACTGGATGTGAATATGGGAATGGTGATCTGCCAACATAAGCATCATTATACCATAGAGTACTGCCATGCATCATTATACCATAGAGTATTGCCATGCATCATTATACCATAGAGTACTGCCATGCATCATTATGATGTCATTAATAAAGCGCCCTAGCAAAATAGCTACACGACTCTCAAATGTAACTTAGACAGTTGCAAGTACTTAACTGAACATTATTCTAAATCCCCGGTATCACCTCACAGTTGGAATCATAGTGTTGTCAATTACGATATTTATCATCAGTGCTAATAGTTTCACTCACTGTCTCCATGACCTGTATTGTTACAAATAACTTCATAGTCAAACCACGACCTGTATTGTAATAAAACACCACATTGTCTCCATGACCTGTATTGTTACAAATAACTTCATAGTCAGACCACGACCTGAATTGTCATAAAACACCACAATGTCTCCATGACCTGTATTGTTAGAAATAACATCATAGTCAGACCACGACCTGAATTGTCATAAAACACCACAATGTCTCCGTGACCTGTATTGTTAGAAATAACATCATAGTCAGACCACGACCTGAATTGTCATAAAACACCACAATGTCTCCGTGACCTGTATTGTTAGAAATAACATCATAGTCAGACCACGACCTGAATTGTCATAAAACACCACAATGTCTCCGTGACCTGTATTGTTAGAAATAACATCATAGTCAGACCACGACCTGAATTGTCATAAAACACCACAATGTCTCCGTGACCTGTATTGTTAGAAATAACATCATAGTCAGACCACGACCTGCATTGTAATAAAAGCCCACACTGTCCCCATGACCTGTATTGTTAGAAATAACATCATAGTCAGACCACGACCTGTATTGTAAAAAATGATCTCCGTGACCTGTTTGTTAGAAAAACTCATAGTCAGACCAGACCTGCATTGACATAAAAACTGTCCCCATGACCTGTATTGTTAGAAATGACCTCGCAGTCGGACCACGACCGTCTTGTAATTAATGATCATATTGCCTTTAAAACTTATATTTTCGACATGACACAAACTCCTGTAGTTAATGACCGGCAGTTTCTAAAACTCTTGTATTCTGATAAATAAGCACGAATTCGACCACATCCTGTAGGGTATAAAACTCCATCACCTACCGGCACAAACTCCCCCTGCCCCCATCATCAGCTGAACAACGCCCATCATCAGCTGAACAACGCCCATCATCAGCTGAACAACACCCATCATAACTAGTATCAGTGCTTATGGTTTGACTCTTCGTATTTCTCATTAGAGTCATAAATCTCAGCAGTTTACGCGTAAACAGATTAGTTTACGCGCAAAATAAAATACATAAGGTAATTGACAACCCATTTTTAGAAGCTCCGATGTTGTATGAATGCTATGATTGTCGACGAATGCTTAATGTGCTTGTACACTAATAAGGCTGCCGAAATGAATCGGAAAATATTGGCGTAAACATGGTCTGAGGGTCATCTAACCATATTCGTTGTATTTACAAAAACTTTCTACAAATAGCGATCTCTCAGTCTACAAATAGCGATCTCTCAGTCTACAAATAGCGATCTCTCAGTCTACAAATAGCGATCTCTCAGTCTACAAATAGCGATCTCTCAGTCTACAAATAGCGATCTCTCAGTCTACAAATAGCGATCTCTCAGTCTACAAATAGCGATCTCTTAGAATGCAGTAACCACATATGGCACGACTTGATTAAAGGCAATTAACATATATGGACCAGCTTCACCTGAACACGAGGGATAAATACTCTGCTGTAAATCGGAAACTCGAGAAGACGTCAACGCAATGATGAATCTCTTGTTAACGAATTGGACGACTATTCGCCATATTGACAGCCTTTGAGCATTCTGAATTCTACAAAGACGCGCGCTGATGTTGTTATATCAGATGTCGTCGCTTAGACAAGCCAAGGTTACCAGCACCACTGTCACTGATATTGTTACCGCCCATCTGACCATCACTTGATACGCGAAGGAAAGGATGATAAGCCATGGTATCGATTCTACCATG
The DNA here is from genome assembly GCA_034190875.2 of Urechis unicinctus. Lineage (NCBI taxonomy): Eukaryota > Metazoa > Annelida > Polychaeta > Xenopneusta > Urechidae > Urechis > Urechis unicinctus. The sequence goes on from CM067347.1 coordinate 28,888,407, forward strand.
CAGGTCATCTACACATATGCGGTCGACAAGGTTCTTTAGTTTAATAATGGCGCGTTAAAGAACAGGGCTGACTAAAGACAAGTAATGTGAGACCTGGCCACACAACCCGATATACCCACAATGTCTATACACACTGCCTGCTTGCGCCATTTACCTTAAATGGCCGTAGTCAGACTTCAGTCACTGACCACACTACATGGGACACAGACCCCGCGCGATGTCAGATCGTTTATGAAGCATTCATTGTAACTTTGCAATATTTTGCTGCGTGGTAAATTTTTACATGAAATGAAATGATAAACATTTTGCGATTCACGGCCGGTGTCCCTTATGCACTGTCGTCCGCGTGCACTTGGCAAACTTCCTTGCTCGTGCAGAGATTTTAAGTCCATTGCGTGTCGGGATAAATCTTGACGAAAACAAGATACATTCATGTGTAGGTTTCTAGCATCTCGCGCAGCAAATAACGTCTTCATATAACAACTGTAGCAGTTTCCTTCATAAGTTCCTCTGATCTCTGACACAATGTTCGGTTTCGTAACCACTCCGTTGAATAACTTAATCAGTCATTATGATCAGAACACAGGTGTAGAGAGAAAAGAAGACTATTAGGCCGAAATGATGAATGCAACATTAAATTATAATTGCTTGATATCGCGCGCGAATGTAACTAACGGCTGACGCGTAGCGAGGTCAGAAATGACCCGCCAGTAAGATAGGACAATGTGTCAACAATCCAGTGCAATAGCTACTGTTCATCATTTTTTCCAGTCATCATTTCATTTATCTGTTTTATAGAGATACATTCGCAAGTTGTGTGGTTGGTTAGACTGACAGCGACCGCCCATATTGCCGAAAGGAAATGCGTTGAGGAAAACAGCTTGCAAAAAGAAAAGTGTTATAGTTCATGAGTGACATCTCCGGAAATCAGCTTTTCACGGATGTCAGATGTCTCTGAAGTCAGACGATGCATATTTAATTGTCCTGCAAACATCCCATAAAAGCCATACTTACCAAGAAAATCAACTCTTACACAAGTACAATGGTAGCGGAGAAAAACCAATGTTTTTTTCACTGGTTGGTTATGGTAACCTGTGATGATATCGTCAACAGAAGCGCGTCTTTCCGGGTGCTGATCGTAATAAAAACGGTGGTATTGTGGAGACACCATTGACAGATATGCGCTTAATCGTCCATCTCCTTGACAACAATTGGACGACAAGCGATGGTCGACTAGGCAAACACACAACCTCGTCTTTAGAGTTCGTTCATTTGAAGAAAAAACGGCGATGGAAGAAGGAAACTGATGCTTAACTGCGGCGACTCGACTGACTGAGGAAGAGTCTATACACGGATGTCACATAGGTACACTCTCGTGCATGTTCGCTTCGTTGTCACTCAGCCCCACGAATCCAACCACCACCCACAAGCCTAACACCACACAATCCGGGGCCGTATTTGGTAATCAATTCGTTACGAGCACGCTAAATTGCCAAGTATTAATATAGCGGTCACTTTCTCTCATTACATGAACTGACATGAATGTGGTATCTGGTATAAAGTGACCATACTTATGTCTTATCTACGATTTGACCAAAGCACTTTATGCCCATCGTCGTAATCTGTAATAGATTGAGAGATTTGGATGCTACACTTCTCCAACAATGTCCAAGAACGTTGAGCATGTTCCAAGTTAATTGTTCCCACGAATCCTGGTTTGCATCAGGTATACTACTGACCGTTTCTGGCTGCTCACAAGGTGCGTCAGTGACAGACGCCACACCTATCAAACCCTCTCTGGCAGCGTCGTCCAGGGGCATCATATATTATTATTTATAAAGAAACTCACAAATAGGCGCTCAGAGCGTTTGAACCACGCCCTGCGCACCTCCCACCCATGGGACCTTCGTGTCAAAAGCGCGAGACTTGCTAGCACTTGAGACGTGCGCCAAGCAGCACTCGGCGTACAGCGTCGCGTGGCCCTCACTCATCCGTGACGCTCCTGGCCGCGACGAGCACGCGTCCGTCACACTAATGCACGAGCGAGATGAAAAAAGAACAATCATAGCTTCTATCGCGGGATCTCCCTATCGCCTTTGAAGTGGTGCGCTGCCGACGTGGTCTGTTCAACAGCTCAAAACACCCTCGATGCTAAATGAACACAATTCCAGGTGCAGCTAGAATGTTGGCTTGCAATACAAGAAGGGATTTGAGCTGTTCCAATAAGTTTGTATCGGGTTTATGTGACAGACATGAGACACACAGCCAGTTTGATTGCCGGGTAATAATGCACTCTTCTCGATCATTGTCGATCGAGACAGACACGCACAAATCATGAATATGCTGTCGCAAACTTCACCCTACCAAACCACACCCCTCCACCCCCAACCCCCACGCCATCCCCCCGCTCTATGCCCACATTGACAGCTTAATATGATGAGAGACCTGCGCATGCGTCGCGTGGGTTTCGCTCAGCTCCCTCGCGTATACAACTCCACCTCACTGGATAAATGCATCGGATTTTTTTAAGACTAACTAAGCCGAGTGTTTACAAGGAGAAACATGAGCTGACATATGTTCAGTCCTAAAAGAACTTTTCTTCAAAGAAAAGACACGCAAACTGAATAGACAGTCGATATCAAAGATGGACTCCGAGAAAGTGCATTATATTAAATCCTATAGACTCGAGGAAATTAAAGACTTGAAAGGACTTACATGCTGTGTTTTGGCGTCAAAATATGACACAGCATTCATGCATATACAAGAATGGTAACTCCAAAGAAAAATAACAATTACGAGAGTATTAGGACATACTCTCCCGCTACATTTCTTCCTGTAGAGATATAAGAATATATTGTTATCCTTAAAAAAAAACCGAACTAAAGGTTTCTCAGCGGGTGATACTCAGGCGATGTAACTCAATGCTGGTTGCCACGACGGGCCATGCTGGTAAAAGAGACGCCCCGCAGCGCATGCGCCGAGTCAGTCGGCATACAAACAATCCCGCCAATGGGTAATGGGGGGGAAATCGAATGAACTTTCTGCATTATTAATGGTTTTTATGTGTATTTACTATTTATAAAGGTGAAAATGAGGCATTAATTTTCAATGCATCGAAGGCATTGGTTCTTATATCCTAAGACAAACTTATGATGGATGTACTTATTTGAGAACTCTGCAATGTTAAAGGAAAATGTCAAAAGATACAGACAGCATGAGATATGTCATTCGGGCCAAACGATAAAAATAAATTAGTAGCGCGAGTTTCTGCTTCCCAAGCTGGCCTTTCTACTACAGATTAGTAGGCGCGGAATATTTCAGTATATTTATAATTGTCCACGCGATAGTGGACTTAAGTTTATTTCCAACGCGCGACCATTTGTAGACATCGTTTATCGTGATCGAGTATGACTTATTACCTTTCCACATGCATCGTCTAACTTCGTCTTTCCTAAATAGCACTTATAAGCTCTGTAATATATGTTTAATGGAACTCTTGGACCTGTCACTTCCAAGATTCTGCATTGGTTCTCCACAACAATGCCAAATTCGTTCCCTTCACACTAAAATACTTTTTTGCTTTTGCTCACGTGAACACGAAAAAGTGGAAGCTTTCAAACTCCACATCGATGGGGTCATATTGTAGGCGCTGAACCAAGCTTTGCATAAGTCACACCATGACAAAATCACAACCTAGCTTTGATCTTGTAAGTACGTTTGATGTATTTAACAGGAGAGGAAATGGAGTAAACCCATTAAAACCCGAAGCTTCGTGTTTGCTATCGTTTCATAAACTCGGCACATAAAAGCCATTAAAATCAAATCACTTTATGAGGATGAAAACTCCGAGAAGTATCAGTTCACTTGACCTTAGATAAAAAAAGCAAATAATAATTGAAAGGAAAATATTGAAAAGAAATGGTCCACGACAAATCCATGGGAATAACCTAACTATAAAAGGATTCTGACGGTTGGAATATTAATGTCAGTCTTTCAAATCGTTTGGCTTCCGAAGTCGCGAAGGCGGGGCTTTACTGTTGTTAGTTTATATACCATTCTCAGTCTAGCTTATGGTGAAAGCTGAATTCTTTTCCAGTCAATAAAAAAAATCAATCCCCTCTAGGAATTGACATTATGTATACCGATTTGTAGTATCGAACAAGGTGCTTGAAATTCATGACTTAAACTAATGCTCTACGGTCACTTAACAGGTTCAAGTAGCATTTGTAACGGAAAAGCTTTGCAAGTTTGCATGTAGGGGTGCAAAACTCACAAATGTACAATCGCCTGAACGGCTACAACCTGGATGTAAGTTGTGCCGTTGCGTGTCCGAGCCCCGCCTATTGCAGCAGCGCGAGACAAACTTGATGCTTTTGTCCGATCTGATCCGATATTTTGACGCGATAAACTATACTTGAACGGTACACCGAGCCCGAGTCATAATATATCAACAGGGGAGATATATATGCGAATTAGCATGAATTTATACATGACATAGTAATAAAAAAATGCGCCCGTCGCACAAAGTCAAATGTGGATCATATATAAGGCCAGAACGAGGTCTGGTCACGCGAGGCGCCCGCCAGTGGGCGCATCGAATGGTGAGATTTGACAGCATCGTTTATTCGCGTGTACCTTTCATGCCACCTCTATCTTAAAGTAGTATAAAAAAATCAGAACGCAACGTGACATAGAAGGCTGCCTGTCTCTTACAGAGCCCCGCCAGGTGTATATATGAGAGCTTTTGAGGTTGAATGCGAAGTGTAAAGTTGATAATGCATAGCGTAGATGCACCTGCCTAACTTTACTCCATCGATATCCGAATTAACTTGCGGCGGTGGGAATGTCGATAAACATTGACAGCTTTGTTGGCTGCATGTAATTTAGTACTTTAATGAATTGATAGATAAGGGTGAATCAAATTTCAAGGTCATGACAAAATAGCGTCTGAGTTGAATAGCTTCCTGTCATTTTTACTATGTAATTTATGCGTTATTGGCTCCAAAAATACCATGGCCATCATAACTGCTGTAAAGACGAGGTCAGTGATCTTTGAAATCAAAATACACTCGAGTAGCGGTAATTGAACATAATTATCGTTACTAATGCAAGCAAACCGATACCTCTGGAACCCTTAAATCCTCATCATAGACCGCTCTTGGCAGACCTAAAGGGCGGGGTTTCGAATCCCGCGGCGGTCTAGGCAGCACACTTCAGTGTACCTCTTTCAACCCCGTCCTATTGTCCCAGTCATTGTCAGATATCCAGAAGCTGATGCATTACAATGTAACCCTGTTTGTTCGTCAATTGGCTTATATAAGCCGCATCCTGCCACATTATGTAGGAAGTAATCATTGCAGCATGGCTTGTCAGAGCTCCCTAACCATACACGACCAACGCGTGGACAAGGACTTGGTAGTTATTGCGTCAGTTTGAATGGCGCTGTATCGTGACAGAGCGACTTTAGGCGGCATACATAAGAGGGGGACAATGGAGAGAGTTTTGCAGTAATGAGGGGTGTCCCTAGAATAAACCAGAAAGAAAGAGCGCTAGACCCAAGTCTTGCTCCCTGTAAATTGTCAAAAGCCCACGTAGAACACATAAATCAAAATGATGTCTCCACAATGTTTGTGCAGAGGAACTCGTGTTGAGGGGCGCGGGGAGGATAGGGGAGGCTGCAACTGACTGCTAAGCAGGGGTTTTGTGCCTCTGATTGCCGTGTTAATGCCATGTGTTATGATGGTATTATGCTAAGTATAGCCTATTCTGCTCGTAATCACTGTCGTTGATCGCGATTTAAATATCGGTTCGATTGACCTGCGTTAGGCTGATTTGACAGAACATGCAACCTCGCCAACCGCAGATGGTAACACAAGCAGTGACGTCATCAGCTGACGAACCCCTTCATAGCATCAACCATCCGTCTATCAAATGATAAACTGCAGATATCTCCTCACTTTGGCAGAGAGCGTAATCAGTTTGGCCCAGGTGTAACCTACAAGTCGATTGTCCGGTGAACGGCGATCAGAGAGCAAAATTCTCAGGGGGTACGCGGCTTATTCTTGTGTAAAGGTAAGCAAATCACGTCTCGCTCTTAACTAGTGGTTTTTACCTGTGCTGAGGCTGTAGATAAGGGGTTAGAGAGGTCAGGACATGGAGGAGGGCTTGGTGACAGATTTCCTCTCTGCTTATTGTCTGTGCCACGCGACTGGGTTTGGGTGTGTGATTGTTTGGAATAAAAGGTCCACGTGGCTGGCTTTAGTATGCGGGCAGCCCCCAGCACGCGCTACCAGTCGAGGCATTCAATAATGACAGGCGTGGGTGTTCCTCTTCACGACGAGACAAGTCCAGGTTGACAGAGAAATATGACCAGAGTAGCTATATATGGCGTGTCTTGGTTACACATGGACTTGATTGGTGAAGATGATATCAACGCTTAAGAGGACATAACTAAATATACTTGATTGTTGAGATTGTATGTGGTTGGAATAGCGGTAGTTTTCTTCGACATGCCCCGGGCTAGGTTATTTGCGGTGCGAGTTTGAATGGGGTTCTTGCGTAGTTCTACCGGGGTTCTTGCGTAGTTTTACCGGGGTTCTTGCGTAGTTCTACCGGGGTTCTTGCGTAGTTCTACCAGGGTTCTTGCGTAGTTCTACCGGGGTTCTTATGAGGCATCATTGTGGTTCTTACTGTTTTCTACCAAGGTTGCATTCCGGTTCTAAATATGTTCTACGGAGGTTCTTTTCTGGTTCTTACAAGGTTCTATTGATGATCTATTCTGACTCTTACAATGTTCTACCGATTTTCTATTGTGGTTCTTATCAGGTTTTTCTGGGGTTTATATTATGGTTCTTACCAGTTTATACTGAAGCTCTGTTCTATTTCTTACCAGGTTCTACTGAGGTTCTTACCAGGTTCTACTGAGGTTCTTACCAGGTTCTACTGAGGTTCTTACTAGGTTTCACTGAGGTTCTAATCAGGTTCTACTGATACTCTAATCTAGCTCTTACAATGTTCTACTGAGATTCCAATGGGGTTCTATTGTGGTTCTTACCAGGTTTTACTGGATATGTATTTGAATTCCATTGCACCTTATCAGTTTATCGTACTCGACAGATTCCGACATTATCACTGTCAATAGGATTGCTCACGAGCGAGTTCTGCTTCCCAAGTGAGGATATTGTGTGGTCATCTAGTAAAATTGCTTCTTATGTAAAAAAAAAAATTCATAGTTTTTGAATTTGGAATCCACCAATTTCGCAATTATGATAACCGATCTCGAATGAACCATTTGATGGTCTGCTTACTTTGTAAAAGGCAAGCTGACATCATCAATATAGAAATATACCATTATTAAAAAACGCCGGAATTATGGTCCATTTTGAGTCACCCTATCATTGCTCAGGGAAATTCTTCTAGGATATAGTAAGGCACATATTTCTATCTGCACATGATCCTGAAACAAGGCGGCTACCCTTTCGAACAATTTGGTTTCTCCTTTTTGACTGATATTTGCATTTCGCAGAAGGCAGACGTACATTTGTCCGTATGAGTTTTCATGTTGCCCTATATCCGTGCCCTATAGCCACACCCACCCCATTTTCCAGCCCCCACAGTAGAGGTACGTTTCGCATAGAAAACTGAATAGTACTGAATCGTATTTGTTGGGCGTTCCTCTTATTCACATTAACGTTATTCCATTTGTGTCTGCCATAACAGGCTATGAGCCCGTGAATGGCAATTAGTTGCACAGACTAAATCTCATAAATTCTTCTCGAGAGGGGCAGTTTACTTTGTTTCACTGTAACCAATCTAGCCCAGTTTTTGATCCTCAAACGCAGGAACCCAATAACTAAAGTCCAGGAACTGTTTATTTCGTCTCGGGCTATAATTTGCTTCGCCGAATTTTCCTTTAATTGGTCAACCAACGATACCACCTGGATCATTGGAATCGGTTTCAATAAGCAGCCGACCCTATATTCTGTTACTCGACCAATAATGGGACTAGATTCTGATGCTTAGGCGCTATTCATCAAAGACATTTCCAACACAGGTATAGGGCGGGTTGAAGGCGTTCTATGGGGTTATTTATTCGGAATGTGTAGGGGATGTGAAGGTCGATTGTGGTGGGTGGGCGATGTGTCGACCGATAAAAAGTGAACGGGATCCCGTCAACATTTCCTACTCATGGATTCTGCACTTGGCTGGGGTAAAAACGTCACCCAACATCACACCCCCCACCACCCCAGGGCTACCATAGTACTCTAAGCGAGCCCGTAGGTTCTGAGAGGGGAGAATTGGTCATCGTAGCCGGTCGCTGCGAAGTGGCCTCAGGGCATCTTTCTCATCAATGCTCATGGCACCATATCTCACCTGGACAGGTGCAAATGGGTGAAGCAGTAACTAACTGAGGTCTGCCAATCCGTATTCAGTATCCCACAATTTCACAGAGAATCAAACTTATAATGATCCGCCCTGAAGGTAACCAATTATACATTCCAGTAACAGCATTTAGTGCATAGATATTCCATTATGTGAGGGAGATGTCACCTATAAAGGTGTTATTCTCGGCTGATGTGTTGGATGTGTCACCTAATGTGGCTGTGGTCATGTAGAGAGGTAAGTTAAGAGGTAAGTATAAAAAGAAAGGTGTGCCCGGTAGACGTGCCTGTGCCAGGTGTGCTCGGGTGTCTTTGATATCTTGGACCAGACTGATTGTGGCTTATCAAGTTGTAAACTTAGCTCTCAATAAGAGGCAAATATCACACCTAATGTCAATCAATACCACCATCGACGACGCACGTCGATTTCTGATTAGCTCCTTAAACGCCTGAACCATGCCCAAGCAGCTTGATGCGGTCAATTTAACCGTCACACTGACCATCAGTGACCACTTCTATGGGGGTTAGGCGATGGGTAATTACTTAATACTGGTGACCAATTTATATAGTATATTGTACAGTGCATAGTGCACGTTGAATGTGATAAAACCAGATAGAATCGCGGGATTTTTTCTGTGGGAGAGAGATACAGCATCCCCCCGATAGAGTGATACATCATCCCACCAAGAGAGTGATGTAGCATCCCACCAAGAGAGTGATACAGCATCCCACCAAGAGAGTGATACTGCATCCCATCAAGTATGTGATACAGAATCCCACAGAGAGAGTGTTAAAGCATCCTATCAAGAAAGGGATACAGCATCCCACCAAAAGAGTGATACAACATCCCATCACAAGAATGTTACAGCATTCCACCAAGAGAGTGATACAGCACCCCATCACGAGAGTGATACAGCACCCCATCACGAGAGTGATACAGCATCCCATGAAGATATTAATACAGCATCCCACCAAGTGAGTAATACAGCATCCCACCAAGAGAGTGTTATATCATCCAACCGAGAAAGTGATACAATTGCCACCAAAACCATAGCCTTTTACTCAGTTAGCCACTTCCCAAAATCTTAATCAGTATATCAGTAATAAAACAATGGCTGAGTTCGCCAGGGTTTTGGCTTAAATCTCGGAGGAATCATTTGCAACCGAATGTCAATGTGTGGATTGTCGATGTTAGTATATCAGCTGTCATTTTGAACGAAAAAAACCCCGTAGCTGAATGCCTAGTTCTTGGTGAGTATCTGTCCTATATCAACTGTCAGCCACGTGACATATTGTACACACACACACTACCACTGAATGGTGATTGCCACTCAGCCAATAAACTTATCCAATTGACTCATCCATCCACAATAATATTTGAATGTCCACAATAGAGGATGCAGACATATTGAACGAGAAAAAACCCCTCGAACAAAGTGGCATATGGTCAATGTGAGAATTGCCGCTCCCGAATGGACCCCCAGTACTTCTCCATTTGAATGTCATATTTTCACTCCCTAACGCTACATAAGGAACTGCCATGGTTCACGTAAGATAGAGGCTCAAATCAGAAATATAAATATCACTCCATTATATCAACTTCAAGGGTCCTGTGTCAACTTTGCTTTTGCTTAGGAAAAAGTCAAGGTGATTCTTAAGGAACATATGTCTCGTCTGAGAGCTATAATGGAGCTACAATCCAAATTTACCAGCGGACTGGTCGCCACAAGCGACTCGTTCAACCACTGAACCTTCTTTCTCTTTGCATTTTAATCTATGCTTTTTCATCAGCCACGCGCTGAATGATATCATATATGTTGACGCAATGGAACTCGGGTCCAAGTTGGCGATGTTTCCTAGCCGGCATTTAACCGGATGTAGTGGGTTTTTTGAAGAGGTGAATGCAAGCAGGGTATTTGATGGCAATGTTTGTCTAAAGGCGAGGATGGCACTGATTTGAAGTAGTCATGGCGCGCGGCAATGTTGTCCTTAGCGATCATAACTAGCACTCTGTTCGTTTGATATGTGCGTGTTTCGCGCCGCTCACACGTGCACGTATTAATCGTACCAACACAGACGTGCGTCCCGTGTGTAGGTCAACAAACCGTTAAGGATAAGCTACCACAAGCAATATAACTCTTCTCTCCGCCAATCAGCAGACAACATATTTTCAGTTCTGGAAATGCCAACCGAGCACTGGCGTAAGCAACCACTCTCATGGCAGGGCCGTTTGATGTTACGCTGGCATAACGTGAATCCTAGCCTGCGTGGAAGCGGATACGCAAGGCGATCGGTAGGCAACCTATTGGAAGGAACCGTTATTACCAGGTTACTGCATGTACCTCAGACATACCAGGGAGGAGCTGTTTCTGGTATACAAAACAATTCAATGACATTATTGGAAAAGGCATGATGTTACAACTGACTCATACAACGATGCTTGATTCTTCATCTACAAAAGCCGCGTTTGCAGTAAACGTACAACAGAAAATGTTCTGATCCTGTATCTACGAATTGTGCAGTTTGATGGAAACACCCATTTCGAGTCCAAATGCAACTTCTATTGTGTACAATAGCAATATTTATACATCCAATGAGTTGTATTATTGAATCATATTTATGGATTGTCATAAATTTATATGCGATGTTTCACTATTCCACTCCTATTCTGCCTCTATAGATATATATACATTTAAAGATGTCAAATCCCGACCGGATTTCTGCGGTTACATTTGAATTATTGTCGGTCTTTTGGATAAGATATCATAAGCTCTAGTTGAACGTGCCAATCTCATTAGTGATGTCACCAAGGAGTAGGTAATAAACACACATTCTACTCCAGACTCTTTTTTGAAAATCTGAATTAAGTTCCACTTTATCATCTCCCAGCAACCCTCAATAGTTCAAGTGACGCCATAAATGAGAGTGGGAAACGGGAAATGGCTGTTAGATTTGGATTTCTGTCCCATTTTTGGAGATCTGATTTGAGGTGCCCACGCCCATTTCTCTCACATCAAAGCTTGCTATGTTACCGCTGTTGCCATACGAGGCAGCAAGCAGCGGTCAGGAATGTGGGTTGCAACCCCTCCCACTTCCGTTCCGGTATGCAGCACCCTGTGGAGGCCTGGAGAGGACTGACAAGGGTTTATTGGTTCTTTGGCCTTCTGGAATATGCTTCATATTGTGTGAGCTTCGACAGGCACTTACATAGATCCTCCTGTTTGAAGGATGGGTCCGCTTGAAGTCCGTCTCTTCTGCTCCCTTCACTCCGTAAAGTACTTCAAGGGGGACATAAAAACCTTACAGTGTCCCTATATCCTGCACCGTTAGATGTTTGCAATCGAGATCAGCCGAGAAAGTTAAACTTTCATAATTCCACAGTAAATCGATATAGGGAGAATAGTTATAGAGAACATTCCCCGCCATGTCATGAGTACCCAGTTAAGGCTGGGCTTCCAATAACGCCCTTTTCTTTCCACGACACAATATCGCGCCTATATTTATCTTCTCCATCAAATCCTTGGTTTGAAATTTTTATTGCTCCCTAAATCTTTTGTCACACAGTTTCAAATTTTTACTCTGATTTGCAAATTTCTCTGGCCTCTGGCAAAATGTGGGTTATGGTCGTATTACTGCTCTCGTATTGTCCTAGCACCCAGCCCTGGATGAAAGATTCCCAATGCACCAGCGGGGAGGTCAAAGGTCGATACCACCCGTTGTCTATAAAGGGCTGGGATTTCCCATTTATGTGTTGTCTAGTATAGGTGACCAAAATCTAAATGGAAGTGTGGTGACGAGGTACGGGAAGGGGGGGAAGGTGGGTGGGGGTGGTTGGAGAGTGGATGACGGGATGGGTGGATTGGTTGTTGGGGGGTGGGGGGGGGGGTTATGGGGGCTCTTAACCGGGGAAAGTGTTAAGGGTGTAGAAGATTGGAGTTGGAGCTACAATCTCTGCCAGCTGAGAGCATGTGGCGCGGGGAGGTGGGGAGGTCTGATGAATGTGACACTGGTTTAATAGGCATGGTCGGACATAATGTGTGCGACCAGTCAACCATAGCAGGATCCCATCTAGGGGCTTCGGCGCCAGTTGGGTGTATAGCATCCACGTTTCAACACCCTTCTTCGTTTATCCTCTCTCTCTCTCTCCGCCTCTCTCTCTCTCTATCTCGTCTGAGAAAAGCAGGTAGTTAAGTTACCACGTGCCTGAAGTGTGTGGGGCGAGCCCGACTCGCTGCGGGCGTGGTGTCCGTGTTAGTCAAGACAACTACCTCGACAAGACCCCGTATCCCAGCAGCCTCACTCAACAAGGGTCCCCCGTGACTCGACCGGGAACCCCGCCAAGAACTGTTGGTAGAACTGCACTGAATGTTAAGGGAAATAAGCTGCAGCGAGTCTGTGCCTTTGAAAATATAAGAGGGTTATAGAAACTCTGTCTCCTGTATTTAAATGACTCAGGGGTCGCCATCAACATGAGAGAGACGTTTTTAGCGAGCTGAGTTTTGCTGTGGAGTCCGTCACGCTGTTAGTAACTAAGTGGTCTAATATAGCAGCCTGCGTGAATGTGTAACCAAGTCACCGACTGTCGTTATTGGCTGTTGAGGATTGGTGTGAATTAGAATGATGCTTTGTCCCTCATTGCTAAGCTACCTTGACAACACGCCCTGTGTCTCCATCTCAATGAAGTTATAAGCTTGGTGAAGCATTCCGTAGTCTGCACAGTATGACCTTTCCAGCCTGAAACTGGCCTTTTCTTACCAATAACTATATTTCTTGCATAGGATTGCCTTCCAATTCCAACGACGATAAAGTTCTTAAAGGTCATCTCAGGGTCAAACAGGCCATAGCGTTCCCATCCTAATCTGACACTCAGATTCCGATAATGTCTCCGTGATCATGTGACAATGCTACATCATAGCGGTTACATTTCACGGTTACTGCTTTTCCCTGGGATTTCGACCTAATTTCCCAGCAACATGTCCTTGCGAAATAACTGTTCACTTTCCCACCTTGGGAATGTATTAACTCAAAATCAATTCATGCGTCTGATTTTGTGGGGAATTGGGGGTGCGGACAGGAACAAAATAAGACCATTTGACAAATCGCCATTTCCGAGCATATTTTTTTGCAATCCATTAAACACGTTTAACCGAATAGGACCCGTGGATATAAATCGTACAGTTGCGTTTGTTGCATTTAGCTGGAGAACATTTTTATCTATTTGAATGGAAAGACCTGAATGACCTAGCTTCCTCACCTCCCCCTCCCCACACACGCCCCATTAGAGTCCCACAAGAGACGCTGTCGACCTGCCTCAAGAATTTATTCGGGAAATGAGTAGAGGTGTTCGAGGTTTTTTTCATATGCTTTCCACTTATCCCAACTATTCTCATAGAATTCGATTTGAGATTGTGCCAGCTTTGCCTCCCGGGGTACTGTGTGTGGCTGTATTGAGCGCCGGTATGAGGGTGTCGATGAGGTGGGGTGTAGGCCGTGGGAGAGAATCCCGCGCGGGGACCAGTGAATGGGGTGGGTCATGTGGTTATGTGGTGGGAGGTGACCTCGAGTTTAGCCATCAAGAGAAGGTCACGTTAGGTATAGTCACTGGCTAGTAGGAAACTTTTCCAAGGTGGTGTGGTGTGCATATAACCTCAGAAGGACATGATTAGTCTATTGCTTGGAACATCGGATAGTGAATCACGTTGCAGCTCACATGCATGTTCGGTAATGAGAGTCCGATGATACGCTAGAGACTGGTGGACGAAGCAGGTATCACAAACATCTTATTTGCCTACCTGGATTCCAACTTGCCCCTGTTAACTGATTCAGAAGGTGCCCATATCGGGTGGCGGCTGATAGCAATTGGACAGTGCACATCTATCGCGGTAAAGACGGCCGAGGCAAAAGGCAGAGCAAAGCCTTGAGGGTGAAATGAAAGTCACCTTCTAAATAGATTCAAATGTGAAGGAAAGTGGACTTCCAGGATCAAATGTCAGCGTCCCAATAGGTCCACGCGCGCTCTGGGTGCCCACTGCCAGTGGTACTTTGTTTCAGAGTAATGACAAGGCATGTGGAGGGGAAAAACACCATTAATCGACGGGGAATCACTACTGAGACTGGCGCAGCCACCAGCTATCATCAAAGAACTCGACAATCCCTATTCAAGCTTTTTGCGCCGGGTGACAATTGATATTTTGGACGTAATATGATGATACCCGCTTTTACGCACTTCAAAGACTGACCCAGGTAATGTCAGAGACTCTCCCGAGATTCCCATACTTAATATGAATGATTTCTGCTTTATCGGCAGGTGGTCTGGGTTTGGAATTAACTGTGGAACTAAGAAGAAAGTCCCCGCCAGCCTGACAAGGCACGCTCGGGCTGCAGAGGTCAGTAAGGTGGCACCTGTAAAGCGATGACTCACACCGTGTTAGTCGCGGCCAATGATGGAAATGGCTGACAAAAAAAATAATCCATGTCTCTTTCTATTGCGGTGGGAAAAGCAAGTCTTTCTCAACATACATTAAACTTTTTTTCACCGAAAACCAAGTATTTATTTCATTGAGACTGCCAATTGAAATGAAAGTAATGCGTAACTATGGCAACTCATACCACCCATAAAACTCAATTTGCATACCATCACCTAGGGGTGTTGGTCATGTGTTTTCATATGGGATGCCTTCCCGTATTAACCCTGCTAAAACAACTATGTTTTATGATGATTTGCAGTTTGTTATAAGACGCAATTTAAATGGCTTTCCTGTCCTCTGTGTTGGTGCATGCAATCAGAGCATGAGTGATAGATGGTTTCATTCAACCACAAACTTTGAAATGGCCTGGGAAGAGCAATCCGCCTTGGTGAGAACGCGGACCTCTTGTAGTGATGTCAGACAGAGAGAAACTCGCTGGCGATGTTAGCACTTCTTGCTGATGACTCACCTCGTAATATCGCAATTCGTCATTTCAATACGTCATCACTTCTCATCGTTGTTGTCGTCATTTCCAAATAAGGTCCTGTTTCACTACCGAATTCATGTCCATATAAGGTCGCAATTCACCATTTAGTTGTCATTTCCATCAAAGTTCATATGTCACTTTTGTTGTTATTTTCATATAAGGTTGTAATACACTATAGTCATCATTTCAATATAAGGCCACAATTCACCATTGCAGGTGTCATTTCCATATAAGGTCATGATCCACCATTTTCGTCAGTTTCATAGAGAGTCACAATTCACTATTGTCGTCATTTACATATTACGTCACAAGATATCATTTTCGTGATTTCCATATAAGGTCACAAGTTACTATTGTTGTTATTTCCATGTATGGTCACGAGTCATAATTGTCGTCATTTCCATATATGGTCATAATTCACTCTTGTCATCATGTTCATATGACTGTCGTTGTCATTTCAATATAAGGTTACACTCCAACATTGTCGCAGTTGTGATCATAATCTAATTAGATCAAATCGCCCAAGTGCCATTATACATCAGTTTAATCATAACATGTAATTACCATCATCGATGTCATTAGCATCCCCCATTAGCGCAACGGAAAAAGTTTCCGATGCCGAGAAGCTGTGCAAACAAAAGTCATTTGAAAACAAAATTACTGGTTAACATACCCCAAAGTGCATCTTGTAGATACAACCTTACATTTATTTGACCGCATATTAGTTGATCATCCTGCCCAGATTACCTCCTTCTCCAGCGATTCGTCCCTAGCATCGGATGTCTCGCTGGGCTCGGGGCACCGAGGCGGAAGCAAGCCCAGCTTGTCATGCAGGGCCAGTCGCGCGTGCTAATTGAGTTGGCAGGGCGCTTCATGTATATAGGCCATTCCAGAAGGTGTTTCCATGCAAACGCCGAATTCTAACCGAATTCGAGCAGCCATCTTATCAAACACGTTTGTAGGGGGCGCTATTGTAAGTTGGGGAGGAGATACGATCGAGGGTTAACAAGAATCAGCTAATTAATGTGACTTTGTATTGTGATATCACAATGCGTTGACGCATGGAGCAATCTTCTTCAAACTGTGCCAAAGGGTAGGGGAGTATTTGTCTGCGTCTCCCTCTGTCTCGCTTCCCCTCGCCAACGTCAAGTACGAAGTGGTTGCTGTACCTGTCCTGTCCGGGAGAGGGGATGGGGGTCTTATTGGCATACGTTTAGTGTGGCCCATGTCCACAGATAGCCTTAATATGTTGATCAATTTGCGTCGTATTAAATATTTTTCTTCTTTTAACAAATCCTTCAGTCAATGCTCTTACAGAACAATACAGGTTCTTGTCATTCAATGGCAGTTGTATTCAACATTCAAGGAACATTGCATGACGCAGACATAAAAACCTTGGACTGTGTAAAAGGTCCCTCACATAATCAATAGGACGCATTACGAACCATCTTCTTTCGGTGTAAGCTTCAATGCCTTTAAGTAGTGATAAGGATGCGCAGAACAAAAGCGTTCCATCGAAAGAGAAGTCCCGTACTAGCCGGGGTGAGCGTGGACAAGCCACAATTCATTCGAATCTCTTCACCCGCCCTCTTGCTTAGGTTAACGTCATCTCCATTGTGTTAAAATAACGGTAGATGTTAAATGAGCACAAGAATTGTCGTCGAAAAGTAAAATATCAGTTATACCCATATTAAAATTTCAAATTTATAGAAGAGGAAAAAAAAAACTCCCTCTTTAGTGATCAAGTAGAGACACTTATAACGAACTATGGAGGTGTCGGGAAGCCAAAAGTCCAAAAAATGCTTTATGAGACCGCATAGCAATTGTTTCTGTGTCGCCGCCATCCCAGGCATTAAAAAGACTACTCGGCACAGAGAGAAAGAGAAATGATATCGCAAAGAAAATGATACTTTGAATAAGAAAAAAATATCAATAGAACACCTTGAAATTGAAATTGAACATCGCTCTGTGGATGACAGTGTAAAAGGATGTTTGGGAATAATTACCGCTCGCTGTATTCATTACCATGGCTGGTGACACGGCGGTTTTTTTGTGGGTAGCTGGATGCCTAAAACTTAACCAAAGCGCACCCCCTTCCCGCGTGGACACCGGGGGCTCGTGTGACTCTCGTGGGAATGAGGACTGGATGATATGACAGTCCATTGATATGTAGGACCTATGCCAATTAATGGTGCTGCATTCAATTATCTCGGGCGCGACGATCAGGATGTGAAATCCAATTATACATCCGGTAGTTATTGAATACGGTATCCTTACAAATAGTACGGGTAATACGACTTGCACGCCATATATATATATATATATAGGCTTTGAGCAACACACCCAATGTGAGAGAATATGTTTGAATGGTAAACAATACAAATGAATGGTAAAGTATACAAATATATATATATATATATATATATATATATATATATATATATATATATATATATATATATATATATATATATATATATATATATATATATATATATATATATATATATATATATATGTAAGATCTACATTGACAGCTATGAGTCAGAGGTCATAACTGCAAAATCCTAGAAGATCATGTCTGACATGTGAACAACTTATGTGCAGTATTTTACGCTTGTCGTCGCTGGGGGTAGCGTCAGATATTGCTTCCTCCTCGTCTGTAAATAATCCAAAGCTGACACCTCTTATGGGCAGGATTTAAAATCTGAAACGGACGAGTAACCTAACAAAATCTTCTCTACAGATCGTCAGTAGTTCAAAGCTTTGCTTCTTGTTATTTCAAAGGCTTAATATGGGCATTTCTTGCTTTTGTCGATTGTACTTTAAAGAGCTAATTTTTGAATGAGAGAGAAATGAAGAGGAGGGATTGTTCAATGGGCCAGTCGGTCTAACATGCATGATGAGTCTCTCTAGTGGGGCAATTGATATTGGGCAAGCATTCACGATGAGGCGTGTGGACGAAGTGCAGATTTGTGGGTCACGAAGATGAGCTTTATGGCAAATAGTTTCGGAGGCTGGGTATAGATGAGGGGCTCAAGTTGCACTTTACATGGCCGGTGAAGATCCAAAGAAAATCATCGAGTTCTATTCTTTGCCATCCACCACCAAACTTTCGGTAAACACTCGCGCGTGGCGGGATTTAAGTTGGACCGCCGTTTTCATTATTATACCGACGAGTGTTCGGACATTATCCCCCTCAGTCCAGCACGTACTGGACTTTAGCTTGGTGACATACCTATGTAAGAAAACACTTGTACCATCTCCCACTCTAAATATGGCAGTTCTCAAATAACAACAATTGCAAACACAGCAGATTAATCGTTTATGGCTTGAATTCAGGTGACTGACCAGTCAAGAGTCTGCTATTGTCGAAACCTAGAGATGTAATGAAAGCCACACAGTGATTTCTAAATAAGGAAATAAACTAACGCCGATCACGTGACACATCGGAAACATTGACCACCCATCACCAACCCTACTAACTTATACCTTAAATGATTCATGTGGAAATATTCTGATGTTAGGTAGAACACCCGGCTTCACTTCTCCTGGATCTCACGTTCACTGCTCCCTGTTTAGTCCTCATAATTTCCCTCATTATCGACATGGATGACACCGGTCTTCACGGCGAGTCTAGAGGAGAAGTTCAGGTAGATTGTCATTAGTTGAGTAAGAAACAGATCGCCACTAGAAGTGTCAGACCAACACCTAGGCTACACTACAGTCACCACTCAGCGAACCACCGAGGATATCTAACTAGTCAGGAAGAAAGGAACCCTTTGTGCGGCTGTGCGCTTTGAGTGAAGATCGGGATTGTTGAGGATAATGGTACCAGGGATTTAAGGACAGAACATGTTTATCCGTGTCTTATATAAGCACCAGCATACTGGCACAATTACTGTAGTTATTTGATCAGATTCACGTAGTGTCGCCACTTACCTCAACTCTTTTTGGAATGAAACATGAAGTGGGTGTTTCCCTATTTGGCTGGTCAATAAATTTAGACAAATCATCATATTGCTAGTCATCTTTATTTATCTCTAATTATTTCGCCAGCTCTCGTCCGGTTGTTCGTCACCACTTACGCACCTTAACATTCACGCAGATAGCTATAAACTGGCTTCTCCTGTACAATGACCCTCTCCTTACACTCATCACACCCTGTTAGCTGTGTCACATTCCTCAGTCTTACATCCTTCTGCAATCTGTGCTCTCTACAATGGCCCTAGACCATCTTTACCTTGTTAACGCACTCTACCGGGGTTACAAACAACAACGCACTTCATTTACATTTACAGACGTAAGCTTTTCGGTATACCTCCGATGACCGGCAGGCCGAATTCTTCTTCACGCGGAATTCTTGTCGTAGATTCTGTCCACTTTAAAGCCTTCTCGTCGGTGAGGACCTCTTACTGTCTATAATATCGATAAATCTCACCACAAACTGACCACAGCAACATACTGACCACTCATTCACACTCACTCGCTATTGATTAATTATGACCCCCAGCAGATAGGAGCCAGTTATGCCTCCGACCACCAAGACATTTCCCTTGCCTGTAACCTCATAACCACGTCCAGTCGGTTATAGTCAGTGGCCCTACTTAGTCCGACAAAAGTCTCCCCACTGAGGTAGTGACGAACCTCATTTTCTCTTGTAAAGGTCCTCTCTTCGTCTACTGGGCTGACTTGTCTGGACACTTGGAGCATGGTTAGGAAGGACACAGCGGGGTCGTGCAAACATAAATAAGACCCTTGTAATGCCGCAGTCATATTGAAAAGTCCTTCCACTTTCTGATTTTAAATCTCAGACAGCGCGTTGAATAAGCGAGGTGATTAGATCAGAGATATTTCACGAGGGTGAGACGGAGTGATGTAGGGAGGGTGGAGGCGATAAATAGAGTGACGGAGAGGGTTAGATAGGGAGCGAACGGGCAAATGAAAAGAGAGACGAGCGAGATGGGCTTGATAGCAATATATGGATGAGGAAGGGGATCGCGAAACTACTAGAGAGAGGGGGATGGGGAGCGAGAAAGGGGAAGAAAGAGAGATAAAGGCGGAGAGAGAGGGGGGGGGAGAGAGAGAGAGAGAGAGAGTAAGTGAGATAGGGGTGGGGAGAGTGAGAGGAGAAGAGAGAGAGTGGTGGAGAAAGAGAGAAAGAGAGAAAGTGAGAGAGGGATAGATAGAGAAAAAGAGAGGGGAGGGTGAGAGAGAGGGAGAGTAAGTGAGAGAGGTGTGGGGAGAGTGAGAGGAGAAGAGAGAGAGAGAGAGAGAGAGCGGAGAGAGAGAGAGAGAGAGAGAGAGAGAGAGAGAGAGAGAGAGAGAGAGAGAGAGAGAGAGAGAGAGAGAGAGAGAGAGAGAGAGAGAGAGAGAGAGAGAGAGAGAGAGAG
Source organism: Urechis unicinctus (assembly GCA_034190875.2). Classification (NCBI taxonomy): domain Eukaryota; kingdom Metazoa; phylum Annelida; class Polychaeta; order Xenopneusta; family Urechidae; genus Urechis; species Urechis unicinctus. The sequence goes on from CM067347.1 coordinate 28,909,135, forward strand.
AGAGAGAGAGAGAGAGAGAGAGAAGAGAGGAGTTGAATATGATGACAAGATGACTTCATCTTGCTGCCTAGCTACAGTTTGGATGTTGGACTTAACTGACTCTCCCATATAGCCAACTTAGATTAGCCTCGTTCAAGAGCAGCGAAATCAGGCAGGCAGATTGTCGTTTTAGTAACTTTTGAGCAGGTAATCGCTTTCTCGGGATGGTTTTCGCGCCAAGAAACTTGAGTAGCATAGTGGCGCCCCCTTACAACCATCATTGTAGTCTCCTGTCGAATCAGTGGTGCATTTTAAGACGCTACCAGTTGCCTGACATCTCGATGCTTTGTTTACCATGTTTGATTTGGTAGTTTGATTAGCCTATCAATAATATATCAGGAAATCGTGATCGCGAGCTTGTTTGTTGTCTAGCAAACATCTGTTTGCTTAGGCGCGAAAAAATACAGTTGGCGTGGTTTTTATGTCAACTAACAATGGGTCGTTTTTTCAAATGAGGGTAAGGGAAAGGTAGGCTCATTAGCATTGATATAGATGCTGCTAAATCTACCGTAAATTGATTCGCTTTAGAAACCGACAAACAACACTGCTGCTTTCTGATGGCCTCCCAGTGCTAGTAGGTGATATTAACTGACTATTAATACTTCTAATGGGCCAATTGTTAGCTTACCTCTACACATGCATGGCACTATAACACTTCATGGGCTTTTGGATTTAATCTCCTTACAACCCTTGGCGAAGTGCCAGTCCTCTGCTGTATTTATGCTATGGCCCAGTTCGATTCAGGAGGGCGATGAGGCATGATTGCTCGCTGAGGTGTTAGTGGAAGATAAGTCCGAGAAACGGAATCTCTATAGTTGGGCATTTTCGCTCCTTGGCAACACTCTCACTGCCCGAGGGCGCGTTTTAACGGGATTCTCGTGTGCCCTGGTTCCTCTTCAGTCATACCGCGCACTCGACAGGCCATCAGCACTGTCCCATTGTCAATTAAGAGCTCTTCTGGTTACTTTACAGTAAATAAAATCCTAGATCGGAATCTAATGCGAAAGTTTCACATACACCCAGGGATAGGCGCTATTGGTCTAGTTGTGTAACAAAAATCAGAGGTAGATTTGTCCCATGAATGGCATAGATAGTTGTCAGCAAAGAGTTTGTGTGAGCGCTACTTGACCAAAAGTAACGAAAACAGAGGCAATGTAGTTGAAAAATAATGTGATTTATTTGCAGCGATTCGTATGTGAGCTCAACAGCTCTAAGCACATTCATGATTCAATGATATATTGGTCATATGTCAGCACATAAGAACAGCTGTTAAACACATGGCTAGGGAAGGTAAATGGAAGCCTGTTACAAGGGGAAACAGGCTGACGAACACCATCAATCTAGTATCAACGGATTATTCGACAATTTAAAATGTAAAATGATCACAGTGTTATGATTATCAAAAACATGCTCTTTGTACAAATGTGCAATTTTAATGAAGGTTCCTCGAATAAGCAATGCAATGACAAGCTTTGAGCTCGATTAACTAGTGCAAGACATTGACGGCAGTCCTAAGATTATGACTCGCTTAGCGTTTTCTCCGAAATTAGTTCCTTTGAAGGTGAGGTGGAGGTGACTGGTGTTCGTTTCGACTTGTAGAATGACCTGTCACTCCAAAAAATGTCACTAAGCTATTCATGGCGTCTGCTACACCAGAACCAAATTCGCCAACGCTGCGACAGGCGACATCAAAAGGGCTTAGATTGGATTCCAGGTTGTCAGGCAGGCAACCATGGACCGGTGCAGTTACGCCTTGTTGGAGATGAGAATAAAAAATGACGATTCATCAACTTCCCTCATCAACCTCGTCAACAACAATAATGAACGAAAAAAGCGCCCTCTAGTAGCGTCTGTCGTAAAAACACGCAAACCTCGTCACGTCATCAGTCATTAGTCGTTGACAGGGTTTTAATTTGAAAACGAACGTTTTAATCTGCTGGCCAGCTAGATGAAGGTAGGAAGAAGCACAGTCATCTCTCGCCGAGGGGTTCATAAACAGGGTTTTAAGGAACAATGTGAGAATAATAATATGTACATAACATTGTCAATCACACTTTAAAGGCACATGGGTAACAACAAGAAATGCAAGATCAGAACAGATTGTTTGGCATTGTGGATAATTTCTGTGAGAAACTAACAAGAACTGAACAGCATTCTAAAGGTGGTTTCACATTCACATTCAGGTTCACACACATAGGTATAAATAAAGTATTTACACAACCCTGTAGACATATAATGTTCAACTTGTTACCATACACAGAACGTTTTACGGGGGTGGGGGGGGGGGCGGTCGAAGGAAGGGCGCGTGACTTCAAGTATACGAAAGCCGGTCTCAAGATTTTTTTTACAAGATTGTCCAACAAACTTCAGTTCATCGCTGTTACACAGCCCTTGTCAGTTAGATTACAACTCAGTACCCGCCATACAGGAAGTTGTCTCCTGGATAAGTTTGCGAGTCATGCTGTTGCATGGATCCGGAGAAACCGGGCCAGAATGACAGCGATTGTTCGTCAGGTGACGTGCTATGCGTCAGCGTCGGATGTGGCTGGGACACAGGGTGCTGTGAGGAGTTTTGATGATGATGAGGAAGATGCTGCTGCTGCTGCTGCTGATGCTGATGGTGGTAGTCGACATCCAGCATCCCGTTACCAGGGTTACGATGCGCGGGATGTTCGACTGTAGAGCAACTCATGCTACTTACGGTTGATGTTGGTGATGAATTCATGCACTGCGCATGGCCTCCCATCTGCTGTTGCTGCTGCTGTTCGCTCTGTAGCATCGTGTTGAGTAAGGCCGCCATAGGGTTACTGGTACCGGGGAATAGATGGTCTGTCTTCAGCGTCACCTGGGTAGCGATGTCTCCTAGTGTCATGCCGCCTGTCGACATTCCATTATCAAGCTTCTTCCGAGATTCCAGCATCTTCAGAGTCTCCGATAACGCCCATATGTAATTGTTCGCAAACCTCAACGTTTCAATTTTTGTCAACTTGGCATCTTCTGGAAATGTTGGGAGAACAGTTCTGAGCGTATCCAGCGCATCATTGAGACTATGCATGCGGTTTCGTTCGCGATCATTCGCTTTAAGTCTGCGTGTCTTCTTGATCTTGTGGACCAAATCTGGATTGAGAACTTTTGCTCGGGACTTGCTGTACCGCTTCTTCTTGCTACCGCCAGGGGTTGAGAAGCATTTCCCGCCATCTCTGCCATTGTTGGTATCCGATGGGAGGAGAATCCCACGTCTGTTGCTAGTGCAGTCATTGTTGTTATTCTCCTCGCCAGACATCAGACGATTCTCATCCTCCTCGTCGAAGTCGTCCCCACTTTTGATGGTCGACGCGTCGTCGTGGTATGTGGACGACGCCGAGGAGTGTGTCGTCGAGTCGTACGATACTGGCGCCTTCAAGTCGTGCATGTTGAGGTACTCTGCGCACCGCTGAGCCGATAAGGAACATCTCAGATTCATCCATGATGGGATTGCCTTCGCAAGTCATCTCAAACGGAGAGGAGAGGAGAACTGGAGAGGTCTTCCTATCCTCAAATAACGCTGATGAAATGACAACCAGAGGATATAACACTGGGTGATGAAACTTAACTGGTGATGGAAGTCTTCACGGCTGAAAATCAACTTATAAGGAAATGATCTCTTCTAGTGACGTGGCTTCCTCTGTCGGCCGGGAGAAGTGACTACTGGGAAGAAATGTCTCAGGGGTAAAGAACTCGTCGAGTCCTGAGTGGGAGGGTCTTACCTGAGCAACCCCCACCTGATTGGCTGGGGGGTACTAGAGGAGCGCGTGCCTCCCGGGAGGGCGACACACGTCTGTCACGAGGAGGGACACAGTCTACTGCCTCTAGTCACCCGTCACTCTCACCAGCCAACCGCGACACCATGGGCGGGATACATGCCGATAGGGCTGGCCAAAATAACCTCAACCCCTACCCCCTCAAACTTCATCGCATCGCCTCAGCTGACCCTCCCAAAATTCAAGACGCGCGCCCTTTTTGGGAGAATGAACGGACGCCCCTAGAGTAATGTGTCGCGAACGACCATTCCCGACACCCATTCTGGAGGGAACGTTAATTTACATGGAAACCCCACGAAGTCAGGGTTACACCCTGGTGTTGTCGACTAGTAACTATTACTACCGATACAGCACCAAACTGTACCGCTTTTCACAAAGCTCCCTCTCATGCGGAAGACGCCTATTGGTCTGCTCTGTTGTGAGAGCGACTCGTATTGTATATGTGTAACAATAGTCTTATATGTCTTGTGAAATAAATGTTGGTTCAGGTCTCCATGGGTGGCAGCTTAACATGCACAATCGAAAAAAAGGAAATGCTGTTGAACGTGCACAATTGCTTCTTTATAAATTGCATAATCTCACATTTTTATGATGATATAGATGTCACTAAGAAACGCTATACGCCATAAGAGCGTACCTTGCTATCATGGCCTGTGCCACTTCCAATATAAATATGCAACTCCATCTGAATTTTTGAGTGCAAGAGATGCCATTACGTAAATTATCGCCGCTGTATAGATTAAACCATTAAAGTATTACTCTGTTTGAAAGATAACTACCAGGCGACTATACTAAATGGTTTGCCACTCAGTTAACAACAGGTGGGAAATATACATCTGTGCCGAATTGTAACTCAATAAAAAAACGTACAATACAAATGATGTGTACATCATAGTCAATGCGTAAGCTTCATCAGTGTTGGGATAGCAGATATAATTTAAATATGCTCACAGATGATATATGTTAATTTACTTTTCTACAACATATGGAATAGTGAGTTTAAAGCGCCCTTCGTATAGATAGGTGTCGGTGAGATCTCTCCCCTTTTAACCCAAGTCAGATATAATTAGTTATAAACTTGTGGCGGCTACATTGACGCTCCTTAAGGTGAGTCCCTCCGGTGTTCATCAAAGCGTGCGCATCATATAGACTCTCACCTGTATCTCTTAGAAGTTTCCTCCTGGTCTCAGATTGGTTGTTCACGTGTGCTCCCCAGAGCTCGCTGCATCTAACAAGCTCCCTCGTAATGAATGAAGTCCCTTAGTGACCCTGTTCATTGAGCCGCGCTTCGCTACTTGCTTTTGAGGCGCTATTTGCCATTGTGCCAATCTTGGCACAAACCTAGCTATGATCTGAATCTCGCCTTGCGCGCACTTCTCGTCTGCGCGTAGTCTAGATCCAGCGTTAGAATGGAGAGTCGGTCGTACATTGTCAAACTTATTCTACCTTATAAGAGAGAGATTAAGGTCCTCAAAAATATATCCTGTTTCATAAGGGTACTCGAGGCCAACTCACTCTCATTATTCACAAGCTCGGCAAACGTCAGGACGTCTGATCTGATTTGGGTACAAAGAAGTGGAGATGTAGTGATATTTGGGATGCGCGAAGTGGCTGGTCTTCTCAAGACCTCTTGTAGAGGATTAGCAATCCGATGACCATACCACTCGACGCATAGGCTAGTATATTGCTCTCAACCTGACTACTCTTCTCCGTGTGAATACAGCCACCGAGATAAGTCTACAGAACTTTTACCTTAGGGACCAGTTAGTAAATCGAGTAAAGCACATATCTGCGTTGACCGACACTTGATCCGACAGTGGTGTGTGTGGCTAATGTGCGTGCGCACAGCAACGACAAATCAAAATGGCCCAGGAACATCAAACGATCGCGTGATGTGACCGGGGCATCCATTCCACGCTAATGAAGGCCTTCCACCAGAATTAAACCGATTTTCCGATTAGCCTTTCATTCTTCTTTCCGTGTCAACAGGATCATACATATAGCACGAGTTTTGTTTGATTGGCGCCCTGATATATTAATAACACATATCACATTTAGATGGACAGACGCACAGGCTGCCGGGTCACATCCGGGTTATTGTACTAATCGTTAGAAAGCACTGGGCGTGCGCGAGACAGCGTGGAACAGATTTCCTTTTACGGATCTAGGTTTAAATTGATAGGTAGTTTTGGCAGGTACATCAAAGACAATATAATTAATGGTAGAAACTAGCGTTACTTACCTCTTTATGGGACAATGCAGAGAGTGAGTGAGTGAGTGAGTGAGTGAGTGAGTGAGTGAGTGAGTGAGTGAGTGAGTGAGTGAGTGAGTGAGTAAATCAGTGAGTGCGTCAATGAGTGATTAAATGATATAGGAAAGGAGTAATTACATGTGTGAGTAAATGGTGAATGAAACAGTGAGAGAGAGAGAGACAGTGAGAGAGAATGAGTGAGCGAATGAGTTAGCGGGCGAGCGTTAGTGAGTGAGTGAAAGAGTGGTAGAGCGAGCGAGTGAATGATTGAGCAAGCAAGTGAGTGTTTGAGAAAGTGAGTTCGCGAACGAATGCGTTAGTAGGTGAATGAGTGGGTGAGTGAATAAGGCAGTTGTTCCTTTACTCAGTCATGGACATAGTCAGTCACACTCAGTGGATGTCTTATACGACCCTACGATAACACAACCTCGCACGACAAGCATCTGTAGGGACACGATTCAAACCCTTTATAATTCAAGATTTCATTAAATGACTGATGACAAGCTCAACAACAACTGCCCGCTGTCCCAGCCAGTCACAATGATTTCACACACTGAACTGACGTATCAGTTTTTTTTTAAGGCGAGGCTGCATTACATAACCTCTTGACCTCTGACAACAGTCGACGACAGGTGCACGCATGCGCGAAAACTTTCTCTCGGCGCTACTTTTGAAATGGGGTGAGAAGCAACAAATGAAGAAACCTGTTGTTGCTGCTCGACGCTTTGAAGCTGATTTATGTAATTTCGAATGCCAATTCGATCCGCACTTTGTCTGCTGTCTGACATTGTTTCTTTGTTATATACAAGCATTTTTTCTTGCATAAATTAAACAATAGCTGTTTTTCTACTGCCTTACATCTGTTGCTTGTAATGAGGAGTTGCTTGGTCTTGTGTCAGGTAGAGACCATACCAGTAACCACACCTGCTCCAATCTTCTTTTATCTTCTTTTCAAAGTGGCTTTCTTGGCTTTTGGTCGGCACTTCACGGATATTAATCATCATCTAAGCATGATCACCTGCTCGTTTTAGCTCTCGTCATACAAGGAGTAAACAACTCTCTTGAAAAGACCTGTAGAAATAAGTTCAAAAGCCTTTTTCTCTCTCGACGCACGTCCATGTTTGCCCACGTCGTGTAATCAGGCATCTCCAGAGCGTCTGTGTCGACGTAGGAGACGTCACTTCCAGATCACGCCCGTCCAAATCAACTTCTCATTCTTCCAATCAACAAATTCGAAGCCCTTTAAGTCTCCTCATATTCAGCCACTCAGCTTTAACAGACAGATGCAGTTGGTATCATATGCTGGTGAACACTCCTCTGGAAAGATTTGCCCAATCACCCCACCCCTACCTCAATACCACCCTACCCCTACCTGAATACCTCCCACCCTTCCATACTGAGAGACAATAGCAAAAACAAACAGCTATAACCTTACAGTCAACCACCCAACGCATGCCATTTTGACTATTGCAAACACACCTCATTTTATACTCAAATTCAACTCGCACAAAATTAACAAAATAAATGATTCATGAATAAAACCAACCAATAAATGGGATTTCTATTGAGATTTTTAATCCATTTTTTCCTGTGTGACGTTACGCTAACTTTAGATTGGCTCTAGGTTGCGTGACCGGCAAGGCAAAGTCACGGCAAGCGAATCGAAAAACTGACTAAAGTTGGGTTCTCAATTCATCATTCCTCGCTGTTCCGCTCTTCCCTGGTCTACAACTTTGGATCGCTACTGTAATACAACAATGCCGTAAATGTGTATTTGATCGACCTACTCGACGGAGGTTAATTTTTAATAAGTTCACACAGAACGCCACCTGTTAGTTTGCATGAGAGACAAAACTGTCCTGGCCCAGCGGGGAAAACGACGTTGTTAGATTATAAGTGGGTGTCGCCTAATATCACTCATATGGTGTGCGAACGCGCGTGACAATGTGTACATACGTGCCTTTATGCGCGAGTTCATTATCAATGAGTTCCTCATGACGAAGACCTCCGAAATTAATGACTTTCCCTTTCTGTGAACCACACATCCATCAGAACATCCTTACTCTATTATGAAGATATATTAGCCCCGATATCACAATGGAAGAAAACGGGATACCTAACAACACTCAGGTTATATGAAGCTGTGTAGTGAAATCATCTTGATATATTGAATAATTGCACGAGCCGTAATTGGAGATAACCTGGTCCCCAGTGCTCGGCGCCTGACCATTTGAAGCCACGACACCTGAGCATGAAGAATTCACCAGACGTAATTGACGTAACACCGCTTGTAGCCCAAAATGAATGGGTTTCAAGTTTTAAATAAGGAGTGCTCAATATTTTGAATATATACACATACCGTGACTAGACAACAAAACAATGAAGTCAAAGCACATCTGTCAGATTGGCTGGTCTGTGTATTTTAGGCGGGTACCCCCCGGAGAAAGCCTCGCCCTTCGGCTTGAATCAAGAAGGAAGACTCCCCGCGTTGAGTTACCGAATATGGCAAATAGACAACCAATCACCTTTCTGGCTTGTTCCTCCCAGTTTGCTCATTTACCAGAGTCATGGACTATCGGGAAGAAGGAAGATTTGGAGGGTTAGTGCCGGTTTGGGTTCTAATGAATGGAAAATGACAACGCATGAGCACAACGTTACATAAGTGACACGCGCGAGCGTCCTTGACACTAATGTCTTTTTAGCGACCGCGGGGTGATCAGCCCGGTATTATTGCTTTCCCTTACGGAAAAGAACCGATTCG